>JAWNND010000733.1:0-11446 GCA_035043265.1 Drosophila testacea
ACGATAGACTTTAGGGCCGCGTGTCAATTTACAGTCCAAGAAGACTGTTAACTATTGTTTATCTATAAGATTTGCAAAGTTATTGTTAGTCTCAAATTAAGAAAAGATCCAATAAATAAAAGCCAAGTATTATTAAAAAAAAAAATAACATTGTGGCATATTTTTTTAATTTCGTTCCATTAACCCTTTCCGTGCTGTTAAGGATATTTAAAATCACTTGATGTCTTTTGATGATCTCCACATCAACACCAGTAATCCGCGCAGAATCTTCAAAGTTCCTAAAAAATGCCCGGGATGTATTTCGATCATTGCTGTTTCCATATCCACACTTTGAAGTGTCAACTTTCAGTCCAGTCTCAGCATAAAATAGGTCTTGTATTATTTTTTTGATGGTTCATCTTTTCCTTGTCATCCAAATCAAACCTTTACCTGAAAAAGGTTCTTCGACTACGGAAATGCAGCTGCATGCAGGTAGCGCACAAATGCGCTCGCCGCGACGCAATTTTGCCCAAGCAAATTGAGCATTTTTGCCTAAGCAAATTGCGCATCTTTAGGCTAGGTGCATTAATCGTATGTTAAACTGCGCCGAAAACGCAAAATTTCGCAATCTGGAATTATGAAAAATCGTTTTAAAAATAATCATAGTATCACGTGGTATAAGTCAAGCCTGGACTCGGTGTTAAAGTCTATGTAAAGTCGAAAAATTGCTTCAAAAATAGAGGTTTAGTAAATAATTTATTTAAAATACTTCCATACTCAAAATGTACAAAATTTTTATATTTCTCGCCATGGAATTGTCACAACTTTAAGTTAAAATTAAGAAACTTTAACTCAAATGAACTATTTAGATATAATTCTATCCCAAAGATGAACAATTTTTGCAAAAAATGCTCAAAAATGCCAACATGAAAATATTGTTCATGTTTGTTAGGTCAGTAAACTTCAAACAGTTCTGTACCTAACTGCATTTACGTTTTGCCAGATTCCGACTCGTGAGTTTTGATTTTTGCCACGTGAGTCTCGTGAATGAGCCACTGTGTGTCGTAAGATGGAATCAACATCTGTCCTTCTAATCCTTGCCAGAAATTTATACGTGTAGGCGTTATAAAACCGAATTCCGATTATTTATCCGAAGGTAAAAATAGAAAATATAGCGCAAGCTAACTTTGCGCGCCAAAGTTTGGATACCCTTGCAGTGCCCTGTGTAAGGCGTCAGATTTTTACAAAATTTGTTAAATGTAGATTTTGAACCGATCGATCCTATGGCAGCTATATGATATAGTAGTCCGATTTACACCAAATTTGGTCAGCGTGTTTAGAACTTAGTCAAACACACAATGTGTATATTTGGTTGAGATATTTTGAGAAACAAAAATGCAGTAAGCTACAGTGGAGCAAGCTCGACAGTAGGAGACCCAGTACTTTTGAGAGCAAAGCGTTCACTATAGATTGTTCTTCAATGTTTCCTACCATGCAATAGATGGCGCCACTACGAAATAAGTTAATTAACACAGAGGGCGCCAGCGTCTCTTCTTCTTCCTTTTGCCCGTAACATTGTTTGTTGAATAACTTCCGTGTTTATCATCCGATTGGAATGAAATTTGCTGGACAGGTTTGGATTATAGTGTATATTATATGTACCAAAAATCAAGGGGCTAGCATTCAAGGGGCTCTTGTAATTCGACATCGAAATTTTGTATTTCAATTTCCGGGGGCGGAGGGGGCGTGGCAAAATTCTAAAACAAACTTGATCAATGGGAGATATAGATGAACATACATGCCAAATTTGGTGTCTCTAGCTCTTATAGTCTCTGAGATCTAGGCGACACAAAAAGGGACAGACAGACAGACGGACAGACAGACAGACAGACAGACGGACAGACAGACAGACGGACATGGCTATATCGACTCGGCTGTTGACGCTGATCAAGAATATATATACTTTATGGGGTCTGACTCGCCTCCTTCTGCCTGTTACGCACATTTGCACAAACTTAATAGACCCATTTGTACTTTTTCAAAGTACTGGGTCTAAAAAGTTTTTCATACTAAATGTTGTTTTCGAACCGATCGTTCCTATGGCAGCTATATGATATAGTAGTCCGATTTACACCAAATTTGGTCAGCCTGTTTAAAACTTAATCAAACACACAATGTGTAGATTTGGTTGAGATATCTTGAGAAACAAAAAAGTTTTTCATACTAAATGTTGTTTTCGAACCGATCGTTCCTATGGCAGCTATATGATATAGTAGTCCGATTTACAGCAAATTTGGTCAGCCTATTTAAATCTTAATCAAACACACAATGTGTATATTTGGTTGAGATATCTTGAGAAACAAAAGTTTTTCATACTAAATGTTTATTTCCAACCGATCGTTCCTATGGCAGCTATATGATATAGTTATCCGACCCGGCCGGTTTCGACATATGTACTGCGTGCAGCAAAAAGACGGACCTGTACCAAGTTTCATCAAGATAGCTTCAAAACTGAGAGACTAGTTTGCATAGAAACAGACGAACAGACGGACAGACAGACGGACAGATGGCTATATCGACTCAGCTCGTCGCCCTGATCAAGAATATATATACTTTATGGGGTCTGTGAGGCTTCCTTCAATGCGTTACACATTTCGTGACAAAATATAATACCCTCTGCAAGGGTATAATAATGTTGTTAACCCGACTCGCCCAGGATCGAGGTCGTACTCTTCCGTGAGTAATACCGATAGCTAGCCGGCAAATCGATACTTTGTAGTGGAGTAATTAGTCTTATTTTTATACCCTTGCAGAGGGTATTATAATTTTGTCACGAAATGTGTAACGCATTGAAGGAAGCCTCACAGACCCCATAAAGTATATATATTCTTGATCAGGGCGACGAGCTGAGTCGATATAGCCATGTCCGTCTGTCCGTCTGTCTGTCCGTCTGTTCGTCTGTTTCTATGCAAACTAGTCTCTCAGTTTTGAAGCTATCTTGATGAAACTTGGTACAGGTCCGTCTTTTTACTGCACGCAGTACATATGTCGGAACCGGCCGGATCGGATAACTATATCATATAGTATGAAAAACTTTTTGTTTCTCAAGATATCTCAACCAAATATACACATTGTGTGTTTGACTAAGTTCTTAACACGCTGACCAAATTTGGTGTAAATCGGACTACTTTATCATATAGCTGCCATAGGAACGATCGGTTAAAAATCAACATTAAACAAATTTTGTAAAAAATCTGACGGCTTACACAGGGCACTGCAGGTATCCAAACTTTGGCGCGCCAAAGTTAGCTTGCGCTATATTTAAATATTTAAAAAAAAAATTTTTAAATTTATTGCCAATAAATGAATTTGTTGAGAATAAATAATTTGGAAATTAAAAAAATCAGTAAGCTACAGTGGAGCAAGCTCGACAGTAGGAGACCCAGTACTTTTTGTGTGCAAAGCGTTCACAATTGATTGTTCTTCAATAATGCGTACCAAACAATAGATGGCGCCACTACGAAGTTAATAAACACAGAGGTCGCTAGCGTCTCTTCTTCTTCCTTTTGCCTGGATCATAGTGTATATTATATGTACCAACAATCAAGGCGCTAACATTAAAGGGGCTTCTTTAATTCGACTACGAAATTTTGTATTTCAATTTCAGGGGGCGGTTAGGGGCGTGGCAAAAATGTAAAACAAACTTGATCAATGGTAGATATAGATGATCCTACATACCAAATTTGGTGGCTCTAGCTCTTAAAGTCTCTGAGCTCTAGGTGTTCATATTTTCGAAATTTCGAAGAGCCGTATACTATACTTTTATTATCTGATCCGGATAAAACTTTCAGGACAGGATTGGACTATAGAGTTTATCATGTATGCCAAAAATCATATCGCTAGCATTAAATATGCTTTCGTTATTCGACTTTGAAATTTTGTTTCAAATTTACGGTGGCGGAGGGGGGCGTGGCAAAATTCCAAAAAAATACTTGATTCATGCAAGATATAGATGAACCTTCATGCCAAATTTGGTGGCTTTAGCTTTTATAGTCTCTGAGATATAGGTGTTCAAAAAAGAGACGGACGGACATGGCTATATCGACTCGGCTGTTGATGCTGATCAAGAATATATATACTTTATGCGGCCTGCCACGCCTCCTTCTGCCTCTTACGCACATTTTTTCTTTGCACAAACTTAATAGACCCATTTTTACTTTTTTAAAGTACTGGGTCTAAAAATTAAATTTAGAATGCCTGTTAAATTTGGTAAATGTGGGGGCCGCATAGTTATATAATGGAATAGAAATTATACAAGGAATTCTCTACATACTCGCAGAAGAGGTTCATGGTTGGGTGGCTACAGACCGCGAGGATCGATCACCATCTAAGATCCTGCGAAACTAAGCAGTTGATTAGAGTTAAATTTAAGCCTTTTATTTTCCCGAATATAAAATAATTTTGATTTTTTTTTTAGACCCAGTACTTTGAAAAAGTACAAATGGGTCTATTAAGTTTGTGCAAATGTGCGTAACAGGCAGAAGGAGGCGAGTCAGACCCCATAAAGTATATATATTCTTGATCAGCGTCAACAGCCGAGTCGATATAGCCATGTCCGTCTGTCTGTCTGTCCGTTTGTCTGTCTGTCTGTCTGTCCGTCTGTCTGTCTGTCCCTTTTTGTGTCGCCTAGATCTCAGAGACTATGAGAGCTAGAGACACCAAATTTGGCATGTATGTTCATCTATATCTCCCTTTGATCAAGTTTGTTTTAGAATTTTGCCACGCCCCCCTCCGCCACCGGAAATTGAAATACAAAATTTCGATGTCGAATTACAAGAGCCCCTTGAATGCTAGCCCCTTGATTTTTGGTACATATAATATACACTATAATCCAAACCTGTCCAGCAAATTTCATTCCAATCGGATGATAAACACGGAAGTTATTCAACAAACAATGTTACGGGCAAAAGGAAGAAGAAGAGACGCTGGCGCCCTCTGTGTTAATTAACTTATTTCGTAGAGGCGCCATCTATTGCATGGTAGGGAACATTTAAGAACAATCTATAGTGAACGCTTTGCTCTCAAAAAGTACTGGGTCTCCTACTGTCGAGCCTGCTCCACTGTAGCTTACTGAATTTTTTTTTTTTAGTTTTATAAAGGTTCGGTTGGAAGTTAGCTTCCCCCATTATAGTTTCAGGAGGGACTCTATAAAAATAAAGTTTATGTAATAAGAGCCATCCGACACAGCAAATGAAGGTTCATCTATATCTCCCATTGATCAAGTTTGTTTTAGATTATTGCCCCTCCCCCCTCCGCCCACGGAAATTGAAATACAAAATTTCGAAGTCGAATTACAAGAGTCCCTTTAGTGCTAGCACACTAATATACACTATGGTGCAAACCAGTCCAGTAAATTTCATTCGTAGTGGCGCCATCTATTGAATGGTACGCAACATTGAAGAGCAATCTTTAGCGAACGCTTTGCACTCAAAAAGTACTGGATCTTCTACTGTCGAGCTTGCTCCATTGTAGCTTACTGCATTTTATTAAATACCTCATTGTGAGTAAACTTTCGTTATTACTAACAATAATTTCATTGTTTTCAAAACTTATTTCTCTGAGATATTTCATATTCCTTACTGATTCTTAAGATCTGTTTGTCACAGGCACAACCGTAGTTTTTTAAACAGTCATCTCCAAAAAAATACTTATATTATTGCAAAAAGTTCTCGTTATTTATTTAATCTTTGACACACAGCAGCTTCTTTCATAGTAGAGTCCCATTGCTTTTCGTCTTCGAGTAAGCCAAAAGCCATGCACGCTAATTGAAATGTGTTATAGGTAACTCCAATTACAGTTTTGAAGTCCTCAAATGAGGTTGGTACCCGTACCTCATAAATCAAATGCCCTAAGTGAAAGCACTCAGTGTTATGGGCTGTATGGTGTATACTCTACACAAACAGCTATCTATTTCAACTCCCGGAAAATTGGGCACATCAGCTCCAAGCTTCCTTCGTTTAAACATAAGACGGCACTTCAACATGGAGAAGTGTTTTTGCAAATGGGTCAACTTTGCAAAGCTCCAAAAAACCTCTTATGTGGTTTTAGGCGGATTGCTGATCTTATCCGCAAATTTATTTCGATTATTAGGATTAAACGTTACCCGCTGAACATTTTCCAAGTGCACACTTAATTGAAAGACAGACGGAAACCGTTCATGTATGGAAAATGCCAGAATTCTCCATACTGCTTCTGAACTGCTTATATATCGACCATTTTATCATTTTCAAGTGTACATGACGCTGGGTCACTGCCCATATTTACATTTTTGCAAATATATTTAATACACTTTACCGAGCTAGAGTATTCTACATTTATATGCGCCTCAAATGTTCGTGACAGAACACAACCTAGGGCACAACCCAGCGATTATCAATAATTTTACCCTTAACATTGGCAGTAAAACCATTATCACTTGGGGCTCTTCGCCGATATTGAGGATAATCATCATTTCCAGTAATAGTGTCTTTAAGATGTTGTCGGGGAAAATTTTTTATACATTTTCCTTTGTTCATACACCGCAAGGTCCATGAATCATATAATATTAGATTTTACAATATCATATCAAATGTAATAAATATGTCAGGACGACCGTAATTTCGAACATAGGTAATTGCATCCTGCGTCTTTTCATGCATATATCGTGCTGAGCCAGTGAACGTAGATGGGAGGATTGCCTTCTCAACGAGTTGATCAATGTTCACATCTTCCTTGATTATAGCATCCTTTAGATGTATATAGCTATTAGCTCTTAACTGTGCTTGATTGTGACGAATGTAATTAATAGGCTCCTTCCACGACCACTGGATGATAGAGCGTTCGCTGTCATTCGGATGACGCTGAATTTGGCCTTTCCATGACCAAACGGGCGTTCGTCAATGACATATTGTAAATTTTCCATTCGCCCGAATTCAATCTGCTGTTTAGTTTAACTGCTCGCAGTTTTTTAAAAACAATTTATTTTCAAACGCAAAATATAGCAAGTTTAATTTAAAACAATCAAGTGGAATATGCAGAAGCAAATGGTTGCCATCTGATGGTTGGCATCCTTTGCTTGATAATATGGAAATATAAATATTTTATTAATATTTGAAAAGTTATATATGTATGGCGCAGAATTTTGGCCTTGCACAAAACAGTTGATCTCACCGATAATTCCTTTGGTTGGGCAGTATTCATCTATAAAAATTTGGTATTTCGTAATAAAATACTAAAATTAAGCCGGGGGAATGTCAAAGGTTTGAAACGAACGCTACCGTTTGACTTTGATGACACGTTCGCAATTTGTATGGGAAAAACGTCGTCATCCGGCGAACGCCCGTCCTGGAAAGAGCCTATGATTCTTTCGGTTTCAATTTTGGCTTACATATGATGATTGACTTCATGTTCCCGAACCATTATTCTGAAGCTGTAAAAACCTAGGGCTGAGATAGTCATTTTGAGATCTTTTTTTGTGATTGAAACAGTTTAAGCTATGTTTACGGCATATCAAACTTCGCCGTGACAAAAAGTAACGGATATTGTAAAGCGCAATTCATGATATGTTTCAGTTTTTTATCATGACTCTCAATAACAATATCTCGTTTTCAAGTTGTTGGGCGACTATGACCAATGCTACTTTACTTGCTTGTGGTGCATTAAATCGCCCCTTGTGAGCACCAGCTGGCTTTTTATCGGCGTGAATGACCATTTTGTAATCTTAACAATCTTTTGGCATTTTTTGAAGAGCAGTTTTGAAATCCCTTATGTATGAATTGTACTTATGCAATTGTAGTGCCTTTACTAATTCAGGCCGAATGTACACCTCAAATTGGCTTCTTTGTTATCTTCACCCACGAAATATATTTGAAGGAATTTTTCCTTGGCTTCAGATTTTGGCCAAAGGATACCGACCAGATAATAGACTTGACCCTCAACTTTAAATGTTGACATAAAATTACCTTCTACCAAAACCAAAACTATAAGTTTGGTTCTTCCAAATGAAGTCATTTAAAAACAATTGTTGTATTTTCTAATTCAGTCCATAAAGTGGGCATGGTTAGGACGATCACCTACTATAAGGCTTTTAAGAGGCTCGGGTAAAACCTGCAGCATATACCTTAAGACTCTCCTTTCCATTTAAGAGCACAACAAAATTTACACTTCATATCCATTTTACCTGATGTAATAATTGTATCGATGTTTAACGCAGTGTCGGGTGCAGCTTGGTGCATCTCTGGGTGATTAGCCTGATATGTTGCTGCTGCAACTTGTTGAGTTTCAGGATGCGCAGTCTTGTATTTTTGAGATGCAGTTTTTAGTTGCATGTTTCTCATTCTGCCAGACACTCGAGCTCGCTTTTTTGCTGGGCGTTTTAGTGTAGACGATGTATATTTAGAGGTGTCACTTGTAATTTTCAAGTTCTCTGTTCATGCATGAACATCTGGCAGTCATTGACTATGTCCCGAAAACACACCGAAAGAGTGAAGGGACTGTAAAATTTGATCTAAGAAAATGTATAAATAAAAATGTAACACAAAAATGCAGTAAGCTACAGTAGAGCATGCTCGACAGTAGGAGACCCAGTACTTTTTGAGTGCAAACCGTTCACTAAAGACAGTTCATCAATGTTGCTTACCATTCAATAGATGGCGCCACTACGAAGATAAGTTAATAAACTCAGAGGTCGCTAGCGTCTCTTCTTCTTCTTTTGAACGTAACATTGCTAGTTGAATAACTTCCGCGTTTATAATCCGATTGAAATGAAACTTGCAGAACAGGTTTGGACTGTAGTATATGTACCAAAACCAAGCGTCCTTCCAATGACTGGAAGCGACTTAGAAATTAAGATTTTCATGTTAGTTGCGTAAGATTAGGATTTTAAGAACAAAGATCAGTTCAGATTTTGTACTCATTCAGCTTGGTTGTGTCCATTTCATTTGGTCCTTCGAAAAATCTGTTGTTTTCCCCCAGACACCGAAATAATAAACCAGCACCTTAAAGTCCACGAAATGGTAGCTAAACGTTGCTTAAAATTCTTTTAAGCTCTGTTGTTTTTCCCCATCAGTGGTAAAAGACACAGAGTCATAAAGTAGCATCCAGGCTAAAGAAGCTGGATTGTAAAAATAAAAGACCATTGTCGGAGTCAGGGTATAATAATTTTAAATCTAACCAAAACACAAATAAGTGAAAGTGTTAGTTGCGTTTCCGGGGCAGACATCGGGAAATATATACAGCGTTTCTGAGGCTTACATCAGAAAATGAGTGTGCTAAAAATATATAAAAGCAGCACCAAAGGATTGACTGTACAAAGGCGACGCCAATAGCAGCAATCGGAGAGAAGTACTGGAGGGCGACGCTAAGACCAGAAGCCAGAGAGGGAGGGAGATGCTGCACCATCAACAGCGGCAACAACAACAACAGCGGCAACACCAACAGCAGCACCAAATCGTCAAGGAGGAGTTCGAGACAAGTGATAAATATTTAAGTTACAAATAAGTAACATTTAAATAACAAAAAAATGTCATCTCAGACAACGACGAGCTTTTAGAGGCTCAATCAGCCTTCATTAAAGAAGTTAGGCAGATTGAAGCTGGAATACTATCCAGAGATTCAATCCCTCTACGAGAAAATATTAAAAAAGAATTTAAGAAAAAATATATTTTATTGTTAAAAATTGGAATAGTCGATCATGACTATTTCAATAAAAAGCTGTATGATATCACGCTAGGTCCAATAAACAGATTAATTGAAGAAGTTGCATGTTCCAAGGAGATATTAGACCCTGGAACTGCAATATTTCACAAATACGGTGATGATCGTAAAAAAGAAGAAGTTGCATGTTCCAAGGAGATATTAGACCCCGGAACTGCAATAATTCACAAATACGATGATGATCGTAAAAAAGCAGACTTGATTGGTGAGGATGTAAAACAGCTTGAGACGTATCTGAGTGTAACAGTTGTAAGGTTAACTACAGCCGGTACTGATGAGTGCATCATCAGGAGGAATAAAATATAATATCTTTGGAATAGCATATGCGAGAAGACACAGGAGATAACCAGTAAGGGATTCTCTTGCAGTAATAACGTCACAGATTTAGAATTTGACATTGAGAATCTGTCAGAAAGATAAGAAGAAAAAATTAAGGAAGATAAGGTAAGGGCAGTCCTAATGAGACAAACCGAAGAACTCCCAAAGCTCCCAAAGATACATTTGGGTGAACCCAAAGAATGGGATATGTTTTATGAATTATTTATGGAAATAATTCATAACAGAGAAGACCTCAGTATGTCCGCCAAATTTAATTATTTTAAGTCGGCATTAAGAGGTGAAGCCAAAAGCTCATTTGCTAATTGGCTCTGTAGAAAATTATCATACCGTTTGGGAACTGTTAGCCAAACGGTATGAAAATAAAAGGAAAGTTTTTTCCGAACAGTTGAATCGTTTAATTGAATTGCCAAATTTAAACATAGATTCAGGGAAGCAAATTAAAAATTGTATCGATAGCATTAATGAAGCTATTTATACAATTAAAACTAAATCCCACTTGTCTGATGAAGTGGATATAATATTTGCTCATATGATTTTAAAAAAAATTAGTACAGAGACATTGCAACTTTACGAATCGAATGTCAAAAAGACAAAAGAGATTCAGTTGCTGTCTGATGTAGTAGATTTTTTAGAGCAACGGGTAACTTCCGTAAGCTCAATAAAAAGTGAGGACAAAAAATTGTCAAAAAACATTTCAAAAGATAAAGAAAATTGTCCGATTTGCAAAATACCAGGGCACCAAGTGGTACGATGCTATAAATTTAAAGCCATGAGTCCGATAGAAAGAAGCGAAACAGCCAAGAAATTGCAACTATGCACAAAGTGTTTAAAGTACACAGTTTTTAAGGGGTGCTCTTGCGAGACAAAAGACCAAGCGCTGTTAGCTACAGCAGTGGTGAAGGTCAAGTCAAATAGAGGGGACTTATCAATTAACATTTGTAATTTTGTGTGTACTATTGCATAAAGTGTTGAGTTGTTGTCCGGTGTTGTGTGTTTATTACCAATCATAACATAACTTAAAATTAACAATTAATTTTCGCGGTTGTGTTGTTGTTGTTTGTTAGTTAGAACTTTTAACGCTCTCACTCTCTCGCTTTTGGCTCTTATGCACCACGCTCTTTGCAACTTTTACGCTCTTCAACACTCTTCTCACTCTCTCGCTTTTAGCTCCCTCTCCTAATAACTGTACTAGATATTGTGTACTCGTTATTGTACTTGTTTGCAACTACGCGTACATTTTTAAGTTTAGCTTTAACGTTTCAATTTCTCTCTCAACTAACGTTCTCCCCTTTCTTTTGCGTTCTTACTCTCTCTCTCTCTCTCTCTCTTTGAGTAGTGTTGTTGTGATTTGAATAACCTTCCGCAGGTTCTGCTT
>JAWNND010000734.1:0-447809 GCA_035043265.1 Drosophila testacea
AATCCGTACAGAGCACTCGAAAGGGTTCATGCAGGGAATAGTTATTAGTACAAAGATTAAGGGATAGTGGTACATAATTACGGGTAGACCTGGCAGGAGCTGAGAAATTTATTTGACTCAATAAATAAGAAGAATCAATTTCGCCAGCAACTAATTTAACAATAAACATGACGCCAAGCATAATACGACGGTTAGTTCAAGTGGGTAGATTAATTAAAAGAAATCTACTAGTATACGGGCGTAAATTAAAACCTGAAACCCAGTTAAAACCACGTAAAGCAAATAATAGAAATTTTTTTGGACAGATTCAATACGATCCTGGTGGTTAGAGTATTGTGGAGACCAAACACACGAACCATATTCTAGAATCGGACGAACAAGAGATACATAAAGTAATTTTGTCGTATAAGGGTCATCAAATTCCTTTGCCCATCGTTTGATGAACCCTAGAACTTGAGTCGCCCTACTGACCGTTAAAGCAACATGTGTATCAAACTTCAGTCTATGGTCGAGGAGAATACCAAGATCATTTACTTCATCTACTCTAGTAAGGGGTACCAAATCAAGAGTATAATTGATGATGTGATGCAGGTGTCTATAGAAAGACATAACCTTGCATTTAGGACAGTTAAGATTCAGTAAATTAAATTTGCACCATTTATAAAAGCGTGCCAGATCTGCTTGCAGTAAATCAGAGCAGGAACTGTCCGTAAATGACAGACACAACTTCACATCATCAGCATACATTAAAATGTTAGAGTGTAGAATAATAGAAGGAAGATCGTTAATAAAGAGGTTAAAAAGCAGAGGTCCAAGATGACTACCCTGAGGAACACCAGACGTTACCAAGACGGGCCTCGAAATAGCCGACTTGAAGACAACGTTTTGAGTTCTGTTAGTAAGGTAATCTGATTACCATATAAGAAGATTATATGGAAATCCAATTAAATTCAATTTATTAATTAGAAGACAGTGGTTAACAGAGTCAAATGCTTTACTGAAGTCGGTATAAATAACATCAGCCTGCATTTTATTTTTAAAGCGCTTGATCACTAAAGAGGAAAATTCGAGCAGGTTTGTGGTTGTAGATCTATGTTTCACAAAACCATGTTGGTAAGGTGAAATTATGGAACTACAAAAATGAGTAAGCTGTGAAGTAATAATTTTCTCAAAAAGTTTAGGTGTAGCAGACATTTTTGAAATTGGCCTGTAGTTGTTAACGCAACTCTTAGGGACACTTTTGTGTAACGGAATGATATGTGATTCCTTCCAAAGAGAAGGGAATAAGCAAGATGCAACAGATAAAGTAAATAGTCTATGTAAAAGTAGATATAAAGAGCCAGCGCAGTACCTAAGTACGCATCCTGGCAACCCGTCGGGGCCTGGGGAGAATACTGGTTTAATTAAATTGAGTTCACATAATACTGAGTCTTCAGTGATCAAGGGTTCAGGAATAAAGTTAGTTTTTTGCAAATTATAGGGATAGGATGTACTAGGTGAGTAGCTATTAACAGAGTAAGTAGATTGAAAAAATTCTGCAAATAAATCGGCTGCAGCCTGATCATTTTTTGCCGTCGTATTTTCATATTAAACTGAATGAGGTAATAAAGATGATTTACGTTTAGAATTTACAAAATTATAAAATCGTTTAGGGTCCTGAGCAAACTGAAGCCGGCAACGACCCAAATATTCGTTGTAAAGTTGCAAATTAAGTGAGTTAAAATTACATTTAGCAATAGAATAACGTGAAAAGACGACATCATTCCCGGAACGTTTATATTTTTTAAAGTATCGCGATTTTAAATTTTGAAGACTTGATAGCTCTCGGGTAAATCATGGGGGCTTATTAGACCTCACTGAGTACCTTCGAGGAACGCATTGATCAAAAAAGATGTTCAAAGTGTCATAAAAAAGACACAGAGCAAATTCTAAGTTATTGCTCGCAAAAAACTGGGACCAGTCATGATTAATAACGAGATTATTTAATTTGTTAAAATCGGCTTTTCTAAAACAGCGAGGTTTAGACGCTGCTTTAGGTAGCACAGTTTGCTCAGGAACAGGAAGATTAAGGTTGATTTCTAACGTAGGGTGAAATGAATCTTCGGGAAGCACGATCGGATCTATTCTACTAACAGCACAAACTGAGGGATCAGATACAAATATTAGGTCCAGAAGACGGTTGTTACAATTACGAATATTGTTTACTTGATAAAGTGAAAGATCTAGGATGCTATCTATATACTCATGAGAACTAGTAGGAACAACCAGATTATCAGCAATAGACCAAGATATATCGGGTACAATACACACAAAAGTTTAGAGGATATTAAACGTATATTAGAAAAGTGTTCAAGATTAACAGAAAGATCCGATTGCGGCGGGATATAGGAGCAGGTTATAAAAATAGAAGTTTGATAAACAGTTAACTTAATTGCAACAAACTCAACATTAGGTGAGCAGCATAATAGTTCCGACGGAAGGTCAGAATCAACTGCGATTAATACGCCGCCACCCACTCGTGACAAACGGTCACATCTATAAGTGGTGTACTTGTTAGTAAATAAAGACAAATTAGATATTTCAGGCTTTAACCAAGTTTCAGTGAAGGCAAGAATTTTATAATCAAAGGAGATACTATTTAAATATAGATTAGTTAATTTAGATTTAAGGCCTCTAACATTTTGGTACGCTAACAGGAAAGGAGAATTTAGTTTTTTGAAAGATTCGATGGATCAACTGTAGATAAATTAATTGGTAGCGAGACAGTAGGTCTACTTCTTATATGAGGAGTAAACTCTTTGATAAGCAAATCATTTGTCCAAAAATTTTTACAACAAATTGTTGGAAATAAATCCGGCGGCACATTCAATTTAAAAGATGATATGTCTCTAGCAAAAGAAAATTTAAATTTATCTACAGCTATAAGAGCACTAGAAAACTTCGACTGAACATACGCTTTTACGTCATCAATCGAAGTATCCGGATGCAACCTAGAGATAAATATCTGTTTCCTTAAGGAAAGAGGCTTGGGTGCAGGCAAAGAAGGCGGAGGATATGTGTTAGATATGGAAGGCAAAATTATATTTGATGATGGACCGGCATCATCATCACTAACTACAATGGAAGGATAAATAGACTTGTTCGATACTATGTTAGGGTGTTTGACAGGTGTATAAATGAAAGAATTCCTTGGAGACAAAGAAGAGACGTCATCCATAGGTGTATTAATAGGCGACTTTGGAGAAACGTCCAATACCTTAAGGCCACTGAACTGCTTCTCCATTGTCTGAAATTCTTCATGCAACATATTAAAACCCTTTCGCAATCTACAGAAATTCTCTCTTGTTTGCCGAACAAATCTGGAAATGTCCGACTCAGCTTTACGACAAGATTCGCAAGACCATTTCAGTCCGCTGTTATTTTCAATAGAATCTCTAATTTTCATCGTGAAGCCGGCACATTTCACATGTACAAATTTGGCACACAACCAGCAAACAATGCATGCAGCATTTGAATCTTGCTGGCATTTGCAGTTCTTAATGCAGCATACAAGCATTATGGAGAATTAAGTAGAACCTGAGGAAGGGTATTCGAATCACAACACTACTCAAAAAGAGTGAGAGAGTAAGAACGCAAAAAAAAGGAGAGAACGTTAGTTGAGAGAGAAATTGAAGCGTTAAAGCTGAACTTAAAAACGTACGCGTAGTTGCGAACAAGTACAACGAGTACACAATTTCAAGTACAGTTATTAGGATAGGGAGCAAAAAGCGAGAGAGTGAGAGCGTTGAAGAGCGTAAAAGTTCAAACAACAACAATACTAAACGAAAACGAAATTGTTGCGATTAAGCGTTGATATAATTGTTAAACAAACACAAAACACAGCACAATAACTTAACAATTTTTACTTTTTACACACAGAATTAGTTAATTATTAACTGTTGTTAAACATTAATTAACTAATTATATTAAATTTAGTTAATAATCGCACAAATTACACAGAGCACAATAAGAACACGACCGGTCACAATGAAGTCAGGCTGTTTTATTGAAGGAGGCGTGTCAGACCCCATAAAGTATATGTATATATTCTTGATCAGGGCGATGAGCTGAGTGGATATAGCCATATCCGTCTGTCTGTCCGTCTGTCTGTCTGTTTCTCTACTTTATTTTGATCAAAGATTTCGTCAAAGATAAGGGGGGACTTTTAAAAAATTTTGTAACTCACGGGTCTTAAATCACACTTGTCGTGGGCGTTATTGCATTTTAGAAAGTGAATTTACGCCCATGGGCTTTATTGCACTTTTGGATGCGAAATAGCGCCCATGGGCTCTATTGCACTGGGTGCTATTGCATGTACCCGGTGTTCTACACTAAGCTTCTGTAAATCGGAACATCGCACAACTTGATTCGGGAGTCACCGCACCCTGCACAACTCGCCCCAGCCACCTTGAATTGATAACGGTCATCGATAAAGGCGTCATCATTATCAATGACAACACAGCTACGGTCAGCTACTGACATACTGGCTTAGTATTTCCCGGTGGCCTGTTACATTGAGGAGCGCAGATGATGCTGGGCCGGAGGATTGCTTCACGAAGTCTTTCCAGTTCCGAAACTGTGCCATTTACTCGATCCTCATTATCGAGATAATGAGAAATGTTCCAGTCACTATTTGTTCGTTGACTGTAGCTGTGTTTTCATTGATAAACTAGCGATTTCCGCGAGCGTACTACGGAATCTTTCAACTTGTCCATTTGACGTGCTGTGAAGTGGTGGAGGATTTATAATTTGTACGTCGAGACGGTTATTCAAGAGATTTTTTATTGTCCCTGAATTTAAGGATGGTTCATTGTCGCAGTACACAGTTCTAGACTGGAGGTAAAATTTCATAAGTTGTAGGATATACGGCTGAATGTCTGTTATAGTCCTGGAAGCTACAGGTTGAACAATAGCGAATTTGGAAATTTTTTCAACGTAAGTTAAAAAGTATTTTTTATCTATGGAATATATGTCAGTAAAATGTATTTCACCTACTTGGGACGGGATTTGGACAATGACGTCTTTCTGAGGATGTCGATCGTATTTGGATCTAATATGTTCGGCGACTACTATTTCTCCTTATCCGTTTATGTTGATGATGTCAATGACCATTTTTATTAAATGCCAGAACTTAGTTGTCGGAAAAGTTTCGACTAACCTATTTTGAATAATTGTCCAATTGGGTAAATCGCACACAATTGCATTTTTTACATCTTTTTTGACCTCATCATACACATTTTCCATTAGACTTTCTCTATCGAATAAATGTATTGTATGCCTTGTTTTGTTGTAAAAAGAACTGCGTTCTTCTCTGGGATTATTTGATTTTGAAAACAATTCGCCGTCTTGTCCGTAGACTCAATAGTGTACGTTAATGACAACTCGCTATGTCTTGTGGCCAAATCGGATGATGTGGCTTCCTCTAAGGCGTGAAAGTTTGTTTGTGATAAGGCAACAGCAACAAATTTTTCTCTTCCCGATCTAGAACGGGAGCAGGGAGCAGGGAGCCATATTTAAAAAATTAATCTGGTCGTGGTAGGCGGCGTAAGTGAAGTCAAGGCGATTTATTATTATTATTTGAAATTTAGGAGCGTATCGAAAGATGAAAGAGTCATGTCCGCCGGACCCTTGATTTTGTTTCTTAGTATCCCCAAGGCCTGATAATGTTTTGAGGTACCCTCATATTTCTCGAAAACCTTATAAGCGATATGCGCTGCTTTCCTCCATGACATGTTTCGTGTTTGCCCTCAAAGTCTGGACGAGACTTGATTATGATTTGTGTTTCATTACAGACGCCAGCGGTTAGTCTAATTTCGGCAACATTATATGTTACCACTTCAGGGGTACTAATGCACGTCTTACTTAAACCCTGCCTGATATCTTGTATTTTCTCTTCGAATTTTGTCTCATGTAAGGTTAATGCGCTCGATACTGCGCCTTTTACTATGGCCTTTAGCTGATCTGGGGTTATTGATGTCATGTTTATTTGGTTCTGTTCACTTTTACACTGTTCTACCTGTAGGTTGGGACCTTCTAATTTTTTGAATTTTTCTAACAACTTCTCTAGCTCACTTTTACTCATAAATATTTATAAACTTCAAGGATTGGAATAATAAGATGCTTTTATTTATATTAAACTTTTCATTCATAAATATTTATAAACTTCAAAGATTGGAGTAATGAAAAGCTTTTATTTATCTTAAACTTTTTGTAGTAATATTTTTGTTCTTTTCACTTTAAATTTTAATTAAAAATCGTTTACTTTAATTCTTGTTTGTAAATTTTCAATGAACTTACACGTTTTTGTTAATTTCCTTATAATTCAAATCACAAAGTTGTAGTAGTTGTAGTTTCTGCTGATTGTTCCAGGTCGTTGGGATTGTTGAGATTTTTTGGGTCGCCGGTAGGTGTTGTTGTAGTTTTTTAGACCCAGTACTTTAAAAATGTACATATGGGTCTATTAAGTTTGTCCAAAATAAAATGTGCGAAACAGGCAGAAGGAGGCGTGGCAGACCCCATAAAGTATATACATTCTTGATCATATATAGCCATGTCCGTCTGTCTGTCTGTCCCTTTTTGTGTCGCCTAGATCTCAGAGACTATAAGAGCTAGAGACACCAAATTTGGCATGTAGGTTCATCTATATTTCCCATTGATCAAGTTTGTTTTAGATTTTTGCCAAGCCCCCCTACGCCCACGGAAATTGAAATACAATATTTCGAAGTCGAATTATTATTATTATTATTATATATAGCAAGGTTACAGTTGAAACTTATAACCTAATTTTGATTTAGCATGGCGTCCGAGGCCTTCAGCTAATCTTATACTAGTTTTGTATTTACATTGTGTTAATTTACGTGTTCTTAAGTGTAAGGTATGTGTAGGTAATTTTATTTACAAGATTTATTATTATTGTATTACTTAGATATGTATATAAATAATTTTGTAGCTGTGAAATATTTTGATTTTTTAATATTTATATTATTTACAAGTAGGTATTTATATTTCGTGTATTAGTTTTGTTAATTTTAGGTATTTTTCTATTTTGTGTATGTTTTCAATTGAGGGTTCTGCTAGCATGGTTATGGGATCTTTATTTTGGAAGGCTGCTAATCGCTGATTTGTGAAGGTGGGGCATTCGGTTAATATGTGTTTTATGGATACATTCGAATTGGTAGTGCAGAAAGGGCACGTAGTGGATTTATTTATGTCCATGTAGCTTAAGTGTGTGAGCTTTGTATGTCCAAGGCGTAATCGGGTAATTTTTGTTGTATGAGTCTTGATGTTATGTCTTGTAATAAAGGTTTTGTGATTTCCTCTGCTGTTTGTTGTTGAGTATTTAGATTTTGGTACCAGGTAGATGTTTGAGATAGTCGTTGTTGCCTTTTTCCAGTAAGTTTGTTTTTTAGTAATTAGTAATTTTGTAATGTCGGAAAAGTTGGAATTTTGGGTATAGATAAGGGGATAGTTAGGTGCGTTTCTAGCGTGGTGGTCTGCAGTTAAATTGCCTGTTATGTTTTGATGTCCTGGAACCCATAACAGTTTTATGTTTGGGTGTTGTGTTAAACTATTTCGTATGGATGATTCGTAGTAATTCCTATTGTCGATGTTGTGGATGGCTTTGAGTGCTGACAGTGAGTATGAGCAGATGATATATTTAGCTTTATGTTTTTTGATTAGGTTTATGGCTTCAGAGATGGCTATTATTTCTGCTGAGAAGATTGAACTAAAATTCATAAGGATTCCTCTTTTTATACAGTTTTCTTCATCTGTGATGGCGTAGGAGGTGTGGAATTCGGTTTTTGATCCATTGGTGAAGATGAACTTATGGTTGGGGTAGGAGTGTTTGATATTTTGGAAGTGTTGATAGTATATGGAAGAGTTGGTAGTGTTTTTCTTTAGTTGACTAAGATCTAAGATTATTTTATCGGCGGGTATGTCCCAATATGGTTTCTTTTGGGTAATTACTGGGAGGAGTGTGAATGGGATATCATATTTTGATAAAAGGCTTAAGCAGGTACATAATACTGATGGTGGGTTTTTTGTGATTGTTTTATTTGTTTTGATTTTGTTAAGTATGTTATGAGTCGGAGATTGTTTTGCTAGGGATAGGTTTTTAATTAGCTTAGCTATGAGGAACTCGCGACGTTCATAAATTGTGTTTATATTGGCTTGGCTGAATTTTTGTTTTTAGACCCAGTACTTTAAAAAAGTACAAATGGCTCTATTACGTTTGTGCAAATGTGCGTAACAGGCAGAAAGAGGCGTGGCAGACCCCACAAAGTATATATATTCTTGATCAGCATCAACAGCCGAGTCGATATAGCCATGTCCGTTTGTCTGTCTGTCTGTCTGTCTGTCTGTCCCTTTTTTGAACACCTATATCTCAGAGACTATTAGAGCTAGAGCCACCAAATTTGGCATGAAGGTTCATCTATATCTTGCATTAATCAAGTATGTTTTGGAATTTTGCCACGCTCCTTCCGCCCCGTAAATTTGAAACAAAACTTCAAAGTCAAATTACGAAAGCTCCTTTAATGCTATAAAAATCGTTTACTTTAATTCTTGTTTGTAAATTTTCAATGAACTTACACGTTTTTGTTAATTTCCTTATAATTCAAATCACAAAGTTGTAGTAGTTGTAGTTTCTGCTGATTGTTCCAGGTCGTTGGGATTGTTGAGATTTTTTGGGTCGCCGGTAGGTGTTGTTGTAGTTTTTTAGACCCAGTACTTTAAAAATGTACATATGGGTCTATTAAGTTTGTCCAAAATAAAATGTGCGAAACAGGCAGAAGGAGGCGTGGCAGACCCCATAAAGTATATACATTCTTGATCATATATAGCCATGTCCGTCTGTCTGTCTGTCCCTTTTTGTGTCGCCTAGATCTCAGAGACTATAAGAGCTAGAGACACCAAATTTGGCATGTAGGTTCATCTATATTTCCCATTGATCAAGTTTGTTTTAGATTTTTTCCAAGCCCCCCTACGCCCACGGAAATTGAAATACAATATTTCGAAGTCGAATTATTATTATTATTATTATATATAGCAAGGTTACAGTTGAAACTTATAACCTAATTTTGATTTAGCATGGCGTCCGAGGCCTTCAGCTAATCTTATACTAGTTTTGTATTTACATTGTGTTAATTTACGTGTTCTTAAGTGTAAGGTATGTGTAGGTAATTTTATTTACAAGATTTATTATTATTGTATTACTTAGATATGTATATAAATAATTTTGTAGCTGTGAAATATTTTGATTTTTTAATATTTATATTATTTACAAGTAGGTATTTATATTTCGTGTATTAGTTTTGTTAATTTTAGGTATTTTTCTATTTTGTGTATGTTTTCAATTGAGGGTTCTGCTAGCATGGTTATGGGATCTTTATTTTAGAAGGCTGCTAATCGCTGATTTGTGAAGGTGGGGCATTCGGTTAATATGTGTTTTATGGATACATTCGAATTGGTAGTGCAGAAAGGGCACGTAGTGGATTTATTTATGTCCATGTAGCTTAAGTGTGTGAGCTTTGTATGTCCAAGGCGTAATCGGGTAATTTTTGTTGTATGAGTCTTGATGTTATGTCTTGTAATAAAGGTTTTGTGATTTCCTCTGCTGTTTGTTGTTGAGTATTTAGATTTTGGTACCAGGTAGATGTTTGAGATAGTCGTTGTTGCCTTTTTCCAGTAAGTTTGTTTTTTAGTAATTAGTAATTTTGTAATGTCGGAAAAGTTGGAATTTTGGGTATAGATAAGGGGATAGTTAGGTGCGTTTCTAGCGTGGTGGTCTGCAGTTAAATTGCCTGTTATGTTTTGATGTCCTGGAACCCATAACAGTTTTATGTTTGGGTGTTGTGTTAAACTATTTCGTATGGATGATTCGTAGTAATTCCTATTGTCGATGTTGTGGATGGCTTTGAGTGCTGACAGTGAGTATGAGCAGATGATATATTTAGCTTTATGTTTTTTGATTAGGTTTATGGCTTCAGAGATGGCTATTATTTCTGCTGAGAAGATTGAACTAAAATTCATAAGGATTCCTCTTTTTATACAGTTTTCTTCATCTGTGATGGCGTAGGAGGTGTGGAATTCGGTTTTTGATCCATTGGTGAAGATGAACTTATGGTTGGGGTAGGAGTGTTTGATATTTTGGAAGTGTTGATAGTATATGGAAGAGTTGGTAGTGTTTTTCTTTAGTTGACTAAGATCTAAGATTATTTTATCGGCGGGTATGTCCCAATATGGTTTCTTTTGGGTAATTACTGGGAGGAGTGTGAATGGGATATCATATTTTGATAAAAGGCTTAAGCAGGTACATAATACTGATGGTGGGTTTTTTGTGATTGTTTTATTTGTTTTGATTTTGTTAAGTATGTTATGAGTCGGAGATTGTTTTGCTAGGGATAGGTTTTTAATTAGCTTAGCTATGAGGAACTCGCGACGTTCATAAATTGTGTTTATATTGGCTTGGCTGAATTTTTGTTTTTAGACCCAGTACTTTAAAAAAGTACAAATGGCTCTATTACGTTTGTGCAAATGTGCGTAACAGGCAGAAAGAGGCGTGGCAGACCCCACAAAGCATATATATTCTTGATCAGCATCAACAGCCGAGTCGATATAGCCATGTCCGTTTGTCTGTCTGTCTGTCTGTCTGTCTGTCCCTTTTTTGAACACCTATATCTCAGAGACTATTAGAGCTAGAGCCACCAAATTTGGCATGAAGGTTCATCTATATCTTGCATTAATCAAGTATGTTTTGGAATTTTGCCACGCTCCTTCCGCCCCGTAAATTTGAAACAAAACTTCAAAGTCAAATTACGAAAGCTCCTTTAATGCTAGCTATATGATTTTTGGCATACATAATAAACTCTATAGTCCAATCCTGTCCTGAAAGTTTTATCCGGATCGGATAATAAACGGATAGTATACGGCTGTTCGAAATTTCGAAAATATGAACACCTAGATCTCAGAGACTATAAGAGCTAGAGACACCAAAGTTGGTATGTAGGATCATCTATATCTGCCACGCCCCCTCCGCCCCGAAAATTGAAATACAAAATTTCGAAGTCGAATTACAAGAGCACCTTTAATGCTAGCGCCTTGATTTTTAGTACATATAATATAAACTCTAGTCCAAACCTGTCCTGCAAATTTAATTTCAATCGGATGATTAACACGGAAGTTATTCAACTAACAATGTTACGGGCAAAATGAAGAAGAAGACACGCTAGCGACCTCTGTGTTTATTAACTTTTAACTTATCTTCGTAATGTCGCCATCTATTGAATGGTACGCAACATTGAACAACAATCTATAGTGAACGCTTTGCACTCAAAAAGTACTGGGTCTCCTACTGTCGAGCTTGCTCCACTGTAGCTTACTGCATTTTTTTATTGTAGTTACGGTGAAGGGTCTTATCTTCGTTACTGAGTCACTTAAAACACGTGTTCGCTCAAGTTCCATGGCAGACGGGCCGTTGCCCAAGCTTCTGACGCTGCTAGGGCGGTTCACAAGCTGCGGACGCTGAACGATCCGGGCAATGACATGTTGTTATGCAACTGTTTAACTTATACATTTATAGGGCAGAAAAAAAAAAGTTGGCACCACTTTTGGTGGTGCGCCATCGTTGTGGGTCCTTTACGAGAAAATGTACCTTGGCTAGCATCGGGAGACGGTTCACCAGCATAGAGAAAGTTGATCTTTTCATACGGAAACTCTCCTTAAAAAAATGCAGTAAGCTACAGTGGAGCAAGCTCGACAGTAGGAGACCCAGTACTTTTTGAGTGCAAAGCGTTTACTAGATTGTTCTTCAATGTTTTGTTAATAACACAGAGGTCGCTAGCGTCTCTTCTTCTTCCTTTTGCACGTAACATTGTTTGTTAGTTGAATAACCTCCGCGCTTATCATCCGATTGGAACGAAATTTTCTGGACAGGTTTGGATCATAGTTTATATTATATGTACCAATAATCAAGGCGCTATCCCTGAAAGGGCTCTTGTTATTCGACTTTGAAATTTTATTTTTCAATTTCCGGGGGCGGAGGGGGCGTGGCAAAAATCCAAAACAAACTTGATCAATGGGAGATATAGATGAACCTACATGCCAAATTTGGTGTCTCTAGCTCTTATGGTCTCTGAGATCTAGGTGACACAAAATAGGACAGACAGACGGACAGACAGACAGACGGACAGACAGACGGACATGGCTATATCGACTCGGCTGTTGATGCTGATCAAGAATATATATACTTTATGGGGTCTGCCACGCCTCCTTCTGCCTGTTACGCACATTTTTTTTTGCACAAACTTAACAGACCCATTTGTACCTTTTTAAAGTACTGGGTCTAAAAAGCATCGTCATTTAGCGTCACGTCCCTTTCCCAAAATCTGCCAAACCGCACCTAAAATATATATATATATATATATATATATGTGTTTTAATTAAATGTAATGAAAAAGTTCTCATAAGTTTTTTTTATAAAATATTTTCACTTACCAACAATATTTATATTCTCCGCTGCCAAGAACAACAAATCGTTATTGTATTGAATTGATGTTAGATGTAAAATGCTGGCAATGGGAAGCGGCGTTTCACATTTAACACATACATATATATGATCAAATGTTAACATTCCGTATTTCTATGTCTGTACACACATAAGAGCTTTGAGCCTTTGATCTTCACAAGTTTGACTCGCTCAAAAGCTTAGCGCCTAAGGCTGATGTCAGAGTGCGCGCGAAGCGAAGCGATGCGATGAGCAACGCGAGAAGATGGCAGAGTGAGAGCTTTGCGAAAAGCGAGTTACATTGTTCTATTTTTTAGTTATTAATGTGATCGTGATGGATTCGGACGAAGATTTTTTTGCTTCAAGTGCAACACTTAACTTTGTGTTAAAAAAAAAAGTGGCGTCCACCCGCTTAACTGCAGTAGGAACGAAAAAGGAGAGTTCAACAATTTATATAATGACTTGCGAAACCACCCAGAAAAGTTTTTTAACTATTCACGGATGTCTATTTCGACTTTTGACTATATATTAAATAAAATTAGTAGTCGGTTGGAAAAGCGTTGTCCAAATTTTGTGACACAACCCATACTGCCTTGCCAAAAATTAATAATAACATTGAGGTTAGTTTCTAATACATTTCAATTATATTTATTATGTATGTATTATAGTTATGTATTTAAAGTATTAAATTATATTACGATTTAGTAATATCAGTATCAGAACTATTGTTGAAAGAGCAATTAAAAAGGCAGTAAGCTACAGTGGAGCAAGCTCGACAGTAGGAGACCCAGTACTTTTTGAGTGCAAAGCGTTTACTAGATTGTTCTTCAATGTTGCGTACCATCAATAGATGGCGCCACTTGATAAACATAGAGGCCGCTAGCGTCGCTTCTTCTTCCTTTTGCCTGTAACATTGTTAGTTATATAACTTCCGCGTTTATCAACCGATTAGAACAAAATTTTCAGGACAGGTTTGGACTATAGTGAGTATTATATACACCAATAAATCAAGGCGCTAGTTTAAAAGGTTCTCTTTTTATTCGTCTTTAAAATTTTGTTTTTAATTTCTAGGGGCGGAGGGGGCGTGGCAAAATCTAAAACAAACTTGATCAATGCAAGATATAGATGAACCTACATGCCAAATTTGGTGTCTCTAGCTCTTATAGTCTCTGAGATCTAGGAACTCAAAAAAGGGACAGACGGACATGGCTATATCGACTCGGCTGTTGATGCTGATCAAGAATATATATACTTTATGGGGTCTGCCACGCCTCCTTCTGCCTGTTACGCACATTTTTTTTGCACAAACTTAATAGACCCATTGGTACTTTTTTAAAGTACTGGGTCTAAAAATGGTTTTCTGTATTTCCATTCTGCAGAATAATTTTGTCATAGGCTATCAAAAAATGACTCGTCGTCGTCTTTCTCTTTGTTGTTATTAATTATCTTTTCAAGCAACATTAATTTTTGTTGCTCAATAGCTAATAATTCCTCTGATGCATTCAACTTCTTTTGCTTTTTTTTGGTTGTTTATCTTCAAATAGCTCGTGAATCTTTTCAGAGATGATCTCATCTGGAGAGAATTCAGAAGCAAATCCTGAAGAAGGTGCCTCCAAGCAAAATTGTGATGCTGTGTTTAATGCTTCAAAATTACCAACCGATTTACGGGGTTTTATATGGTCCTTTAAAAAAAGTAGACTATTAAAATGAGGCCAAGCTGCAATGCCTCCTCTGAAACACCAGAGTCGCCAGATTTTGGAACAGGAATTTTTTTCCATTCGTTGCGGAATTGGTCCCGGAGGTTCTTCCATTTTTTTTTTAAGCCGTCTTCTAACATACAAATTTGATTAGTTAATTACAATAACGTCGAAAATTATCCGTAATTACAGATTTTTAGCTACTGGAGCATCTTTCTCATCATTGGCATATTCATTTAAAATTGGAAGGACTACTGTTTCAGTTCTAGTGAAAGAGACTGTAATAGCTCTTTGGGAGGAGCTACAACCGCTACATATGCCTCAGCCCACGAAGGAAATAATTAGCAAGACGGCAGACAACTTTTGGAAGCTGTGGAACTTTGCAAATTGTGCTGGGGCTATTGATGGAAAGCACATACGCATTAGATGTCCACCTCATTCCGGGTCTATGTTTTATAATTATAAAAATATAGCGCAAGCTAACTTTGGCGCGCCAAAGTTTGGATACCCTTGCAGTGCCCTGCGTAAGCCGTCAGATTTTTTACAAAATTTGTTAAAGGTTGATTTTGAACCGATCGTTCCTATGGCAGCTATATGATATAGTTGTCCGATTTACACCAAATTTGGTCAGCCTGTTTAAAACTTAATCAAACACACAATGTGTATATTTGGTTGAGATATTTTGAGAAATAAAAAAGTTTTTCATACTAAATGTTGTTTTCGAACCGATCGTTCCTATGGCAGCTATATGATATAGTTGTCCGATTTACACCAAATTTGGTCAGCCTGTTTAGAACTTAATCAAACACACAATGTATGTATATTTGGTTGAAATATCTTGAGAAACAAATAAGTTTTTTTTTACTAAATGTTTATTTCCAACCGATCGTTCCTATGGCAGCTATATGATGTAGTTATCCGATCCGGCCGGTTCCGACATAGGTACTCGTGCAGCAAAAAGACGGACCTGTACCAAGTTTCATCAAGATAGCTTCAAAACTGAGAGACTAGTTTGCATAGAAACAGACGGACAGACAGACGGACGAGCTCGGACAGACGGACAGACGGACATGGCTATATCGACTCAGCTCATCGCCCTGATCAAGAATATATATCCTTTATGGGGTCTGACACGCCTCCTTCTATGCGTTACAAACTTCGTGACAAATTATAATACATGACAAGGTACCTCGAAGATAAAAGTACTTTTCTCTAGTACTTCAAGGAGTGGCAGATGCCAATTGCAAATTTATTGCCATAGAAGTTGGAGGCTATGGAAAACAAAGTGATGGTGGAACATTTAATGCATCACAACTCTATATGCAGCTAAGGGCTCGACAATTCTTTCCGCCAGATTCTTGCTTGCCTGGAACAAACACTAAGATGCCATATGTTTTTGTGGGTGATGAGGCTTATCCACTTCTAGAAAATCTATTAAGGCCATATTCAAGAAGAGATATAAATGCAAGTAACGAATACGTAGACTTTTCAGAGCTCGAAGATGCATTGAATGTGCCTTTGGTATCATAACATCCAAGTGGCGTCTTCTCTGGAAGCCTATTGAGACTGATCCTGATTTTATTGATGTCATTGTAAAGAGTATATGCATTTTGCATAATACAATCATTGATCTTGAAGGGCCTTATGACATCAATATAGAATCACAACATTTTCATATTGGCTTTGAACATACCAACGAAACTTTAAATCGTGTAAATTTAAAAACAGGCCAATTAATTAGAAACGCTTTTCGCGACTTTGTTTGCACACACAGATACACCGAATAAAAATATGTAAATACAAATAATTAGCAGTTATTATTAATAATCTTTACTTACTCGATGTTTCTAGTATGTTTTCAATTTCTGTGCAATTGTTTTCTACCAAAATTCTATTATGGTAGTTTTTGCTCTTTTGGTCCCATAGCGCTGGGCGTAAAAAGACTTCACTAATTAAATTTTCGATGGCCATTTCGTTCTGGGATTCTCTCACAAATGACACCAAATGCAAAAAAAAACGCATGATTTTGGAGTAACCTGTAAATAAAGCTCAGAATACAGTAACAAAATTACCATCTGAGCTTTCAAACACGCGTGCTTTGAAAATAAACGGTAATTAAATCACAGAATGCAAAAAAAACGCATGATTTTAGAGTAACCTGTAAATAAAGCTCAGAATACAGTAACAAAATTACCATCTGAGCTTTCAAACACGCGTGCTTTGAAAATAAACGGTAATTAAATCACAGAATGCAACAAAACAATCGTACGCTCTGAGCGAGTTGAAGCGATAAAGCAGGTTGCAAACTGCTCTCACGCTTTGCTCTCGCTTTATCGCTTGAACTTCGCTCTCACTCTGACATCTTTCGAACGATTGCATATGAAAAAGGTTGCAGTGGTTTATCGATCGTTCTTACCCAATATTATCGCATCGCTTCTCGCGCGCACTCTGACATCAGCCTAAGTTAGTCTTAAGATCGCGACCGAAGTGAGAACGAGGAGTTATTTAAGAACAAATAAAAGATTTAATTAACATAAATACGACGTTTATATAATTTATCAATAATTTTGGCGATTTACAACGTGCCTAGAGAGCACCAAATCGCTCTACATAACTATATTCCCTTTGCGTTCCCCGAAAATGAACTCAGTGGGATTGGGGTATTAAGCTACCGTGTCGGTGATGTTATTTTTGAAGGAAATAGAGGAAAGCAAAAGGATTCTTGAAGAAAACAATTTAAAATTGGAGCAAGCTCAGGCGGCATATAAATTTAAATACAAGCAACAGAAGCTTGAACAGAAGTATTCAATATTAAACTATGAGCTTGATGTTAAATATAAAAGTTAATAATAATAAATTAAAATTTAAAATTAACATAAGTTCTTTTTAAACATAAACATTTTTTTTCATTTCCGACTACAAACAGTCTACACCACTGAGCTCGTCTCGGCCTCATCGTTTTCCAACTCTTCATAAATATTTTTCTCAACATCTTTTAAAAGAATGTTGTGAAGAGTGCAGCACACAAGTATTCAATTGTAACGGAATACCTTGCTTCTTGTGTCTTTTATTCGAACTCGTAGTTTTTATACCCTTGCAGAGGGTATTATATTTTTGTCACGAAATGTGTAACGCATTGAAGGAAGCCTCACAGACCCCATAAAGTATATATATTCTTGATCAGGACAACGAGCTGCGTCGATATAGCCATGTCCGTCTGTCTGTCCGTCTGTCCGTCTGTTTCTATGCAAACTAGTCTCTCAGTTTTGAAGCTATCTTGATGAAACTTGGTACAGGTCCGTCTTTTTGCTGCACGCAGTACATATGTCGGAACCGGCCGGATCGGATAACTATATCATATAGCTGCCATAGGAACGATCGGTTCGAAAACAACATTTAGTATGAAAAACTTTTTTGTTTCTCAAAATATCCCAACCAAATATACACACTGAGTGTTTGATAAAGTTTTAAACAGGCTGACCAAATTTGGTGTAAATCGGACTACTATATCATATAGCTGCCATAGGAACGATCGGTTCGAAAACAAGATTTAGTATGAAAAACTTTTTTTGTTTCTCAAGATATTTTAACCAAATATACACATTGTGTGCTTGAATAAGTATTAAACAGGCTGACCAAATTTGGATTAAATCGGACTACTATATCATATAGCTGCCATAGGAACGATCGGTTAAAAATCAACATTTAACAAATTTTGTAAAAAATCTGTCGGCTTTAACAGGGCACTGCAAGGGTATCCAAACTTTGGCGCGCCAAAGTTAGCTTGCGCTATATTTTTAGGCTGCAACACTTTTGTTGGCGGGCGAACTAAAATTTCTACTGGGCACTAAGCGACAAATTTCCAAGTGAGCATTTGCTATTGTCAATTCTCTTATGACCACTGGAAGTTTACCGTTTTGCACCAGACGTTTATCTCGCTCACACCCGTGTGCGAATGATCGCAGCATGCAGCTGCACAATTTCTTTGCTTGAAGTTAGTCGAATTTTATACGTTTGTTTAAAAGTTATTGATTGATCGTGAATTTAAGAATTGGAATTTTAAAGTGAGCGCGAAGCACGAGTGTAAGTTAAAAATGAATGTAATTAATTAATTAACATAACATAAATTGTTAAAATAAAGATTTCCGCTGAGCCACCACATATTGTAGTTTATTCGGGTGGTGGACTGCTAGGAGTACAGGCAAAGCATACAAAGGCACAGATCCAGTGCCAACAACTTTCCTTTGAGACATCTGACTCGATGTTGGCTTTAGCTTCTGTTGAAGCGGAGCTGTACCATACTTCACGTCCATGATCCGGGAGTTAGTACTTTTATTGTTTTAGGTGGCATTTCTTGAACTAAAATTGTGTTTATGTTTAAACAGTAAATCACCAGGTTATATAAATGTCAAAGTTGCTCGCAAGCTTGAAAAGCTGCTACGAACCACGTTAAAATTTTTACCAAAAGAGCGCGAAAATTGATTTTTGCCAAGTACTTTCCTGAAATACGCCATATTGCAGTGTTGGTCCCGCCAAATGCTCACACCGGAACCTGAGCTCATAACGCAATCCACTACCCAGCAATTCTTTCCCAATTGGCTCAATATCAACTCTCGTGCCCCTGACACAAATCGACAGATACAACCCAATCGATCCGGAAGTCACGTGCCACGTGACCAAAGTCGCTGCGGCCGCAGTACCAAAATTTTACATGAAGAAGGGATCGATCCCTCCAGCTAAAGGATGTCAGAGTGCGAATTTCATACAGCCTGCGCTACGAGCTCAAGTTCGGTATAGTCTGTGCTACAAACTATTTAGCTAGGAAATCTTCTTTGTTATAAAAGTTGCAAATACGTTTGCGTTACTCTTAGCATAAGGAATAGAGTACTCGATCGGATATATTTTGTTGGGTTGGCAACCCATTTTATGTGCATTTCTATCAAAGCGTGTTTTGAGCAGCAGTTCTGTTTGAATGCGTGTTGGATGAACAACGCATTTTTATGCAAATTAGAAGGTTGCACTAAAGTCGCGCTCACTTAATTTGTGTTTTTACTGCATTAAAACTTGTGAATAAAATCCATATCTAGTACCAACAATTAAAACAACAAACGGTTCGTGATATTAAATCGACAAAAGCCGAGAAGTCGTGCATATCTAAATAAACCACATTGTATTATATTGTGAAAGTTTTCTTTTGTGGCGAGCTTCGTTTCACAACACTTTAACAGAAAATCAAAGCAGAATATTATAAAAAAAGATCCCCAAATAAACGCACTCAAAACTCAAAGTAATTGACCGAAAATATTCCAAGCAACAACATCACTGCACTGATAATCGCTCCACCACAACAGGTGAGGGAGCTCAAAGAAAAGCTGTCGTCAATGCACTATAGGCAAAAAGTCTCATATTTTGGCATTTTTACATTTTTTTTGCAGTTTCGTATTATTAAATTGACCTTATTTTCTGAATTAAAATACTTTAAGGACATTAAAACTTATTTTTAATATTTTTTGGACTTCGTTGGTATTTTGTTATTTGTCAAAATCGAAAGACTACGATCTGGCCACTCTAAAAAAAAAGGCGCGAAAGCTTGTGGTTTTTGCTGTGAGATTTATCTTGAAATTGTAAACAAAACAAAAAAGCTTGAACATGGAATTTAATCGTGAAGGTATGTAAAATATATTATTAACACTAAATGTTTAGTACATGTGATATATTGTCCAATTGTTCAATGTGTTGTTGGTATGTTTTTAGGTCCCTGCTAACAAAAGTCTTTATGTTTCTGTGGAGTGTAACTTGTGAGTTAAGGCCAGTTAAGGCAATTTAAAAGCTGAATTTTATTAATTAAACTGCTAACAATCAAATAGTGGATAACATTTTTGCCCGTTTTTGCCCGATACTCAATACTCAATGTTGCAGTAGCATTTACGTTTTGCCATTCAACGTTGCTTGATGTTTGGAGCGACAACAACCGCCAACAAGCTGCAGTGAAGCAGTTTGTTTTGCAAAATATCGATGAAACCGAATTAAGTGATGTTCAGCAAAACTTAATAACAGATAAGCTAAAGCAGTTTTTCCGATTCATCAGCAATAATTTCGGCGAAAATGCGTCAGAAGCGCGCAACAAATTATACAAACGCGATAGGCTATCTCATGCAAGGAAAAGCAGCCGTCTAAATACTATGTCAGACGTGTTTAACAGAGCATTAGATTCTTCTGACCCACTGCTTTCTACTCTAAATCTGAAGGAACGCCAAAGATTAAATCATAAAAAAAGGCTACCGACAGAAGTTATAGCTCTTTTGGAAACTCCTGATATTGAGCTTTCAAAAACAGGGATATGTGAAGACAATAATAATAATCAGGCAGAAGCAGGCGGAGATGACGAAATCGAAATTTTCGGGCTGGATACCCTGGAGTTGGAGGAAGAATTTTGGGATGAATAAATTATTAACTGGGTATCAAGGTATGGCGTCATAAAAATTAATATTGGGCTGTAACTAATGTTTGATTTAATTTTGCAGGGATCCAAATCAACTTTTAAATGTGAATTGCTTAAAATGCCTTAATTATAATACATTTCTTGCATATTTCTTAAATATATTATATTAAAATATTTGAAAACATAATTGTAGACAAGAATTCGAACATTTTTTGACGTAATGGTAAGGTGGACATGTAAAAATGTATGTAAGTAATTGTGTAACTATTGAATGTTTATCTAATTTTTTCTGTCTTTGGCATGTAGGTTCATCTATATCTCCAATTGATCAAGTTTGTTTTAGATTTTTGCCACGCCCTCCTGCGCCCCTGAAATACAAAATTTCAAAGTCGAGTTACAGGAGCCCCTTGAATGCTAGCCCCTTGATTTTTGGTAAGTTTAATGTACACTAAAATCTTAGCCTGTCCAGAAAATTTCATTCCAATCGAATGATAAACGCGGAAGTTATTCAACTAACAATGTTGTGTTTATAAACTTATCTTCTTAGTGGCGTCATCTTTTGAATGTTGAAGAACATTGAAGAACAATCTATAGTGAACGCTTTGCACTCAAAAAGTACTGGGTCTCCTACTGTCGAGCTTGCTCCACTGTAGCCTACTGCCTTTTTATTGTTTAAATTTAAAGTTTTAGCTGACTCGAGGTCTGACTGTAAAATAATGTCGATAGGAAGAAATGTTGTTGATTTGTGTCATAATAATGTCACATCGACATTATTATATACTCAGACCTCAAGTCAAGACAGCAAGTTATCCCTTTGCACCTAGCAACATTGGAATTAGCAGTGCAACAAGCACGCTGCCGCCATATTTGAGTGGAAATGTACCGCTGCCGTGAGTGCAAATCAAAAGCTGAAAATTGTGATACCAAATTGTGGGAATGCACAGCTACCTTTGAGTGAATAATTGCCGCTGCAAAGCAACGGAATTGTGCCGACACATTTGAGTGTAAATATGCCGCTTCATATCAACGGAATTGTGTCCACATCTTCGAGTGAAAGTGAGCCGCCATATTGTGCGCGTCGTCTTCGCACATAAAGAGAATGCCGCCAGCATCAAACTGCTATGTGACTAAGAGTCACGCAAGGCCATAAGGTCTGGAGCAAGCAGCTATTGGATGTGCGTTAAGACACATACCATCAACTCTAGTTAGCGGATCTGAAGAACAACCTACGATTACTAAAGGCATTGAAGATTGATGCCCGCCATCCTGTTAAGTCACTGCTTACCGACCCAAGCAATGGAGCCAGCTTCAAAGTGTACGTGAGGTACAGCTGATGAAAAGCGCTCCGTTTTCTACATGTTTGAAGAAGAAGAACTGGTAACGAAACTGCCAACAGGCAGAAGATTGGAATGGGCCAGATTTGCTGCAACATTGAATACCTACCCGATTATTGTACACTTCAGCAGATGGCTGAGTGCATTGGCAAACGTTGTTTGTACAATCTCTGACGTCGAGGTAAAGGAATTAAAGCGTGGGAGTCTGCTGTGAGAAACGACCGACATTACAATAGTAACACACATTGCCCAATATGCCACGGGCAACAAGGAGCTCAAAATCGTAAGTATTTCAAACGAGCATCCCCACAAACGAGGCAGAGGTTCGTGAAGGAACATCGACTTTGTTTCTCGTGCCTACGAGGCGGTCACATGGCCAGGTCTTCTCGTGAGGACAGTGAGTGCCAAGTGAATGGATGCCATAGAAGACATCATCGCCTACTGCACGAAGACTTGAATTCCTCTAGGAGATCACCGCAGCCAGTTTCTGATCCTGCTAGAGAAGCTAGACGGACACTGCCGCCAACGGATCTGATTGAAAGTACGGGCTGAAAGACTAAGGGCAATCCAATCGGCACCGGAACTTTAGTTGTGTCGATTCACAAGAAACAGCTCTACTGTATCTCATATTGCCTGTCACATTGTTCGGTGCAGGAAATAAGCGGCTTGACACGTACGCACTGTACTAACGAACTGTGGTACCAAAGCTTCTAGTTGGATTGGATCATGCGCATCTAGGATTACCGATGCAAACTAGACGGTTTGCCGAGAAAGGACCATATGCAGCCGCCACCAAGCTTAGCTGAGTGGTTATTGGTTCCTCTAGAAGTCTGTTGCCAATTTAGCTATTTTAACAATTCTTAAACGATCCTTTTGGTATTAAAAAAATGCAGTAAGCTACAGTGGAGCAAGCTCGACAGTAGGAGACCCAGTACTTTTTGAGTGCAAAGCGTTTACTAGATTATTCTTCAATGTTGGTTACCATGCAATAGATGGCGCCACTACGAAGTTAATAACACAGAGGTCGCTAGCGTCTCTTCTTCTTTTTGCCAGTAACATTGTTAGTTGAGTAACTTCCGCGTTTATCAACCGATCGGAATGAAATTTTCTGGACAGGTTTAGAGCATAGTGTATATTATATATACCAATAATCAAGTCGCTAACATTAAATGGGCTTCTTCAATTCGACTTCAAAATTTTCTATTTCAATTTTCGGGGGCGTGGCGTGGCGAAAATCTAAAACAAACTTGATCAAGGGGAGATTTAGATGAACCTGCATACCAAATTTGATGTCTTTAGCTGTTATAGTTTCTGAGATCTAGGTGTTCATATTTTCGAAATTTCGATCAGCCGTATACTATCCTATATATACTATCCGTTTATTATCCGATCCGGATAAAACTTTCAGGACAGGATCGGACTATAAAGTTTATCGTGTGTGCCAAAAATCATATCGCTAGCATTAAAGGTGCTTTCGTTATTTGACTTTGATATTTTGTTTCAAATTTCCGGGGGCGGAGGGGGCGTGGCAAAATTCTAAAACAAACTTGATCAATGCAATATATAAATGAAACTTCATGCCAAATTTGGTGGCTCTAGCTCTTATAGTCTCTGAGATATAGGTGTTCAAAAAAGGGACAGACAGACGGACATGGCTATATTGACTCGGCTGTTGATGCTGATCAAGAATATATATACTTTATGGGGTCTGCCATGACTCCTTCCGCCTGTTACGCACATTTTTTTTGCACAAACTTAATAGACCCTTTTGTACTTTTTTAAAGTACTGGGTCTAAAAACTTGTAAACCAAAAATGTTGTATTATTTTTTATGTGCATAAAGGCTTAGTTGTTTTTATACCCTTGCAGAGGGTATTATAATTTTGTCACGAAATGTGAAACGCATTGAAGGAAGCCTCACAGACCCCATAAAGTATATATATTCTTGATCAGGGCGAAGAGCTGAGTCGATATAGCCATGTCCGTCTGTCTGTCCGTCAGTCCGTGTGTCCGTCTGTTTCTATGCAAACTAGTCTCTCAGCTTTGAGATGATGAAACTTGGTACAGATCCGTCTTTTTGCTGCACGCAGTACATACATATGTCGGAGCCGGCCGAATCGGATAACTATTTCATATAGCTGCCATAGGAACGATCGGTTCAAAATCAACATTTAGTATGAAAAACTTTTTTGTTTCTCAAAATATGTCAACCAAATATACACAGTGTGTGTTTGATTAAGTTTTAAACAGGATGACCAAATTTGGAGTAAATTGGACTACTATATAATATAGCTGCCATAGGAACGATCGGTTGGAAATAAACATTTAGTATGAAAAACTTTTGTTTCTCAAGATATCTCAACCAAATATACACATTGTGTGTTTGATTAAGATTTAAACAGGCCGACCAATTTTTGTGTAAGTCGGATTACTATATCATATAGCTGCCATAGGAACGATCGGTTCGAAAACAACATTTAGTATGAACAACTTTTTCGTTTCTCACTATATCTCAACCAAACTCACAGATTGTGTGTTTATACAATTTCATACATCCCTACCAAATCTGGCTCAAATCAGACAACTATACCACATAGCTGCCATAGGAACGATCGGTTCGAAAACAACATTTAGTATGACAAACTTTTTGTTTCTCAAAATATCTCAACCAAATATACACATTGTGTGTTTGATTAAGTTTTAAACACGCTGACCAAATTTGGTGTAATTCGGACTACTATATCATATAGCTGCCATACGAACGATCGGTTCGAAGTCCACATTTAACAAATTTTGTAAAAAATCTGACAGCTTACACAGGGCACTTCAAGGGTATCCAAACTTTGCCGCGCCAAAGTTAGCTTGCGCTATATTTAGCGTTTATTTTTATAACTCTATGTAAATGGTGTATTTTTAGGGGTTGGTTTTTCGAGTAAAGATAGAGCTGACATTTTTTTTGTTTAATCTGGCAACTCTACTGTCATATATGTTCAGTTTGGGTTGCCATTTTATCATGAACAGGTGCCCACGCCAGGGCACAGAAGATGATCGAAGAAACCTCGGTGACAGTGGGGCAACGCTTTTAGACTGGACTGCTATGAAAATGTGATAATATGGTGCTGTCAGGAAGAGATGGCGCGCAATACACTTATCAACATGGAAAGGAAAACGAAAACATGGAAACGCTTGGAACGCCACAAGGTCGATGTGGAAAGGGTCCACAGCACTGCAAGCTACAGCCAGCCGTGCTCTACCACTTCAGGAAAGGCGCCGTTGGAGTATGCGAAGATATCAAGCAGATGTTTCACCAGGTGTTGTTACAGCCACAGATGCAAGACGGTTATAATTAACGCGATCCAGATGTGTATGCGATGGTCGTGTTGACGTTTGGCGTTTGGTCGCCAAGCGCGGCGGATTATGTGAAGATCATATGCGCTGGAACATCAACACACGGGTCCACGAGCAGTCAAAGCCATCACCGAGTACCACTACGTGGATGACTATGTGTACAGCTTCACGACGAAATACACGCTAATGCTGGGGTCGATTTATGCCACTTTGCTTCCAGCCTTGGCCAACATGGGGCATCCAAGGACGTTGGATGATGCGACGCTAGAGAAAATATACTTGGAATTTAGTGGCAGCCAACCAAAAAGGACTTCAAATTCAATGTGAAGTTTCACAAAGTCCCGATCAAAGTGTTGAGTTGCGAACGAATTCCTACCAAGGAGGAGTTCCCGAGCCTGATAATGTTAACATTCGATCCGTTGGGAATTCTATGCTGTTTTATGATTACCACCAAATTGCTACTGAGAGAGATTTGGCGACGAGAACTTAAGTGAGACGAGCCAAGTGAGACGATGGAATCAGTGGCGTCTTTGAGGAATGGCGCCAAGAGATAGTCAACGTGAAGAAATTTCGATGCCCACGCTATTCCGTTGGCCCAGGAGTTATGGGAGATACGCAGCTGCACGAATTTGTAGATGCAATTCAATCTGCGTTTCATTTCAGACATTCTCAAGCTACAACCGCTTATTGAGAATCACTGCCTGGCAATTTGGCCTTTTTTCGGATAGATTTGTCCTATTTTTAACTGCTTCAGCCGGGAAAAACCTCAAACATCCTCTGTCCGGAAATTTGGCCTTTTTTAGGTACGCGCTCTACGATCCAAAAATGATTCTATGCTGCCAATTTCTTAACCTTTCGAAATTGATAATAATAAAATGACAAAAACAGTTTAAAAATATAGCGCAAACTAACTTTGGCGCGCCAAAGTTTGGATACCCTTGCAGTGCCCCGTGTTAGCCGCCAGATTTCTTACAAAATTTGTTAAATGTTGATTTTGAACCGATCGATCCTATGGCAGCTATATGATATAGTAGTCCGATTTACACCAAATTTGGTCAGCCTGTTTAAAACTTAGTCAAATACAAAATGTGTATATTTGGTTGAGATATTTTGAGAAACAAAAAAGTTTTTCATACTAAATGTTGTTTTCGAACCGTTCCTATGGCAGCTATATGATATAGTAGTCCGATTTACACCAAATTTGGTACCGATGTATAAAACTATACCAAACACGAAATCTGTGAGTTTGGTTGAGATATATTGAGAAACAAAAAAGTTTTTCATACTAAATGTTTATTCCGAACCGATCGTTCCTATGGCAGCTATATGATATAGTAGTCCGATTTACACCAAATTTGGTATCGATGTATAAAACTATACCAAACACACAATCTGTGAGTTTGGTTGAGATATATTGAGAAACAAAAAAGTTTTTCATACTAAATGTTGATTCCGAACCGATCGTTCCTATGGCAGCTATATGATATAGTGATCCGATCCGGCCGGTTCCGACATATGTACTGCGTGCAGTAAAAAGACGGACGTGTACCAAGTTTCATCAAGATAGCTTCAAAACTGAGAGACTAGTTTGCATAGAAACAGACAGACAGACGGACAGACGGACAGACAGACGGACATGGCTATATCGACTCAGCTCATCGCCCTGATCAAGAATATATATACTTTATGGGGTCTGACACGCCTCCTTCAATGCGTTACAAACTTCGTGACAAAATTATAATACCCTCTGCAAGGGTATAAATATAGCGCAAGCTAACTTTGGCACGCCAAAGTTTGAATACCCTTGCAGTGACCGGTATAAGCCGTAAGATATTTTACAAAAAGTGTTAGATGCTGATTTCGAACTCATCGTTCCTATGGCAGCTATATGATATATTAGTCCGATTTTCACCAAATTTGGTCAAAATTGGTGACTTTCGTTGAGATATCTCGAGAAACAAAACAGATTTTCATATCAAATGTTGATTCCGAACCGATCGTTCCTATTGCAGCTTTATATATAGTAACCTGATTTGCACCAAATTTGGTAAGGATATATGAAACTGTATCAAGCACACAATCTGTGAGATTGGTTGAGAAACATTGAGAAACAAAAAAGTTTTTCATACTAAATGTTCATCCCGAACCGATCGTTCCTATGGCAGCTATATGATATAGTAATCCGATTCTTACCAAATTTGGTAAGAATGTATGAAACTGTATCAAGCACACAATCTGTGAGTTTGGTAGAGAAACATTGAGAAACAAAAAAGTTTTTCATACCAAATGTTGATTCCGAACCGATCGTTCCTATGGCAGCTATATGATATAGTGATCCGATCCGGCCGGTTCCGACATATGTACTGCGTGCAGTAAAAAGATGGACCTGTACCAAGTTTCATCAAGATAGCTTCAAAACTGAGAGACTAGTTTGCATAGAAACAGACGGACAGACGGACAGACGGACAGACAGACGGACATGGCTATATCGACTCAGCTCGTCGTCCTGATCAAGTATATATATACTTTATGGGGTCTGACACGCCTCCTTCAATGCGTTACAAACTTCGTGACAAAATTATAATACCCTCTGCAAGGGTATAAATATGTCAACATTCACCTTATAAAATTGGAGAATGTTGAAAATACGTCAAAGTTTTGGTCCGAAGTAAAAGGTAATCGAGACTGCAGGCAATAACCCCTTTTCAGATCTGGCGATTTTCTATCATTGCCATGGTCAGAGGATTCTTAGTCAAGGAAGTTTGATAAAAACTAAATTAAGGAATCGTCTGGAAATGGGGACGATAAATGCTTTTTCGACAATTATTTTAACGTTTAAATTATAAATTATTTCAATTATGTGCATTTGTATCTTTAGTGACATATCTGCCATAAGAATATAACAAATCCGTCATAAACACAAACGATCTTTTGCAAAGCTTCACTTTCCAAAAGCTTATCGAAGACATATCACTTCTCAAAGCTTATCAAGACACATGCAAAGTTATTAAGAACATAAGTCTCATTATACTAACCAGTAAGTGAACAAACATCAGTGGCCCGCTAGATAAAGCGTGACCGCCACCCAAATTATCTAACTAAACACAGTAGCCCGCTTCAAGAGTGTGAACGCTACCTTAACCCGTTAAATCAATCAAGAAATATCAAAAAAACATGGAATTAACAAACGACAACCTAACTCAATTACTTCGACAAATCCGCCAAGTATCTCAATTTTTTGGAGATCCATGCAGCCTTTCATCAAGAGAATTGAGTACTTGTTGAAACTTTACCTTACCAATGACGAACGACAGAAGGCCGTAATTTTTGGAAAAAATATCACAGCTCGGATTCCACAACAAATGGACAAATCTAAAAGGTGCCCTAATCGATGAGTTCAAGACGCAACATCTCTGGAGGAATAACTACAACGTCTCTACTCTACACCTCTACTTACCTTACACCTAACTTACGTATTTTCTGTGAAGAATTAGAAGATAAGAGTAAAATTATAATAAACAAATTAAGCTTAGAAGGCGGTCAAAATAATTCAATTGTTTATACCCAAGCAATGGCTACCACAATCAAAAATACCATTCAACGCAAACTCACAGATAGATTGTCCCAGACAACAAATCAGTCACCCCTTCAATCCATTCAGGTTTCCCACGCAAGCCCAAAACTTGAATGTAAACAGTAACCAAACACCTTATCAACGAGTCCCACAAACTAGGCAACAACAATTCGATCAGAATAGACAATTGTATAATGAATTCAGAAAAGACTTAAATCGCGACCGACAGAATGACACCCGAAACTATAGCCAGCCCCCACAACAGCAAAGAGTGCCAACTAAGCGTTTGAAAGAAGGGAGCGGACAGTCGCGCATACAAATTGACGAGAGTCATCAACAACACGAATCAGATTACGATGAAGACGCTGACCAATACGATAAACAAAACGGACAGTACTACGAAGATCAATTACAGTCTACAGAAACTGAGATGCAATTAGATCCGCAATGTCAACAAGCCGAAAATTTTCCAATAGCAGCCTGGGAACACTCCAATACATAGAAATTATGTTTAACAATCACAAATACCAATGCATAGTAGACACTGGATCTTCAAAAAACATGATGACGCAAAATTGTTTTAATCTTCAAGTCCATAGTAAACAAATAATTGTCCGAAGTATGACAGGGTATTCACATCTAAAGAAATTTGATAATCTGCCAGCCAATGGGTTATTCCAGCAAAGCCAACAATTTTATATATGTACATCAGTTTTCACCTTATTACGATATCCTCTTTGGTAGGAAAGTTTTAATGGAAAATAAATTACAATAATTAATGACAGAAAATTGTTTCACAAGGAACTACAATTAAATGTATCAGTTCTTCAAAAATTTTGACGGAATCTTGCAAGAAAATAACTTTACAAAAGAAGTCTCTTACGCATTGAACAATGACCGCTTAGACCACCTGAACGAACAGGAGAAAAATAAACTAACAAAACTTCTGAAAGTATTTGATGACATCTAATGTTCCAAAAATGAAGATTTAACATTCACCAGTGTCATACGTCACGAGATTAAAACCTCACATGATAGCCCAGTATACAAAAGACCATACTCCTACCCATTCGCATACGAGACCGAAGTTAATAACCAAATTGACGAAATGTTGAAACGCGAAAGCACTTCCCCATATTGCAGCCCTTTATGGATCGTACCAAAGAAAACAGATGCTTCAGGTAAAGAGAAATTTAGATTGGTGTTCGATTATCGTAATTTAAATGAAATTACTATAAACGACAAATTTCCAATTCCGAATATGGACGAAATATTGGATAATTTATATTTATATTTATCCGAATATGGATAAACTTGGCAAATGATTTACCAAAAGGCTTCCATCAAATCGAAAGGACCCTAAATCAATACCTAAAACAGCATTCTCAACGAAACATGGCCATTACGAGTATACTCGTATGCCTTTTGGGCTAAAAAATGTCCCAGCAACATTTCAACGTTGCATGAACTTTATCCTGAAACACCTCATTAACAAGCATTGCCTTGTATATTTGGATTACGTCATTGTCTATTCCACATCTCTTAATGAACACCTAGACTCACTGAGAAAGGTTTTTGAGAAACTTAAAGAGGCAAATTTAAAACTTCAACTGGACAAATGTGAGTTTCTTAAGAAACAAACTGATTTCTTAGGACATACTATAAGTCCAGAAGGCATACGACCGAATAAAGATATAATAAAAGCAATTGAACAATTTCCAGTACCAAAAGCTCAAAAGAAATAAAATCATTTTTAGGTCTTTGTGGCTATTATAGAAAATTCATTCCGGATTTCGCTAAAATAGCAAAACCCACGACTGTCTTTTTAAAAAAGGAGCAAAAACCAACACCAAAAATGATGGGCAAAACAAATCTTTTGAGAAACTGAAAACATGAATCATGAGTGATCCAATTCTCATTTGCCCTGACTTTACAAAAACGTTCCAAGTTACTACTGACGCTAGTAACTTCGCAATAGGAGCCGTGTTATCACAAGATAACAAACCAGTTAGTTTGGCAAGTAGGACTCTAAATGACCATGAACAAAATTATAGCACATAAGAAAAAGAATTACTAGCTATTGTTTGGGCAACGAAATATTTTCGTCCGTTTTTATATGGAGTCCCTTTTGATATTCTAAGCGATCACAAACCACTTGTTTGGTTGAATAACATTAAAGAACCTAATATGAAATTAAAACGTTGGCGAATAAAACTCAGCGAATACAATTTCAAAATAAAATACTTGGAAGGAAAACTAAATTATGTAGCAGATGCTCTCTCTCGTGTTAAACTAGAAGAAAACATGGTAGGAGAAGAAGAAGAAGAAAATATTTCAACAGCAGCAACAATACACAACGCATCAGAAAGTAGCGAAAATGACATTCAAATCACCGAGAAACCTTTAAATCATTTTGAGAGGCAAATTGAATTTGTAAAAGATACCATAGATCAAATAGACATTGAAAAGTACTTCACTAAAACAAAAATAAATATAGCGCAAGCTAACTTTGGCGAGCCAAAGTTTGGATACCCTTGCCTGTGGAAGCCGTTAGATTTTTTACAAAATTTGTTAAATGTTGATTTTGAACCGATCGATCCTATGGCAGCTATATGATATAGTAGCTATATGATATAGTAGTCCGATTTACACCAAATTTGCTCAGCCCGTTTAAAACTTAATCAAACACACAATGTGTATATTTGGTTGATATATTTTGAGAAACAAAAAGTTTTTCATACTAAATGTTGTTTTCGAACCGATCGTTCCTATGGCAGCTATATTATATAGTAGTCCGATTTACATCAAATTTGATCAGCCTGCTTAAAACTTAATCAAACACACAATGTGTATATTTGGTTGAGATATCTTGAGAAACAAAAAGTTTTTCATACTAAATGTTTATTTCCAACTGATCGTTCCTATGGCAGCTATATGATATAGTTATCCGATTCGGCCGGTTTCGACATATGTACTGCGTGCAGCAAAAAGACGGACCTGTACCAATTTTCATCAAGATAGCTTCAAAACTGAGAGACTAGTTTGCATAGAAACTGACAGACAGACGGACAGACGGACAGACGGACGGACATGGCTATATCGACTCAGCTCATCGCCCTGATTAAGAATGTATATACTTTATGGGGTCTGTGAGGCTTCCATCAATGCGTTACACATTTTGTGACAAAAATATAATACCCTCTGCAAGGGTATAATAATTAAATACACAGAAATCACAGATTCAAAAGCAAAAGATCTCCGTTTGAAATATTTTCTAAATCACACAAGCGTAGTATACATTGAAAATAACAAAGACTTTTTAATTTTCCAACAAGCATATTAAGACATTTTAAGCCCACACAGTAACTTGAAAATCCTAAAAAGCATTATAAAATTAAAAGATATTAAAACCTACCCCGAATTCAAAGAGTTAATCATCACTCAACATGTTAAATTGTTACATCCAGGTATAGAAAAAATGATCCTACTTTTCAAATAAACTCATTATTTCCCAGACTACCACAAACTAATTCAAAATATCATTAATGATTGTGAAACCTGCAATCTTGCAAAGACAGAACACAGACCCACGAACTTAACTTTTGAATTAACCCCGGAGATAAACAACCCTAGAGAGCTTTATTTTATAGACTTTTACGCTATTGATAATGAACAATATTTATTATGCATAGACGTATATTTCAAATTTGCATCACTTATAAAAACAAATAGTAGAGATTGGCTAGAAGCTAAACGTGCCCTTACTAGAATTTTTAACGACATGGGAAAACCGTATAAAATCAAAGCAGATAAAGACTCAGCATTTATGAGCAATTCCTTAAAGTTTTGGCTGAACACAGAAGAAATAAAACTTGATATCACCACAAGTAAAACAGGAATAGCGGATGTAGAACGTCTCCATAAAACTATTAATAAAAAAAATTCGAATTACACCAGTTTACAGCCACTTTTCTACTTAGCCCAAAGTATTTTTATCGTATAGATTTTGACCTCCTAAACGTGAAAAAGTATCTTAAAAATTGTTTTATGGAGTAGTTTTTTAGATATTATTTTTTTAAATTTTTTCATAAGTGACGCAGCTTCTTCGAGTATAAATCGTAAACGCGATTACCATTTTCAACACAATTAGGTTTCAACTAAAGGTAACAAAATTTTCTAAAACTTTTTAGACCCAGTACTTTAAAAAAGTACAAATGGGTCTATTACGTTTGTGCAAAAAAAAGTGCGTAACAGGCAGAAGGAGGCGTGGCAGACCCCATAAAGTATATATATTCTTGATCAGCATCAACAGCCGAGTCGATATAGCCATGTTCGTCTGTCTGTCCGTCTGTCCGTCTGTCTGTCTGTCACTTTTATGAGATCCTAGATCTCAGAGACTATAAGAGCTAGAGACACCAAATTTGGCATGTTGGTTCATCTATATCTTGCATTGATCAAGTTTGCTTTAGATTTTTGCCACGCCCCCCTGGAAATTGAAGAACAAAATTTTAAAGGCGAATTACAAGAGAACCTTTAAGACTAGCGCCATAATTTTTGGTATATATAATACTCGCTATAGTCCAAACCTGTCATAAAAGTTTCATTCCAATCTGTTGATAAACGCGGAAGTTTTTTAACTAACAATGTTACAGGCAAAAGGAAGAAAAAGAGACGCTAGCGGCCTCTATGTTTATCAAGTGGCGCCATCTATTAATGGTACGCAACATTGAAGAACAATCTTTAGTGAACGCTTTGCACTCAAAAAGTACTGGGTCTCCTACTGTCGAGCTTGCTCCACTGTAGCTTACTGCATTTTTAGAGCTGATTTCAAAACTTTGAATGAAAAAGTTTTAGAAAATTTCATTACCTTTAGTTGAAACCTAATTTTGTTGAAAATGGTAATCGCGTTTACGATTTATACTCGAAGAAGCTAAGTCACCTTTGAAAAAATTTAAACAAATAATATCTCAAAAACTACTCCATTGAAAAATGTTTAAGATAGTTTTTCATGTTTAGGAGGTCAAAATCTATACAGGAATACTTAGGTCTAAAAACCAGACACAGATAATTCATTTGTAAACTAGTGTTATTAATACAGATAATAATCTGGAAAACAAAGAGACTAGAATAGAAACGTTTTTATACACTTACAACCATAAAACTAAACATAACACAACTGTACAGACACCAGCTTACATATTACTTTACGCAGGCACACCCTTTTACAATACCCAATTGATAAAGGAAAACAAAATAAACAAACTGAACGAAAAAAGACAAGATTATGAGTTTGACACAGAATTCAGACAAACACCGATAACACGTTCAAAATCCAAAAATCCTTTTAGAAAAGCTGGCATAATAGAACAATTAGATGACAAACTCTATAATGAAATTAACAAAGGACAGAATATTGTCCACTGCAGAGGTAAATTCAAAAAGAAAAAAGAAAACTAATGACAGTAAATACTTACAGGCAACAGACACCTCCCACTCATCGGACTCACAATAATCATGATGACAACTATGACTACATTGACAACAGCAGGAAAGATAGAAATCAACCCAATCGAAAATAACCAAGGATTTATTTTGTTCGAATCAGGAACAATACAGATCCCCATAACATTTATAAACCATTGTCTCACAAATAATATTACCCAAATCGAAGAAACATTTAATAATCTGTTAAGTGAAAGTCCACAATTCAGTAATGTCCCACAAATTAATTTTTTAATTCAAAAACTAAACAGAGAAATGAACGGCATTCGCTTGACAAAACGAAACAAACGAGGACCATTCAATTTTGTAGGTTCAGCACACAAATATCTTTTTGGCACTTTAGACGAAGACGACAGACAACAAATTGAACAGCAAATTAATACGCTAGCGCACAATACCATACAAGTCAGCAATCTAAATCATATCATTGACAGTCTCAATGACGGCATAAAAATGATCAATAACCAAAGAACGCTATACGGGCAGAGCAGAAAATTAACCTTTTAATATTTAACATTGAACATTTCACTGAGTATATCGAAGACATAGAAATGGGTTTACAACTCACACGACTGGGAATTTTCAACCCTAACTTACTTAAACATGACCTACTTGGCAACATTCATTATAAAAATCTCATGGACATAAAAACCTCTGCATGGTATAACACAGTCACTAATGAGATATTCTTAATGTCTCATATTCCCACTAACACAATTGAAAAATCAACTTTCTTAATCACACTATACCCTGACAATAATGGACAAATTATCAGTGAAAATACTGCAGTCAAATTTCAGAAATAATTATGTTATAAACACTCTTACAAAAAATATTATTAAAGACCATTGTATTGTCAATATTATAAAACATGAGACACCAACTTGCACTTTCCAAAAATATCGTAAGGAATATGACATTCAATATATTAAACCAAACATACTAATTATATGGAATCTGACACGAGAAAAACTTGATCAAAACTGTAATAGCCAAGAAATTTACATTGAAAATAATAAAATAATTAAAGTATTTAATTGTACTGCAGAACTCAAACAAGTTTCAATATCAAATAATATTCAACAATACACAAACCTAATATTCACTGAACACAATGTAACTAAAATTGAGCCAATGTCACACATAGAAATAAGGGAAATGATTTTGTTTAATAATAAGAACAACACAATTTATAAAAATCTATTGATAATAATTTTTTTTATATTAGCCGTAAGTTGCAAATTTTATATCTACAAGAGATGCAAAACAACACCAAAATATAGCGCAAACTAACTTTGGCGCGCCAAAGTTTGGATACCCTTGCAGTGCCCCGTGTTAGCCGCCAGATTTCTTACAAAATTTGTTAAATGTTGATTTTGAACCGATCGATCCTATGGCAGCTATATGATATAGTAGTCCGATTTACACCAAATTTGGTCAGCCTGTTTAAATTTTAGTTAAATACAAAATGTGTATATTTGGTTGAGATATTTTGAGAAACAAAAAAGTTGTTCATACTAAATGTTGTTTTCGAACCGATCGTTCCTATGGCAGCTATATGATATAGTAGTCCGATTTACACCAAATTTGGTACCGATGTATAAAACTATACCAAACACGAAATCTGTGAGTTTGGTTGAGATATATTGAGAAACAAAAAAGTTTTTCATACTAAATGTTGATTCCGAACCGATCGTTCCTATGGCAGCTATATGATATAGTGATCCGATCCGGCCGGTTCCGACATATGTACTGCGTGCAGTAAAAAGACGGACGTGTACCAAGTTTCATCAAGATAGCTTCAAAACTGAGAGACTAGTTTGCATAGAAACAGACAGACAGACGGACAGACGGACAGACAGACGGACATGGCTATATCGACTCAGCTCATCGCCCTGATCAAGAATATATATACTTTATGGGGTCTGACACGCCTCCTTCAATGCGTTACACATTTCGTGACAAAATTATAATACCCTCTGCAAGGGTATAACAATATTATAACCAAATACTTAACACCAAAAACAACCAAGAAAATCCAAAAAATTAACAAAGAAATAGAAAAAGAAACCAATTTAGAAACAGTTGCAGAAGTGATCACCATTGAAACCCCAATACCACAATTATATCCAAACATAAGCGCTTGAGGACAAGCTGAAATCTAAGGGATGGGGGAGTGACATATCTGCCATAAGAATATAACAAATCCGGCATAAACACAAACGAAGACACATCACTTCTCAAAGCTTATCAAAGACACATGCAAAGTTATTAAGAACTTAAACGTAAACTTTTAGAACTCAAATGTAAGCTAACAGAATTCAAATAAGTAAACAAATGTAAACAGACAGCCAGCAGAGCTTTGAAGGTTTGCTGTGCCCAGATCACAAATCTTGTAGATTAGTTTTAAGTTGACTTTTAACAAATAAAGTACACAAATATAAAAATAAAATTAAAATATATTTTTTAATTGATATGTAATTGTTGAACAGTTAATTATTTAATCTTCTAAAAATTCAGATTGCTTCGACACAAATCTTGTTGCAATTTATATAAATTAATTGTTATTAATAAATTACTAATTGGAGCCATGGCGGCATATAATTTAAAAGAAAAGTCCAAGGAGAAAAAATCGAGGATACACTCAAACTGTCCTATTTAGACCCAGTACTTTAAAAAAGTACAAATGGGTCTATTAAGTTTGTTCAAAAAAAAAAGTGCGTAACAGGCAGAAGGAGGCGTGTCAGACCCCATAAAGTATATATATTCTTGATCAGCATCAACAGCCGAGTCGATATAGCCATGTCCGTCTGTCTGTCTGTCTGTCTGTCTGTCTGTCTGTCTGTCCCTTTTTTGAACACCTAGATCTCAGAGACTATCAGAGCTAGAGACACCAAATTTGGCATGTACGTGCATCTATATTTTGCATTGAACCAGTTTATTTTAGATTTTTGCCACGCCCCCCTCCGCCCCTAGAAATTTAAAAACAAAATTTTAAAGACGTATTACAAGAAAACCCTTAAAACTAGCGCCTTGATTTTTGGTATATATAATATTCACTATAGTCCAAACCTGTCCTGAAAATTTCATTCCAATCGGTTGGTAAACGCGGAAGTTATTTAACTAACAATGTTACGGGCAAAAGGAAGAAGAGACATAGCGACCTCTATGTTTATCAAGTGGCGCCATCTATTGATGGTATGCAACATTGAAGAACAATCTTTAGTGAACGCTTTGCACTCAAAAAGTACTGGGTCTCCTACTGTCGAGCTTGCTCCACTGTAGCTTACTGCATTTTTTTTAATATTTCAGTCTTTTTCCCCTGTTTTTTTTGGTCGTTTTGTCAAATATTTCGGGAAAATAGTTGGCATCACTGCTGCCTGGGTACAAAAATTCATTTGACGGTGTCGTGGACAGTGGGAACACCTCGAACGTTACGGTTTTACAGCTGCTGAATGTGAGGACGCGGAGGACTTGCTAATGCGAGCGAAATGCGAACCGCTTATCACAAGGAAACAGTCTTTGGACGAAGCGATATACTGGGATTGGAGCCCTATCTGCATGAATATGGAATCTCGCGTGCTTATGTCAGAGTGGACGCAGCTCTATGCATGCCATTCAGCGCAAGTTGGCCGGTCATACTGTCACACCGGCATCCACTAACAGAACAGATAGTTGCGCTCTATCACAAGAAGACGAAGCATCAAAGTCTGGATGCAACTATAAGCGAGATTCGCACCAAGTTCTGGGTGACGGTTCAGCGACGGCTTCTACAGAAGTTTGTGTACGCGTGTGCTAAATGTAAATTACAAGGAGCGCAGCCAGCGCCACCTATGATAGGTACCCTGTCGGAGGACCGCCTGCAAGCCAATGGATGGCCGTTTAAATATAATGGATAAGATTACTTTGGACCGTGGATTGGATTACAATTTGTCAACTGACTCGTGCATAGTTGCCATGAGGAACTTTCAATGTCATCGCAGGACAGTAGCTACACTGTGAGTAAATGAGATTCACTGACGTTTTCGAGCTAGAGAATACTCATGATGAGCTGTTAACCAATGGATCTTCAACTGCTGCGGAGTCTGGGACAGAATGGTGCAGTGTGTCAAACGAGTCCTACGACACACACTTATGGAGCATGTTCTTCAGTTTCCTAATAGAAGCAGAGAATGTTGAGCATACTCGTCCGCTTACGTACTTGGCGGTCGCAGTGGATCTGGAAGAACCTTTGACGCCGAACGATTTGCTAAAAGGAGTAGCTAACCAGCCTGATGTACCCGGAATCAATGTACAAAAGCCGGAGTGCACGAGTATTTGCCTGAGCTTGTGCGCCGAGAGAAATGGTGCCGGAGCACTGAACCGATACACACCGGAGATGTGATGTTCATATGCGATCCAGATATGCCACGCAGGGAGGGGCGAAAGGGTATCGTGGAAAAAGTCTGTGCTGAAGTCGGTGGTGTACCCCGACGTGCAAGTGTGCGCGTTGCTGATCATAACCGAGCCCGAATCATAAGAAAATATTCCGAAATAAAAATATACCAATTTGCCGCAGCTCAACTCAGAGAGTTGCACTCCGAGCTCGTGTAAAAGCCTCAATCGCTTTTAGATTAGCGTGTCCGAGGTAATTCGGTAGAAAGTCCCCACTTTCCTACGGCAGGTTCCGCTACGAACTCTTACGTTGTTCTGAGTTCGTGATAGACTCATTCTGCAGGAAATTTAGTTTCCATTTCTGCTGTAGGAAAATTCTAGTTGGGAGTTCTTAGAAATTCCACTTGGAATTCTGGCTGGCATTTCTCCCTCCCTAGGGATCTAGGGAACTTGGAGTCTGTTAGGGCAACTTGGGCTGGAGACTGACGTGGTGCAGTGAGTGAAACTGTAGTGTGTGTGTGTTGGTGCCGACCACCACGCAACACAAGGCCAAGGGCTGCTACCCCAGCTATAGAGCTGTCAGATTCCTGAGTCGAAAGTTGACGATAACTACCCAACATTCACCCAATAGAAACCCTGCTTAAACCCGGCGACCAATGCAGGAGCCGCCATGCTGACGACGACACAACCGCAACACACAGCCAGCACAGTTGCTGACAATTTGAGTGTACAGGTTGCCATTGAGGATACCACCGCTAATGCGGTGATGCAAAATGAGTGCGCACAGATCAGCATATAGACTGGAGAAGCGCACGCCAAGGATACCCAAGTTGCGAGTCTGATGCAGAGGATCGCCTTCTTGAAGCGTACAGCGTGCAAGTGCAAAACTAGTACATGTGAGAACAGCAAGTTATCCCTTTACACCTAGCAACATCGGAGTAAGCAGTGCAACAAGCATTTTAGTGGAAATGTACCGCTGCCGTGAGTACAAATCAACGGCTTCAAATTATGGCACCAACGTATGGGAATGCAAAGCTGCCTTTGAGTGAATAATTGCCGCTGCAAAGCAACGGAATTGTGCCGACATATTTGAGTGGAAATGTGCCGCTTCATATCAACGGAATTGTGTCCACATCTTCGAGTGAAAGTGAGCCGTCATATTGTGCGCGTCGTCTTCGCACATAAAGAGAATGCCGCCAGCATCAAACTGCTATGTGACTATGAGTCACGCAAGGCCATACGGTCTGGAGCAAGCAGCTATTGGATGTGCGTTAAGACACATACCATCAACTCTAGTCAGCGGATCTGAAGAACAACCTACGATTACTAAAGGCATTGAAGATTGATGCCCGCCATCCTGTTAAGTCACTGCTTACCGACCCAAGCAATGGAGCCAGCTTTAAAGTGTACGTGAGGTACAGCTGATGAAAAGAGCTCCGTTTGCTACATGTTTGAAGAAGAAGAACTGGTAACGAAACTGCCAACAGGCAGAAGATTGGAATGGGCCAGATTTGCTGCAACATTGAATACCTACCCGATAATTGTACACTTCAGCAGATGGCTGAGTGCATTGGCAAACGTTGTTTGTACAATCTCTGACGTCGAGGTAAAGGAATTAAAACGTGGGAGTCTGCTGTGAGAAACGACCGACATGACAATAGTAACACACATTGCCCAATATGCCACGGGCAACAAGGAGCTCAAAATCGTAAGTATTTCAAACGAGCATCCCCACAAACGAGGCAGAGGTTCGTGAAGGAACATCGACTTTGTTTCTCGTGCCTACGAGGCGGTCACATGGCCAGGTCTTCTCGTGAGGACAGCGAGTGCCAAGTGAATGGATGCCATAGAAGACATCATCGCCTACTGCACGAAGACTTGAATTCCTCTAGGAGATCACCGCAGCCAGTTTCTGATCCTGCTAGAGAAGCTAGACGGACACTGCCGCCAACAGATCTGATTGGAAATACGGGCTGAAAGACTAAGGGCAATCCAATCGGCACCGGAACGTGAGTTGTGTCGACTCACAAGATATAGCTCTACTGTATCTCATATTGCCTGTCACATTGTTCGGTGCAGGAAATAAGAAACTCCGTAGGCGGTTGGGCCCGCAGCGATGAAGATAGAGCCAGCACATTTGCGGCTCACCTTCAAAATGTGTTCCAACCAAATCCCGCAACAAATGCGTTTACACTACCAACATTAAGAAGAAGTGACTCTCAGCCTCAAAATGCACCGATCGAGTTTCGTCCAAATGTGATCGTCAACACCATCAAAATGCAATTGGACCCCAAAAAATCTTCGGGATGCGATCTAATAACCCCCAAAATGATTATTGAGCTCCCATATTGTGCGGTATGCACTGTCGCACAACTCTTCAATGCTATCACACCAGGAAAGGAGACCTATAAGCCTATTATCGTGTATATTAAAGCTCTTCGAAAAATGTCTGCTGAATCAGATAAATCCATTTATAAGATTCCACAACAAAATCTCATTGCATCAATTCGGCTTTCGGGAAAAGCATGGTACTATTGAGCAGGTCAACCGCATAACATCAGAAATACGAAACGCCTTCGAAAATCGAGAATATTGCACAGCAATATTTCTAGATGTCTCCCAAGCATTTGACAGAGTCTGGTTAGACGGCCTAATGCACAAAATTAAATCAACGCTTCCAAATAACACACACAAGCTTCTAAGGTCATATCTCTACGATGGAAAATTCGCAGTCAGATGTAACACAGCTTTATCAGACGATCACACCATTGGAGCCGGAGTTCCACAAGGCAGCGTACTTGGGCCGACACTATACGTTCTCTACACAGCAGACATTCCAACAAGCAGGGGACTAACAACTTCTACCTTCGCTGATGATACAGCTATTCTCAGCTGCTCAAGGTGCCCAATACAAGCAACTGCGCAATTGTCTCTTAAACTGGTCGACGTAGAAAAATGGCTATCCGACTGGCGCATAAAAATAAACGAACAGAAATGCAAGCACGTTACGTTTACCCTGAGCAGGCAAAATTGTCCACCGCTCAGATTAAACAACACCGTACTCCCTCAAGCAAACGAAGTGACGTACCTAGGATTTCACCTCGACAGAAGACTCACATGGCGCAGACACATCGAAGCAAAGAGAACACACCTAAAACTAAAAGCCAACAGTCTTCACTGGCTTATTAACGGTCGCTCGTCCCTTAGTCTTGATCACAAGGTTCTGCTCTACAATTCTGTACTAAAACCTATCTGGACCTATGGCTCCCAATTATGGAGGAGTGCTTGCAATAGCAATATTGATTATGTCCAGCGAGCCCAGTCAAAGATATTGAGAACCATCACCGGGGCACCGTGGTACGTTCGAAACGAAAACATACAAAGCGACCTGAATATCCAGCCGGTCAAAGATGTAAAAACAGAACAGAAGACAAAGTACTTTGCGAAGCTTTCCACGCACCCCAACCACCTCGCGAGAGGCCTAATAAGGTTGTGCAGCCGATCCCGTCTTCGTCGTATTGACCTACCATCCCAACGATAGACTTTAGGGCTGCGTGTCAATTTACAGTCCAAGAAGACTGTTAACTATTGTTTATTTATAAGATTTGCAAAATTATTGTTAGTCTCAAATTAAGAGAAGATCCAATAAATAAAAGCAAAGTATTATTAAAAAAAAAAAAAAAGAAGGAAATAAGCGGCTGGACAGGTACGCACTGTACTTACGAACTGTGGTACCAAAGCTTCTAGTTGGATTGAATCATGCGCATCTAGGATTACCGATGCAAACTGGGCGGTTTGCCGAGAAAGGACCATATGCAGCCGCAAGCTTAGATAAGTGGTTATTGGTCTCTCTAGCAGTCTGTTGCCAATTTAGCTAATTTTACAATTCTTAAACAATCCTTTTGGTATTAAAAAAACTTGTAAACCAAAAATTTATTATTTTTGTGTGCATAAAGGCTGTTGTTTTTAGCATTTAATTTTATAATTCTATGTTAATGGTGTTTTGTTTAATGGTTGGTTTTTCGAGTAAAAAAAGAGCTGACATTTTTTTGTTAAATCTGGCAACTCTACTGTCATTTATGTGCAGTTTGGGTTGCCATTTTAACATGAACAGGTGCCCACGCCAGGGCATAAAAGAAGCTCGAAGATACCACGGTGAGAGTGGGGCAACGCTTTTAGACTGGACTGCTATGAAAATGTGGTAATATGGTGCTGTCAGGAAGAGATGGCGCGCAATATACTTATCAACATGGGAAGGAAAATTAAACGATAATTACAATTCGCACAGTCTTATAAGCGGATTATGGGTGACTATGTGACCAAAGGATACTCCCGACGCTTGGAACGCCACGAGGTCGGTGTGGAAGGGGTCCATAGCACTATAGCACCATAGCCATAAAAAGGCGCCGTTGGAGAATGCGAAGATATCAAGGAGATGTTTCACCAGGTGTTGATACAGTCACAGGACAGATGTGCACTGCGGTTTTTATGGCAAGACGGTTATAATTAACGCGATCTAGATGTGTATGCGATGGTCGTGTTGGCGTTTGGTCGCCAAGCGCGGCGCATTATGTGAAGACCATAAATGCGCTGGAACATCAACACACGGATCCACGAGCAGTCAAAGCCATCACAGAGTACCACTACGTGGATGACTATGTGAACTGCTTCACGACGGAAACCGAGGCTGTATCAACACGGGTGAGAGAAATACAAGCTACAGCTGGGTTCGATTTATGCCACTTTGCTTCCAGCCTTGGTCAACATGGGGCATCTAAGGAAGTTGGACGATGCGACGCTAGGGAAAAGATACTTGGAATTTAGTGGCAGCCAACCAAAAAGGACTTCAAATTCAATGTGAAGTTTCACGAAGTCCCGATCAAAGTTTTGAGTTGCGAACGAATCCCTACCAGGAGGGAGTTCCTGATAATTTGGGCGCACATACAAGCAGTGCAAAATATAAATATAGCGCAAGCTAACTTTGCGTAAGCCGTCAGATTTTTTACAAAATTTGTTAAAGGTTGATTTTGAACCGATCGTTCCTATGGCAGCTATATGATATAGTTGTCCGATTTACACCAAATTTGGTCAGCTTGTTTAAAACTTAATCAAACACACAATGTGTATATTTGGTTGAGATATTTTGAGAAACAAAAAAGTTTTTCATACTAAATGTTGTTTTCGAACCGATCGTTCCTATGGCAGCTATATGATATAGTAGTCCGATTTACACCAAGTTTGGTCAGCCTGTTTAGAACTTAATCAAACACACAATGTGTATATTTGGTTGAGATATTTTGAGAAACAAAAAAGTTGTTCATAGTAAAAGTTGTTTTCGAACCGATCGTTCCTATGGCAGCTATATGATATAGAAGCCCGATTTACACCAAATTTGGTCAGCCTGTTGAAGACTTAATTAAACACACAATGTGTATATTTGGTTGAGATATCTTGAGAAACAAAAAAGTTTTTCATACTAAAGGTTTTTTCCAACCGATCATTCCTATGGCAGCTATATGATATAGTTATCCGATCCGACCGGTTCCGATATATGTACTGCGTGCAGCAAAAAGACGGACCTGTACCAAGTTTCATCAAGATAGCTTCAAAACTGAGAGACTAGTTTGCATAGAAACAGACAGACAGACAGACGGACAGACGGACATGACTATATCGACTCAGCTCGTCGCCCTGATCAAGAATATATATACTTTATGAGGTCTGACACGCCTCCTTCAATGCGTTACAAACTTCGTGACAAAATTATAATACCCTCTGCAAGGGTATAAAAAAAGTCAGAGACGTCACAAGCCGGCCGCCGGCAAGGTGCAAACATGGGCAGTGACGTCCCGAACTGCCATCGGCAAAGCAGTGCAGCGAGAGCAATTTCGCTGCCCAGGCGACCCGCTACAATTCTCTCAATGCGTTGGCGACGCCGCGTACAGGGAACAGCGCCGCCACGCACTCATACACACACATACAGCATCGATCGGCAGCCGGCAATGCAAAGTGTCAAAAAGTACAGCTTTGGCAAAGGGCAGCATAGCTTACCCCAATATGTACACACGCACACACGGTTAAAGTTGCGCGCCAAATTTAAATTTGCGCGGCATATTGATAATTTGAACTTCAACGTGCAATTTATTAATTTAAAGACAATAAGGTTGGTTCTACCATCTGCAAAAACCTCTCTTATTTCCTTTTCAGATTTCTTTTCGGATATCTTTCGATTTTTTGTGCCAAATATTAATCTGCACAGGAATTTTAAAAAATACTTTTAATTTTTCCCACGTAAAAGCTATAATTTGGACTTAGCTTTTGCAAAGGTTCTTTTTGTTCTTCTTACTAGCGGATTAAAGTGTACGGTCATTGTCTGGCAAGTCAACCAACGCCGTTAAGCGGTACACCAAGTTTGTCTCTGGCATCCGAGTCGGGGCGGTATAACCCCCAACGGTTAAAAGCCAACGGGAAACCGTTTGGCCAACGCGGGACCCTAGTAGGAAGAACTAAAGGGCCTGGATTATGGATGGAGATGAAAGTCTGGCATTCTTGTGGAGATCGAGGATTCCGAGGTCTCCCCCTCAGCAATTTCAGACGCCCAAAGGCAGCTGGCCAAATCAGATGGCTGACGTGGCTGTGGAGAATGGTCCTGCAATAGGCTCAGTCCCGATGATAGCATCGAGAACGATTCAGGAGACAGCAGTCTCAGCCCCGGCGAATATCCCCGTGAACCCGTTTGAGTTCAGTGTAGCGCAGCTGAAAAGTGTGACCCAGGCGAGGGTTTAAATGATGACCTTTGCAGCATCCTGATGACACTTGTGAATAAATCGTCGGAGTTATCTAAAATGATGAGAGACGCAAGATATCTCATCAAAGACATGAACGAACTGGCGCAGAAGGTAGTGAGGCTGCAAAAGTCGGCTTTGCACAGTTTCAACACAAATTACCGGAGGAATGAAGCTGTGGTGCGACAAACGAAAGAGATTGGTCTGACCATCTGAAAAGACGCCTAGGCGCAAAAAAGGACCGGAAGCCCCTTGTGCAGGATCAGGGCCGCCTCAGTCTCCAGTAGCTCAGAGGAGTTCCTCAGATTTTCCTCCAGCAACGGAGTGGACCAAAGTAAAGGGGATGTCAAATGCACGGGCGAGAACACGCCCGATGCAATCATTATCGAGCCGAAGGGAAAAATGTCCTATGCAGAGATGCTAAGTTTGGTCACTCGTAACCAGGATGCCAAATTGAAGAGTGTCGGTGAATGTGTGCGCAGAGTGAAATGCACAGTCAAAGGTGCACTTCTGCTGGAGCTCAATGGGACCAACCAGGAAAGCACGCAACAACTCAGAGACAACATTGGCTGAGCTCTGGAAGGGAAGGTGGAAGCGCGTACACTGACGCAGCATACGAGAATGGAGGTCCTTGATCTGGATGAGATGGCCACTGCAGAAGACTTCCAACAGGTCTTTAAAGATCAACTTGGCGTGTCAATAGAATCTTGTGACATAAAAAGCCTGCGTCCAGCTTTTGGTGGCACTCAGAGGACCATCATCAGTCTTCCTGCGAGCTTGGCAACGAAAGTGCTTAAAGCTGGCAAGGTGAAGATTGCGTGATCAGTCTGTCGAATCCGGGAGCGAAACTTGCCTGCAATATGCTATAAGTGCCTGGAATTTGGGCACATCGCAGCAAACTATGGGAGCGTGGTGGATAGAAGCGGCTGGTGCTTCCGATGTGGTACTTGAGGCCATAAAATCAAAAAGTGTCACAAAGAGGCAAAATGTTTTTTCTGCACTGGTAATGGAAAGCCCCATAACCATATTTCTGGAAGCCTGAGATGCCCGATGGCATCTAAAGCACCTGCGAAGGTAAATAACACCAAGAATGTTTAGATTTTACCAACTTAATCTAAACCATTGTGGGGCAGGCTGCTAGCGATCTGCTCACACAAACAATACTTGATAAGCGATCCGATGTCGCCATCATTAGCGAGCCATATAGATCCCCAAAAGATGGCTGTTGGTTACAAAGCATTTCGGGGAAAGCTGCGTTATGGTCCTGCGGCAGGCCCCCGCTACGACCAACATTTGGTGCTGCATTTAATCACTTCGTGAGAGCTAAGCTAGCAAATCTTTGGATTTATAGCTGCTACCTTCCATCAAGCCTCAGCCGCCAGAGCTTTGCTGGCACTATGGATGAGCTGGTTGAAGACGCCAGAGATCACAAGCCAACGATTTCAATGCTTGGGCGCAGGAATGGGGGAGCGACAACTCCAGAACCAGTAGCTCGGACGCCATCGCAAAGGGATACGCACTGCTTGAAGCCTTTGCAACGTTGGATGTAGTTCTTCTTAACCAGGGTAATGCAAATACATTCGGTGCGGGATTAGTTATTGATTTAACGTTCGTCACGAGCTCACTGTCACCCATGGCTACTTGGAACCTGGGTAACCACTACACTGTCAGTGACCATGAAGCTCTGTTGTTTTCAATAGCTGATAGAAGCCGCCCACATATCAACCAGCCAGCAAGGAGATTATCCTATCGAGTGGAATCTCTCCGAGTGCCAAATTTCGTAACTGCGATGAGGAGCTTGGAGATTTCAGGTTCAGCGCAACATATGGCAAATCTGCTTTCAAGCCATATATTACTCGCATGCGATGCTAGTACGAGCCACAAAAAGCCATTTAGGGGCAACCAGTCGCCGACTTATTGGTGGACCAATGCGATTTCTGAGACGAGAAGCATCTGTCTTTCTGCCAGGAGGAGATTTCAGCGGGCCCGTAATAGAAATGCCAGCAATTGGCCAGAGTAACATGCATTTTACAGCGCAGTTAGAAGAAATCTGAAAAAGGCGATACAGTTGAGCAAACGCGAGTGCTTCCTGCAACTATGCGATTCAGCCGACCATGACCCGTGGGGAAGAGCATATAGAACGGTTGTAAAACGCATACATGCCAACAAATCTGAGGCACTTTCTGACCCAGTGCAACGGAAAGCAATTGTAGAAGCCTTATTCCCATCTGGTCCCCACACTTTGCCGATTGACGATGCGTCCCGAGCACCATTTGTGGTACACCCAGTTTCGGCGGATGAGCTGCTCTCTATAGCCCGACAGGTGAGCACCAACAAGACTCCTGGCCCTGACGGCATCCCAAACCGTGCCGTTAAACTTGCGATATTCATCAACCCACTTGCTTTCGCGTCAACTTACACACGGTGCCTCCAAGAAGGAATTTTTCCAGAGCAATGGAAAATCCAGCATCTTGCGCTGATTGCAAAGCTAGGTAAGCAACCTGATGATCCCTTCTCGTATCATCCGATCTGCCTTATTGATACGTTGGGGAAAGTGTTGGAGCATATAATATGCACTCGCCTTGAAAGAGCGATCGATGAGGCTGGTGGTCTTTCCCCTAACCAATTTGGTTTCAGGAAAGGCAAGTCAACGGTGGATGCGATAAACAAGGTGGTCAGGATTGAGGCAGAAGCAGCAGAGGGATCTCGAAGGAAGGGTGGCAAAAAGGAATACTGCCTGATTGTCACTCTAGGTATTAAGAACGCCTTCAACTCAGTTAGATGGGACAGTATTATTAACGCAATGCGTCGGCTGCATAAACCCCCATAACTCGAGGAGATCGTCCGTTGCTACTTCAAGGGCAGACTGCTAATATACGATACGGCGTCCGGTACCCGCACGTACCACGTATCAGCAGGCCTTCCACATTGATGGGCCCCCTGCTCTGGAATATCGTCTACGATGGAGTTATCAGGTTAACGCTACCACAAGGCTGCCAGCTAACGTTCTACGCTGCCGATGTGGCACACCAGACTGTGCTTCCGTGAACACCTCTCCTACGTGCAGGAGAAAGCTGCCAACACTAGCCGTGCTCTGTTTTGCATCATGCTAAACACCCGTGGACCCTGGCAGGGGAGACGGATATTGCTGAAGCGTCGTCCGCTCTGTAATAACATACGCTGCAGCAATCTGGGCTGAAGGCACAAAGAAAACTAGCACCGCCAGGGGCGTCAATTCCATACACCGCCTATGTGCGTTGAGAATATGGAGTGGCTTTCGCACTATTTCGGATGAGGCAGCACTAGTACTAGCAGGAATAATTCCAATAGAACTTCTGGTGTTTGAGGAGAAGTCTGTGGCAGATGCCATCCGTGCTGGCACTAATAAGAAGGAAGCGCGTAAAATGGCTAGAGAGGTGAGCTATAGAGAATGGCAAGGCCGCTGGGAAATCTAAGAGAAGGGTCGGTGGACATACCGACTCATTCCTGATATTAAACGCTGGCTGCACAGAAAGCACAGGACAGTCAACTTTTACACGACGCAGCTTTTCACTGGTATCGGCTGTTTTGCGCAATATCCGCACAGATTTGGCCACGAAAGATCTCCACTCTGTAGGTGGTGCGAAAATGCTACGGAGGATGCTGAACACATCATTTTTGTCTGTGGACGTTTTGATAGCTTGAGAACCAATCTGTGGCAATCTGCTGGTCGTGTCCTCACACCCAGCAGCCTGGTTGACACTATGATCAGTGACGCTGAATTTTGGTCGGCTTTTAATAATTTTGCTGCCATGAAGGAGCTCCATAGATGCGAGCGTCTAAGGAGGGAGCAAGCACGAGCTATAGAGAATGGCAAGGCCGCTGGGATATCTAAGAGAAGGGTCGGTGGACATACCGACTCATTCCTGATATTAAACGCTGGCTGCACAGAAAGCACAGGACAGTCAACTTTTACACGACGCAGCATTTCACTGGTATCGGCTGTTTTGCGCAATATCCGCACAGATTTGGAAACGAAAGATCTCCACTCTGTAGGTGGTGCGAAAATGCTACGGAGGATGCTGAACACATCATTTTTGTATGTGGACGTTTTGATAGCTTGAGAACCAATCTGTGGCAATCTGCTGGTCGTGTCCTCACATCCAGCAGCCTGGTTGACACTATGATCAGTGACGCTGAATTTTGGTCGGCTTTTAATAATTTTGCTACCATGAAGGAGCTCCATAGATGCGAGCGTCTAAGGAGGGAGCAAGCATAAGGAGTTCCATCGACCCTGCGAAGCAATGCTTCGCGGTCGTCCCGCAGGGTAGCGAAATTTCTTATGTTTTTATTTTATTGTTGTTTAGCTTTGAGTTATTGTTATTAGAGCACACGCACAAGGCGAAGTGACGATCGCGAGCAAGCCCACGCATGCATAGCAAGGAGAGGAACCGAGAGAGACAGCTCATGCCTACTACGCAGTAGAGCACACGCACAAAGCAAGGCAAAGATCGGCCGGGAGTAAGCTCACACACACATACACGCCCACTGCTTGTATGCAGGCATGCATGCCTGACCTAGGCGACAATTGAGAGGCTTGTCGCTGACGCCGACGCTGGCAGAGAAGTTGCCAAAAATTAGAATTAATGAGGCGCAATTAAAGTTGCCCTCATTATATTCCTCGTGGACCACGCCAGCAAGCAGAAGTCTTTTTAACGCTGCGGATAAAAGGGAAATATTTCATCACGTGGTGAAATAGCATCAGCCACACAACGAGGCATTGAACATTGAACAAGAACATTGAAATCAACAACAACAACAACGTACAACAAGGATTTATATTAACGCATCGAGGTGAGCGAGTGAACGAGTGCAAGTTTTTCCCAGCGGTTTTCTAGAACATTGTAACACAGAAATTGGGAAATTATAAGAAATAAAATAAAAATACATATAACAAAGCCCAAAGAAACAAAAAAAAAGTAAAAAGTCATATTTTTAGCAAAGCCAGTGCCAACAACGTGCATCGTGGGACTCCGGCAAAAAATGTGGTTTCACCACAGTCACCGCGAAGTCTCATCGACGTCTCGTTCACAACCTCGTCACAGCTGCTTTGGTTTTACCACAGCTGTGAACGCAATTGTGAACCGTTTTTATTCAAGCCGCGCTCACCGAATTCTATTCAATGACCCAGTGAGGAACTACGTGTATACATGTGCCGGCAGCAAAAGTGACCCAGTGGGACTACGGCCAATAGCACGTCGATCGAGATTTCGTTGTGGCTGCATAGGTTTCACCACAGTCACCGCGAAATATCATCGTCGTCTCGTTCACAACCGCATCACAGCCGCTTTGGTTTCACCACAGCTGTGAATGCGATTGTGAACCGTGCTAATCGAGCCGCGTAGAAGACAGGTAACTCAGGAAAGTGCTATATGTACATAGACGTACATATAGACACCCACGTGTGCTGACATCACGGACGTACAGTACGTCAAAGGAAAATTTATAGAAGTTCAGAAACGTGGAGAGCTACCATAGGGTATCGGTCCATATATATATATATATATATATATATATATAATAGTTAACACGGGCTGGCACTCTTCTTCCCCCGACCACTATGCCAGCCAAGTTACGCTGCAGCGACTACAGCTGCAGCGGTTCGTTGACACTGGCTGGTACTCTTCTTACCCCGTTCCTATGCCAGCCAAGTAACGCTGCTACAACAACAACTGTAGCGGTTCGTTGACACTGGCCGGTGCTCTTTTCCCCCGCCCCTATACTAGCCAAGTTACGCTGCTGCTACAACAACTGCAGCGGTTCGTTGGCAATATCCGGTTGCCAATCAGCACTTTGGCGCTTAGCAGTTTGGGTCAGCGTGTGCAGCGCCGACTCAGCGAAACCACGGCTACTGCAAGCGACGGCCAGGCGGTCAAGTTGCAGCGTGTGCATGCCAACGTCCGCGCCGCCGCCGCCGTCAACTAAGACTTCGTGGGAATCAGAGCTGGCCGGCGACGACAAAACTTCCCGAGCTGGCTACTAGTTAAGACACACCTTTGTCAATTATATTTAATTATCAATAAATAACACTTATAACGTATACTCTGGAAAACTTATATTTGGTATCGCCTGATTGGGAATAACGGACTCAAGGATTCTTCGATGTTTAGGTAACATGATAGGGCGTCCGCAGGACGCCCGGACATCAAGTCGGACTTAACTGGCGCCTGAGCAGGGACTTCATCAGCCCCAAAAACGCCGCGGGCAGCACAGTACTGTCTATTCCTTTTTTTATTCAGTCTGCCACGGGTCGCGTTAAGATCACGCGTCTCCTCGTAGGCCAATTTTTTAAGCCAATCGGAAACGGAACGGCTATAGCTTTCTTTGAACTTCCTGGGTTAAGCTCCTTCGACGGCATAATTGGTGACGATGCCCTCAAGGAATTGAAGGCTTTAATCGATAGGAAGAATGATCTTCTTATAATTGCACCTAGAATCAAATTACCTCTTTTAGATCTTTGAACGTACACCCATTATTAGATGTTGAACGTCCAGATTCTATAAAACAAACGTTGAATGCGCTCATTCACGAATATTCTAAGATTTTTGACCCACTTATACCCGGTGAGGCGGTAGACACTAGCGTGAGGAAAACAGCGTTCTCAACACTAAATGGGAAACATGAGTTTCTTCGTCTTTTATTGGGTTGAAAAACGCCCCTGCTATTTTCCAACGTATGATTGACAATGTTCTGAGAGAGTACATCGGCAAGATTTGCTACGTGTATATCGACGACATAATAGTCTTTAGCGAAGACTATGATAGTCATTGGAAAAACCTTTGCGCCGTCTTTGACAAACTGAAGAAAGCAAGACTTCAGGTGAATTTGGAAAAGACACATTTTTTATCAAGGCAGGTCTAGTTTTTGGGTTACGTGGTAACCGCAGATGGCATTAAAGCAGATAACAAATATAGCGCAAGCTAACTTTGGCGAGCCAAAGTTTGGATACCCTTGCAGTACCCTGTGTAAGCCGCCAGATTTTGTACAAAATTTGTTAAATGTTGATTTTGAACCGATCGATCCTATGGCAGCTATACGACATAGTAGTCCGATTTCCACCAAATTTGGTCAGCGTATTTAGAATTTAGTCAAACACACAATGTGTATATTTGGTTGATATATTTTGAGAAACAAAAAAGTTTTTCATACTAAATGTTGTTTTCGAACCGATCGTTCTTATAGCAGCTATATGATATAGTAGCCCGATTTACACCAAATTTGATCAGCCTGCTTAGAACTTAATCAAACACACAATGTGTATATTTGGTTGAGATATCTTGAGAAACAAAAAAGTTTTTCATACTAAATGTTTATTGCCAACCGATCGTTCCTATGGCAGCTATATGATATAGTTATCCGATCCGGCCGATTTCGACATGTTTACTGCGTGCAGCAAAAAGACAGATCTGTACCAAGTTTTATCAAGATAGCTTCAAAACTGAGAGACTAGTTTGCATAGAAACAGACGGACAGACAGACAGACGGACAGACGGACATGGCTATATCGACTCAGCTCATCGCCCTGATCAAGAATGTATATACTTTATGGGGTCTGTGAGGCTTCCTTCAATGCGTTACACATGACAAAATTATAATACCCTCTGCAAGGGTATAAAAAGGTGGAGGCGGTGACTAAAATGAAACCCCCTTCCAATGTTAAGGAATTTAAGAGTTTCCTGGGTATGACTTCATACTATAGGAAGTTCATCAAAGATTATGACAAGGTAGCGAAACCATTGACAAACCTGACTCGAGGAGAACTCGCCAGTGTAAAGTCGTCGCAGTCAAAGAAAGTCCCCATTAAACTCGATGAAGAAGCTTTGAAAGCTTTCGATGATCTGAAAGCTCTTCTTTCTTCGTCAGAGTGCTAGCCTTTCCCGACTTTTCTTAACCATTTCACTTGACCACGGACGCGTCAAATTACGCCATCGGGGCAGTTTTTTCCCAAGTCGATCAAAACAAAGACCGTCCGATCTTCTACATCTCGAGAACACTGAGCAAATCTGAGGAAAGCTATGCCGCCAACGAGAAAGAGATGCTTGCGATAGTCTGGACACTAGATAACTAACCATAACATCGTTGCTGATGCCCTTTCACGTATCTCATCTTACGTGAACCACTTGGGCTCAGACACAGCCACTGCATCTGAAGCAGATCAAGACTCCGTGGCAACTATTCATAGTGCCCTTGAAGACGCTTCAAACTTGATCCCTCATGTCGAGGTTCCTATTAATGTTTATCGGAATCAGTTGATATTCGACCCCAATCAGTTGGAGTACTCGAGAGAGCAGCCACACTCTGGCTATGTGCGCCATGTAATTCCAATAGAAAGCGACACAATGTCGAATTTGACAGGTTCCTTGAAAAAATTCCTGAAGCCTTCTGTAGTGAACGGTATCAAAATGCCGGATGCTTACCTGCAATTTCTTCAAACTTGTTGCCTCGAAAACTTTAAACTATACAAGATCCGTATAACCCAGCGTCTCGTAACAGATCTATCAGACGAAGAGCAGATATGCGATGTTATCGATAAGGAGCTTCGCAGGGCTCATTGAAGCCCAAAGGAAATGCGTGTACAAATATTGGAGAAATATTATTTCCCTAGGATGTCAAACATTATACGTAATCAGGTGTCTACCTGCACTAATTGCAAACTCGTTAAACATGACAGAAATTCCCATAAACCGGCCTTTTAATCAACCCCAATTCCAAGTTACCCATGTGACATCCTCCATATTGACATCTTCACACTGGAGAAGAACACATACTTGAGTTGCATAGACAAATTTTCCAAATTCGCTAAACTTTTTCCATTGCAGTCTAAAGCATCAGTCCACCTGCGGGAGAAACTTGTGGAGGTCCTCCATTATTTTACGGCACCAAAGTACTTGGTCTCGGATAATGAAAGGGGTCTCTTGTCACCTTAGATATCGAGTTATACTACACTCCAACTCAGAAAAGCGAAGTTAACGGCCAAATTGAGAAATTTCCCTCCACATTTTTGGAAATTTACAGGTGCATAAGGCCCAAGTTTCCTACGTTAAAAAACACTGAGTTGGTACCAATTGCCGTAGACAGATATAACAACTCGGTCCATTCAGTAACGGGCAAGAAACCAGTAGACATTTTTTTCGACCGAGCTTCAAGGGTAAACTACCAGGGATTGATTAACTTCAAACAGCAAACCTTAGAAGATATAAGGGGTTTAACTCAGCATAAACAGGAACTGACAATTAGTAGACGGAACAGAAACAGAAGTGACCCCGGCTCCTACGCACAAGGCGATACGGTCTACGTTGCTAACAAACAGATAAAGATGAAAGAAAAGCAACGATTCAGAGCAAAGAAGGTCCAAGAGGACAGGAAAGTTACAGTTAAGACAAAATCTGGGATAATCTTCCTCAAATCACACTAAAAGAAGTGTGAGAAGGGAATTGAACAGAGAATGCTTTGCAAACCTTTGGGCATTGGTTCTAAAACACTAAACAACAGAAAGCACACAAGCATACTATAACTATAAGTAAAATTAAGTAACAATTTAGCTAAATACGGTGGTACGGGTTTTTCCTTTTACAAACTAGAGCTTAAGTAAGGACAAAACAAGAAGCAAATAAAAAAAAATGCAGTAAGCTACAGTGGAGCAAGCTCGACAGTAGGAGACCCAGTACTTTTTGAGTGCAAAGCGTTCACTATAGATTGTTCTTCAATGTTGCATACTATCAATAGATGGCGGCACTTGATAAACATAGAGGTCGCTATGTCTCTTCTTCTTCCTTTTGCCCGTAACATTGTTAGTTAAATAACTTCCGCGTTTATCAACCGATTTTCAGGACAGGTTTGGACTATAGTGAATATTATATATACCAAAAATCAAGGCGCTAGTTTTAAGGGTTTTCTTGTAATTCGTCTTTAAAATTTTGTTTTTAAATTTCTAGGGTCGGAGGGGGGCGTGGCAAAAATCTAAAATAAACTGGTTCAATGCAAGATATAGATGCACGTACATGCCAAATTTGGTGTCTCTAGCTCTGATAGTCTCTGAGATCTAGGTGTTCAAAAAAGGGACAGACAGACAGACAGACAGACAGACAGACGGACATGGCTATATCGACTCGGCTGTTGATGCTGATCAAGAATATATATACTTTATGGGGTCTGACACGCCTCCTTCTGCCTGTTACGCACTTTTTTTTTGAACAAACTTAATAGACCCTTTTGTACTTTTTTAAAGTACAGGGTCTAATAAACAAAATCAAATTTTTTCACAATGAAAAGATAAAAAAAGAAATCATAAAAACAAGAATAACACTTAAATGAATTTTTTCAACTAACACAAGTTCGCAATTTAATACCAAGAATTACTACAACAAAAGTACACGAAATATTGTTTAATTTTCTCTCTTTTATATTGTAAGCTTGACCATATAATTATGACCAAATAGTAGCCTCCGTTCATGTCTTTAAATACGACGCACCGGTTATTCCCCTGCAAAAAGGCGTTGTTTGGCGGATCAACGGAGTCTTCAAGCTGTCAACGAAATGACAAAGGCGTGTCAGTTGGCCAAGACCGGAGTGGTCAACTCCAACCTGCTGGACTACGACGAAGTCGAGACGATCTTGTCGGAGGTAGATAGCCTCCCATACCAAAATGTGGTCGAGGCTGTCGAATTTTCCTGGCCCACAATTCTGACGAACGGGACTTCCTTGTTGTACATCTTGGCTATGCTCAAAGTAACGGGCAGGAAATATCGGTTGATGTACCGTTACCCAACGATATCGGATGGGAAGCAAATTGTTCTGGAATACAACAAACTGGCCGTGGTCGCCCGTGAAACTTACGCCGTCCTGGGAAACTGTCTATCCAACGGCAACACGACAGTTTGCCAGGAAAAGGATCTTCACAAATTGGCGGAGGATAGCTGCATCCCTCGGTTCGTGAAGGGAGACCACGCCGCATGGGACTACGTCAGAAACGACCAGGTGGTGGTCGAACTCATCGACGACGGAACGATCTTTCTGACGCACTTCAACGGGACGGTAGTCACCAGTGCAAAAAACTACCATTTGGAGGGATCGTTCATTGTTCAATAGGACAACGAAACGATCACGGTCGGCAACAGGAACTACAGCAGCTACTCGTCTACCCACCTGATGGCAATGCCGGCTGTACTGACACAGATAACGGCAACAGGATATTCACGGTTTCAACCTAAAAAAACCTCCAAAAATTGTCTGACATGTCTACGAAAATTCTGATTTCTTATTTCACAGAGGTACTCATGGCTTCAATTTTTATGGCGGTACTTTACATCGTCTGGAGGAAGATAACGTCAACAAAGGGTATCCCGAAGCTGCGCAGTTCCACCCTGGGCCTGGAACCACAAACCGCCGACGAACCTACGACCAAGGCCTTATGATCTGTGGGACACAGATCTTGCGATGGGGAAGAGTTGACACGGGCTGGCACTCTTCTTTCCCCCGACCCCTATGCCAGCCATGTTACGCTGCTGCGACAACAGCTGCAGCGGTTCGGTGGCAATATCCGGTTGCCAATCAGCACTTTGGCGCTTAGCAGTTTTGGGTCAGAGTGTGCAGCGTTGACTCAGCGAAACCACGCCTACTGCAAGCGACGGCCAGGCGGTCAAGTTGCAGCGTGTGCATGCCAACGTCGACGCCTCCGCCGCCGTCAACTAAGACTTCGTGGGAATCAGAGCTGGCCGGCGACGACAAAACTTCCCGAGCTGGCTACTAGTTAAGACACACCTTTGTCAATTATATTTAATTATCAATAAATATATGTATATATGTATATATATATATTGGGCTTGCGACCCATATTCTATTGGCGCGACTTGCGACCCAGGGGTATTTAATATTTTTGCCAACTTTTCATATATAATATATACTTATGCCTGCACATGTATCCATATATACACATGGATAGTTGGAATTGTCCGATACCAATTTAATCCCATGTCTTAGCAATCTTAGCTTCGTGATTTGAAATCACGCTCCTCACTATCAGTAGTTCCGGTAACTTTAAGAAATTTTCTGTAAAGTGACCCTGGCTGGACTGTGACATACCCCAGCCTTAGAAACTTCCTTACAGATGGCGCCCGAGCAGGGACACTGGTAGCTAGAAGTTATAGTTTTGAGGAATTCCATCTTCCAGCCCCATTAGAGCCAAATTGCTAGAGAAATAGGATAGAGTAAAAATAGGGAATAAATAGACACAGGCATAGTTTGGATATATAGGTACAGTTGAGTCAAAATTTTAAACCGCACGCTGAAACTCTATGATCATTGTCGCATCGCCACCATATTTTCTGAAAACACCACGTACGTCGATGGAGAGAGAGCACGAGAGAACACGAGAGGGAGCCCAACGACGCCGCCGCCATTTTGCTAACAGCGTCACCGCCATTTTGCGAACCACGCTGTAGCAAGTCGGCTATATAGGGTGTACAACCACGAGGAATCAGGGAGTCAGCGACTAGCATGCCAACCAGCAACATCGACGAGGAGATACACATCAAGGATTACAACCAGCATCGAAGCATAACACCAAGCATCAAGGATACATGCTACGAATCAAGGATTAAAATCAAGCTCCGAAGATACAAGTAGCATCGAGGATACCGAAGAAACAACGAGGATACACTACACATCCAGGAATACAACGACAACGAAGCATCAACCAAGGCAAACGATATCTACGACTACGCAAGCCACGCATTAAAACGTAATTACAGGGTAATCAGGTCATCATCCTATTGAACAGCGTTCATCGAGGGATACTACACAACGTCGAGGGAATATTATGTGGATCGCCAACGAATTTTGCCAACCAGCCCGATTTGCCAACAGCGATCATCCATAGGTTGACTGAGCTTGAGTCAACTATGGGAAGCACCCCAACGACGGACTCCAAGCCACGTTCCCGAGCCGTCTCACCTGCGCCAGGTGACGACCATGCTCCTTCAGGATCTGGTCTGAGTCCTCGAGGACTCATGGCACCACGGAAAACCGAGGATGGATTGAGCAGCGTTGCCTCAAGGGTCTGCTTTGAGTCTGCTGACCCCGTCACGGCTACCAAGCGCAACGGAACCAGGGAACGAAAGGTTTCGGAACAACCCACCCGACAGCTTCGGTCAATCCAACGAACGTTTCTCAAAACTCGGGATTGCAGTCCGGTTGCGGAAGTGGGGCGTCTCGTTCAATGGCGGCTCAGCAGAGTCTGCTGAGCAGACCCACTACGATTTATATAGCAGCTGGAAGACATGGTGGCGGTATACCGGCTGGACCTAAATCAACAGGTGATGCCAGCTATAGCGGGATTACGACCGGACCTGCAGCAGATTGGTTCCGCGTCGGTAATCTCCACGAAACCACATGGAGCGATTTCAAGAGGGAGTTCCGGGAGTTTTTCCTGCCTCCAAGATACTTCCAAAGACTGGAAGATGAAATCCGTAGCCGTACGCAAAGACCGGGCGAAGCATATAAGACATATTTGCTTAGCCTACGGGTCATGATGAGACGAGCTGCCTTTACTACGAATCAGGAGTTGAATCGAGTCTACGAGAACCTTTTGCCGGAATACCAGTTGTTTACCAGACGACATGAGTTTGCAACGTTGGCGCAGCTCACCAGGATGATCAGCACTTACGAGGATACACAGGAACGCAACGTGGGATGCATAATCTGTAAGCCGTCTCCACCCACGTTCGCGAGTCTCTCAGCTAACAGAGATAATCGCCGTCGGGATGCCGGACTTCAGGTGGATGCGCCCAACAACGGAGCACACGACGAGCAGTCACACATAAGCGACATACGACAGGCTTGACGCAATTGTGGACGACCAGGACATTTCAGCCTAGAGTGCCCAAATCCCCGGGTCCTCTTTTGCTGGGATTGTGGACGACGATGGACCCGCACCATAGACTGTTGCAAAGCGAAACAGTCTGGAACCGATTTGCGCGTCGACCCGCCAGGGGAACGGGTGGAACCAGCGCCGAGCACCCCACACTAACGACGCTACTACGCTACATGCATGTCCTTGGTAGCTACGATCGACACAGGAGCGAGTCGCAGTTTTGTCAGTGAAACTGTGGCTCGAGGATTAACCACAGCCCGGACGCAACGCACAGTGTGCACAAGGATCAGTCTGGCGGATGGTTCACAACGAGACGTCACGCAAGCCCTCATGGTTTGCATCCAGTGGGGACAACGCCAGGTCACCATACAGATGTTGGTGCTGCCAACAATCCTAGATGACGTTATCCTGGGTATGGATTTTCTTTGCGGAGTGGCAGCCGAGCTCAAGTGCGGTCAGGCACAGCTTTAACTACAGCCAATGCCAGCAAGGCCCACAGCCATAGCCACGACAATCCGGATCTCGCCGCGGAAGCTTGAGTTGCCATCAGAGCGGAAACGGACGCCCGGTTTACCGGAAGTTTGCGCAACAGCGATGCGCAACAATCCATTTCGCCCATTCCGAGAGGCAGCTCAAGCATCGAGGGAGATACACTACGACATGCCTGGAGACAAGAAAAAGCAGGCAAACACGACCAGCAGCGATTCAACAGCAGTTTACGCCGAGGGAACAATAAACACAGAAGAACAAGCAAGGATTCGACAGTTTCTGCAAGAGGAGCTACCCAAGTTTGACGGGGTCACGGGAGTAACCCCGATCGCTGGGCACTCTGTACCCCTGAGGGACAACCAGCCGATTAAGCAACACTATTACCCCAAGAATCCGGCGATGCAATGGATTATCGACGAACAGGTGGATGAGCTTCTGAGGGATAATCGGATTGAGCCATCACGGAGCCCGCATAGCGCACCCATCGTCCTGGTTGGCAAAAAGACCGGAGTTGTGCGTATGTGTGTGGTCTACCGGCAACTGAACGCTCAATCGATACCAGATGCTTACCCACTACCTCGGATAAACCACATCTTGGAGAAACTCCGGAATGCCTAGAACATCCCGATGTTGGACCTCAAGAGCGGTTATTGGCAGATATCGATGGCCAAGAATAGCCGCGAACTCACGGCATTTACAGTTCCGGGTCGGGGATTGTACCACTGGAAAGTAATGCCGTTTGGATTACATTCAACACCGGCGACGTTTCAACGAGCACTGGATGGAGTGAATGGACCTTATATGGAGCCGCATGCGTTCGCCTATCTAGACGACATTATTGTTATAGGCGCATCATTGGAGGAGCACATCAGGAATCTACGAAGAGTTCTCAACCGGCTTTGGAAGGCAAATCTTCGGCTCAACAAGGACAAATGCAGTTTCTTCCAAAGGAGACTGGTATACTTCTACAATTCAACGTACACTGTCGCAAAGGCAACCAGAACGTTGTAGCGGATGCATTTTCACGGCAGCCACTAGCAACTCTTCAACAAGCGGCGGAGGAACAATTACAATGCCCATGGATGAAACGAATGCTACGACAAGTCCAGGAGGAACCCGAGAAGCACCCAGAGTACGTAAGAGAGAACGAACGACTGTACCGTCGTTCTAATGGACGCCCCGACGAGGAAGACTACATCCCCTGGAAACTCTGTGTACCAAAAGAACATCGTCTACGAGTCCTTAACGAATGCCATAACCAGATGTGGCGAGATACGTGCGCAACTGCGCGACTTGCAGGAAGTTTAAAGCAAGTCAATTGAGGCCTCCAGAAGAGATGCATACCAGGATAGTCCAGGAGCCATTCGAAGTTCTATGTGCCGATTTCGGAGGCCCACTTTCGAGGTCGAAACACGGACAAACAGTTCTTCTGGTATTCTTTGACAATTTTAGCAAATGGGTGGAACTGGTCCCGCTACGCAAAGCAGCCATGGCGCATCTGGAACGATCCTTCAAGGAACGAATCTTGGCTCGTTTCGCCGTACCAAAAACATTTGTGTGCGACAACGGCACACAATTTACAAGACGTTCGTTCAAATCTTTTTGCAAGGAATTGGGAATGACACTGCAGCATACCGCTCCGTACTCACCGCAACAGAACCCGACAGAGCGAGCCAACAGGACAGTCAAGACCATGACAATTGGCAATTAACTCGAGCCCATCGGACGGCAACGGATTCAGCCCCGCCTACTTAGTGCAAGGGCGAGAGCCACGTTTACCTAAGATGCTGTATCACGAGGTCACACCGAGCCTTGGTACACCGACGCCCCTCAACAAGATGTTAAAACCCGACCACTAACCAATGAATACATAGTTGTGTCAAACAGCGATTTTCGTGTTACGCTTCTTTTTGCTGATCATGGGTCCCAGATCGCTCGGCAAATTTTACGAAGCTTGTAGGTCCCAGCCGAGCGATCAACGAACATAGCAGACATTGACGAGCAGAGAGAAACGATTTACGACTTGATTGCATCAGTATCGTATCGACCTTACAGCAGAAGAGTAGTCTCTGTGTCGCTTGCTCTCTCATGTTTTTTTTTGCGGACAGACAAAATAACAAAATAACCAGGTGCAAGCTTCTAAGATTGCCGGTATTGCCACTTCTCAAGTCGCAGCCCAACGAAAAGAGAACTGGACCGTTGTCAAGAGCCGACAAGCACGAATCATGCTTAACACGCGGGGACCCAAACAAGAGCGGAGGATGCTCCTAACAAGCGTGACAAGATCCATCACACTCTATGCCGCGGCGATCTGGGCAGACGCCTTGAAGGTTAAGAGCTATGCCAGAGGCATTCAGTCGACTCATGTTCTCTGTGCACTGCGTGTTTGTAGCGCTTTCAGGACAGTCTCCGACGATGCAGCCATGGTCATTGCGGGCATGGTACCAATTGATCTGTTGGCCACAGAGGAGAAAACAGTAGATGCAGCTACAAGAGCGGGACAGCTGAGGAAGAGAGCGAGGCTGGATGCAAGAGCGGCGAGTATGGTTAGCTGGCAGCGGCGCTGGCAAAGCTCGTCTAAGGGACGCTGGACGCATAAGCTAATTCCATGCATCAGCAGATGGACGGACCGCAAACACGGCAGTGTCAACTTTTACTTGACGCAGCTGCTGAGTGGACACGGATGTTTCCGCCAATATCTACACAGATTTGGCCATGAGGCATCCCCCCACTGCACGTGGTGCGCAGGTGAGGCACTCGAAGATGCCGAACATATAATTTTCCATTGTGGGCGGTTTGACAGCCAAAGGCAGCGACTTGTGACAGTGGCTGGTAGGCAAATTACGCCAGCAAATCTGGTCGAGCTGATGCTAGAAACATCTGAAGTCTGGGAGGAAGCCTGCAGTTTTGCTGCCTGCAGCATGCGGGAACTACGAAGGATAGAGAGGGAACGAAATAGGTAGAAGTAGCAGTAGTCACCTTCTCTGCGACGCAATGATTAACATCAGTCCCGCAGAGAAAGACTACAATTATTTCACCATCGCACTTCCTTTCTTTTTTGTCCAGTCTGTTTAATCTCATAGTCTCTAAGCCTGTTGCAATAAAAATGGAATTAAAAAAAAAAACAAAGAAAAAAACAGCATCGATTGGCAGCCGGCAATGCAAACCCAGTAAAACCTGAGGTAAGTATATTCCAAATTCAGACCTGCTCGACGTATGAAAATTCAGGCTTTTTTCAGTATATGCCTTTAACTAAGTGATAAATGTACACGCAGAGGCCTGAAAAATAATGCCTGAAATTTCAGGTCTTTGGTCGGCTAAATGCCAGGTCTTTTAAAACGTCGCGAGCGTCGACGCTCTGTTAAAGAGACGAAAAGTCTGTTAACCACCACGATCGAGCGTGCAAAGTGACAATAGGGAAAAACGGTACTTCTAATTTCGTTTTGTCTCTGTTATTATATGTGCTGATGGTTTGCATTTTCTAGCAATTAGTAAACAGCAAGAAGCAGAGCTGCAAGCAAGTGTACGGAAAACTTTAAAATTAAAGTGTGTATATTGTGAAATTGTTATGTATTCATCGTGTAAGTATTGCATTTATATGTTGTGATCATTTGCGGTGCAAATGATATAATATACATAATAAAATAATAAATTTACATTTATATTTTTAAATTTCTTTTTTATGTCCTGGATAATGTGATCGCTCGGATTTGATGAGTTGGCCATTTTATCAAATTGTTGCAATAATTGAAAGAGGTAATTTATACAGACATTGTTGTAAAATAATATTTGTAAGAATAACTAATTTTAATTTTTTCTCAAGGCTCGGGACGTTTGTCAACAAATATCTGTACACAGATTATGTGAAAACCAAGCAGCCGCCATTATAACAGATGCAAACAAGAAGAGTAAAATAATCAAAACAACAAGAACAACGACAACAACGCTCTCAAAAATAATTAATTATTTTAAGTTATCTGTGAACAAATCTAGTTTATTTTAATAAATAAATTTTGTAATGTAATATCTATCTGCAATTTATTCATGAAAGGGATCACTTTTCAGATTAAAAGTAAGCATACAAAAACCTTACAAATGTATGCTTTCTGGATGTAGGATAACTGTAGCGAACGCCTCATGACATGACTTCTCGCCTTCTATTTTCATACATCTGGACAACTGAAAGTAGAAATGGGCTTTGGTATGGGAAATGGGCTCTGTTTAGCCATTACAGAGCATTAACAGCGCCCATTCCCATTTCTCTTTACAAAGTATGCTTACTTCTGTGTTTCACCCCTGTATAAAAGCGAATTAAAGAGTTCAGGTTAGGTAAGTACTTCTTTCCTGAATTTTCAGGTGTCGTTCATGCCTAATGGCTTAAGCTCCCAAGTTTTACTGGGAAGTGTCAAAAGTAGCAGCTTTGGCAAAGAGGCAGCATAGCTCACGCCAATATATACACACACACACACACACACACACACACAGAGAGACATCATAGAAAGACGGCGCGTGCCTACTACGCAGTAGAGCACACGCACATGGCGAAATGACGATCGCGAGCAAGCCCACGCATGCATAGCAAGGAGAGGAACCGAGAGAGACAGCTCATGCCTACTACGCAGTAGAGCACACGCACAAAGCAAGGCAAAGATCGGCCGGGAGTAAGCTCACACACACATACACGCCCACTGCTTGTATGCAGGCATGCATGCCTGACCTAGGCGACAATTGAGAGGCTTGTCGCTGACGCCGACGCTGGCAGAGAAGTTGCCAAAAATTAGAATTAATGAGGCGCAATTAAAGTTGCCCTCATTATATTCCTCGTGGACCACGCCAGCAAGCAGATGTCTTTTTAACGCAGCGGATAAAAGTGAAATATTTCATCACGTGGTGAAATAGCATCAGCCACGCAACGAGGGATTTCCAGAACATTGAAATCAACAACAACAACGTACAACAAGGATTTATATTAACGCATCGAGGTGAGCGAGTGAACGAGTGCACGTTTTTCCCAGCGGTTTTCTAGAACATTGTAACACAGATAACACAAATAACAATGCCCAAACAAACAAAAGAAAGTAAAAGGTCATATTTTTAGCAAAGCCAGTGCCAACAAAGTGCAACGTGCAAGATGTGTGTATGTGCCGGCGGCAAAGTAACCTAGTGAGACTCTGGCAAATAACGCGTAGATCGAGATATCCTTGTGGCTGCATAGGTTTCACCACAGTCACCGCGAAATCTCATCGCCGTCTCGTTCACAACCTCGTCACAGCCGCTTTGGTTTCACCACATCTGTGAACGCGATTGTGAACTGCGTTTATTCAAGCCGCGTTAAAGCCTAATTGTTGCATAAAAGAAATCCGTACATAACGATAAACACCCACGCTCACCGAATTCTATTCAATGACCCAGTGAGGAACTACGTGTATACATGTGCCGGAAGCAAAAGTGACCCAGTGGGACTCCGGCCAATAGCACGTCTCTTCTTCCTCTTGCCTGTAACACTGTTAGTTGAATAACTTCCGCGTCTATCAACCGATTGGAATGAAATTTTCAGGACAGGTTTGGATTTGAATGAGAATTATATATACCACCAATCAATAATGCGCTAGCATTAAAGGTTCTCTTGTAATTCGACCCCGAAATTTTGTATTTCAATTTCCGTGGGCGAAGGGGGGCGTGGCAAAAATCTAAAACAAACTTGTTCAATGCAAGATATGGATGAACATTCACGCCAGATTTGGTGTCTCTAGCTCTTATAGTCTCTGAGATCTAGGTGTTCAAAAAAGGGACAGACAGACAGACGGACATGGCTACATCGACTTTATGGGGTCTGCCACGCCTCCTTCTGCCTGTTACGCACATTTGCACAAATGTAATAGACCCATTTGTACTTTTTTAAAGTACTGGGTCTAATTAAAATTAAATAAAGATAAACTAAACCAAAACCTCTACTGGAGTTTTAACTAACGTTTAATTAATTGGCGCCCGACGTTCAAAAGATTTTATTGTGATGTGCAAACTCAAAGCTGTGCAGTGTTAAATAAAATAAAATCAAAAACCCACCAGTGCAAACAACAAAGCTGTGCCTAACCTACGTCAATAGTAGTCATTGACACAAGCATATTAAAATTCTCTTATTACACCGAAGCCGCTGGAGCTCTTCGGGCAGCGATTTGTCACCAACCTAGCGTGCAAGCAGGCTTGGGCAGCGAAGATCAGTTATACGCATAGACGGCAGCGGGGGACTATAGAGAGCAGTCGTGGCGGGGCGTGGGAAGCAGCACTACTAAGAGAACACGCAGCCTTGTAGGAATTAATAAAATGTAAGTGGGCCATTTGGCATTAAACGTTTTTAAATCTGCGTGAATAAAAATTATTGAATTAAAGTAAAAGATTTATTGTAAAAAATTGCAATTTTACTCCGCACGTTGAATTAAGTTATGCTCCATTCGTCAGCAACTTCTGTTGATAATATTTATTCAGTTTGCTGTGTTTCATCTGCCCTTGAAATTTTGCTTACTTTACTACTGACAGTGTAGCCCGTGAACGACGCGTTTACCCTTTACAGAGATAAAAAATCGCGGGGATCAGAGTCAGACGATTCCGCTCCTTTAGTTAGGGAAACATATAGTCAGTCCGTTGACGATTCCGCTTTTTTAGATAGGGAAACAGATAGACAGTCCGTTGACTCGCTAGAAATCGCTGACGAGCAAAAAAGAGAAATGGACCCAGAGCAGCTTAAGACTGTAGTGCAGGTCGTAATAGCGAGCGCCCTAGAGGCACAAAGTGTAGTACAGTTACAGTTGAGGGACACGGAATTGAGGAATTCTATAAACGCTCAGATACAAGCGCTATCAAACAGAATATCTGCCACAAGCATTACATCACCACCGATCAAAGCATTCAAGCCAGTCAAAATCAAAAACGACATCCAATGCAACGAGCCATTGGAGGCAAGCCGCGGTAGCTGTCTATGCTATTTACAAACCGTTCGACGGCAGCTCGCGCCACTATCAAGCGGTGATAATTATAAAGAGCAAGATTAGAGGGTCAGCTGACGGTGTCTTAGGTCAGTTTGGCACAGTCATGAATTTTGATGCCATAATAAATCGTCTCGACTTTACGTACAGAGACAAGAGGGGCATTCATGTTATAGAACATGAATTGAGCACACTCAGACAGGGCTCCTTAACACTTTTACAGTACTACGATGAGGTAGAGAAAAAGCTTACCCTCATCACTTTGCACTTTGCACCAAGTTTAGGGATAATAACTTGGTGCAAAGTGGTTGCGCCATGTTTGGCTCATATGAAATGTTATCCGTTGCGTGTGTTTGTCTCTACGTCCTCTACGCTCAAATCCTAAGGACTTACCGGCAGCCCTCGCGCTAGCACAAGAGGTAGAGGCAAACCATGAAAGGTACGCTTTTGCCGCAAGTTTCGCTAAGGGCCAGGAAGATAGGGAACGAAAAATGACCCCAAGACCACAAGGCCGTCAACAAGATAAGAACCAGCAGCAGGGAGATCCGCAAGCCAGCGGCTCCAAGAATCCTCATTTCACTAGGCAGCAAAGACCACAGAACCAATCTGAACAGCAGAGTGGTAAGTGGAACAAGGGTAATGGCTCGCAGAAACCAATGGACGTCGATCCATCCTCGTCAAAAATCCTTCCGCCATCACAGGCCCCAGCCTATGTTAACTCTAGCGCTCCACAAGCCTATAAGAGAACAGCCACCTCTGGACGTTCAACTGGACAGAGAAGGCAAAGGGTCAATCACACAGCTCACGAGCCGGATCAAGACCCAAGGGAATATGCTAACGCTGCTGCAGGAGCAGAGCAGCAAATCGCTGACGACAATGGTAGGGGTAGCTTCCTGCTACCCTTCATTTGTAGGAAAATAGCAGGGGTTTAGATGAGATTTCTCATCGACACTTGCGCTTCCAAAAATTACATCAGACCACATGGAAGTCTAAAAGGGGTGCGCACAGTAAATTCTTTTTTTTCCACTCACTCAATTCATGGCACCTCCAACATTACACACAAGTGCCTCGTATCTTTGTTCGGCCAAAAGGCCACATTCTTTTTGCTCTCTGACTTGTTGACCTTTGATGGAATTATAGGGCTCGACCTACTCATACAAGCAGGAGCTTCGCTTTGTCTTTCCTCTGGCCAACTCAAATGTGGCTCAGTAACGGAACCTATCGAATTCCACAGGTGCGCAGACGTTAATTTTACCAATGTCGATTGCGCTGACGCTCCTGATTCAATAAAGGAGACATTTTTCAAAATGTTAAAAAACAGACGCAAAGTCCTTGCAGATCCGGAAGAAGCACTTCCATATAAGACGTCAGTTGTGGCCACTATCAGGACCACTGACGAACAACCTGATTATGTCCGATTGTATCCCTATCCAATGGGAGCAGCAGAATTTGTTAACAAAGAAATTCAGAGTCTCTTAAAAAACGGCATCATAAAAAAGTCTGTTTCCCCCTATAACAACCCCATTTGGGTGGTTGACAAATAGGGCACAGATGAGTTCGGCAACAAGAACATGCGCCTTGTAATGGATTTTCGAAAACTCAATGAGAGAACCGTTGCTGACAGATACCCCATGTCTAATGTTCCAATGATCCTTGCGAATCTTGGTAAGGCCAAATACTTTTCGACACTGGATTTGAAGTCCGGCTACCACCAGATCACGCTAGCAGAGCATGATCGTGAGAAAACAGCTTTCGCTGTTAACGGGAGAAAGTACGAACTTTGTCAGCTTCCTTTCGGGTTGAAGAATGCAGCCAGCATCTTCCAAAGAACCGTCGACGACATAATGCGTGAGCAGATTGGCAAATCCTGCTATGTTTATGTTGACGATGTCATTGTCTTCTCGACAGATGAAGATTCCCATGTCAAACATGTGGAGTGGGTCTTGAAGAGCCTGTATGAGGCAAATATGAGAGTCTCCTAGGAGAAATCGCGTTTTTTTAAGAAAAGCGTAGGTTTTCTTGGCTTTGTGGTAACCAGCAACGGAGCCACAACAGACCCGGAAAAGGTCTAAGCAATTAAAGAGTACCCAGAACCAAAGAATGTTTTCGAAGTTAGATCATTTCTTGGTTTGGCCAGTTACTACAGATGTTTCATCAAGGACTTTGCCTCAATAGCAAAACCCATTTCTGACGTCCTAAAGGGTGAGAATGGGTCAGTTAGTAAGCATAGATTGCGTTACATTATAGTAGAGTTCTCTGATCTTCAGCGTCAGGCTTTTCATAAGCTTCGCAACATTTTGTCTTCAGAAAATGTCATGCTCCGTTACCCTGACTATAAGAAGCCGTTTGATCTAACGACAGACGCTTCAGCCTACGGCATAGGGGCAGTGTTTTCACAAGAGGGTCGCCCCATCTCAATGATTTCCAGAACATTGAGACCCCCAGAGGTGAACTACGCCACGAACGAACGGGAGCTATTAGCTATAGTTTGGGCCCTTAGCAAGATACGTCACTACCTATATGGTGTAAAAGACATAAACATTTTCACAGACCACCAGCCGTTAACTTTTGCCGTTTCCGAATCAAACCCAAATGCCAAAATCAAAAGGTGGAAAGCGCGTATTGAGGAAACAAATGCGCGAATGTTTTATAAGCCAGGCAGGGAAAATTTAGTTGCTGATGCGCTTTCGCGACAGCAGCTCAATACTCTAGACGAGCTTAATACCGATTCCTGTGCGGCCACAGTCCACAGCGAGCTGTCATTAACGCACACAATTGAGTCCACTGAAAGTCATTGAAGAGCCACGCGTCCACTCAAAACGCAACTTCATTCTTTTCGGGGATAAAAGATGTCATGAGGTAAGCTTCACTGATGCCGCAACCTTTCTTGACCAACTCCGTGACTTATTCAATCCAAAAGCGGTAAATGCCCTCTACTGCAACCTGCACACGCTAGCCCAAGTTCAAGATGGCTTAGTGCGTATGTTTCCAGGTACGAAGTTTTGGCACTGCAAAAATCGTGTTGCAGGTGTATTTAATATCGATGAGAGGAGGGAAATCCTCATTGCGGAACATAATAGAGCGCACAGAGCAGCTCTAGAAAATGTCAAGGAAGTCCTTTCAGAATATTATTTTCCAACAATGCCAAAAATAGCCAAAGAAATTGCAGAGAACTGCAGAATCTGTTCAACGGTAAAGTACGACAGACATCCAAGAAAATAATAGCTAGGGGAGACTTCAATTCTTGAGACTTCTGGCGAATTTCTGCATATTTATATTTTTTCCACAGACAAAAAGTTTTTTTGACCTGTGTTGATAAGTTTTCTAAATTTGCAGTCGTACAACCAATTCAATCGCGCACTGTTGAGGACTTAAAAGTCCCTATACTGCAGCTCATGAAATTCTTTCCGCGAGTCTAAACAATATATTGCGACAACGAACCTTCGCTGACAATCAAGTCCCTGTTATTAAACAACTACGGAGTCCATATTTTTAATGCGCCTCCGCTGCATAGCACCTCCAATGGCCAAGTGGAGCGCTTCCATAGCACTCTAGCCGAGCTTGCGCGCTGCCTTAAGTTAGAGAAATACATTAGTGACTCAGTTGAAATCACAATGCTGGCCATCCATTCCGTTATCAACAAGAGACCTGTTGATGCCATCCATATACCTGCAGGTGAACCTCAGGAAGAAATATCAGCAAAACTAAAGAATGCGCAAGACACGCTCCGAGCTAGGCTGAACACCCAGCGTCAGAATAGGATTTTTGAAGTAAGAGAAAAGGTCTTGGTAAAAAGAAACTCCAGGCTTGGCAACAAGCTCACGCCCTTGTGTGAAGAACGTGTCGTAGAGGCAGACCTCGGCACGACCTTTCTCATTGGGAGGAGGGTGGTCCATAAGGACAACCTTAAGTAGGGCGAGAGCTATTAGTTTTTCTTTTTGCGCCACTTGACAATAGTTTTAGTTTCAACATTTTGAGCCACTTGGCATTATCTTTAAGATTTTACGCCCCTTGGCGTTATTATTAGGAGACACTTAGTAATAGTACAGTCCGTTTTGTCTGTTTTTCAGAGGTATGGGTTTCTACTGTCTCTCTTTCTTGTGGGTACTGCGGCGCGTGTGACAGACTATTCACACGCCAAATATATCCCTATTGTTGAGGGCGAAGTCCTGGTATGGGAGGAATTCAGCTTCGTCAGGCACACCGCTAACATCTCTGAATATGACAGAACGGTAAAGGAAACAATTGGGCTATGTGAAATGTTTCCGCAGTCACACATTAAGAAGCTTCTAAGCGTCCCACCAAAGAGACATGGTAGAAGCGCTTGGAGTGCATCACAGGGTAGCAAGGAGTTTGGACTTTTTAGGCACAGCCCTCAAAGTAGTTGCAGGAACACCGGACGCTAGTGACTTCGAACAGATTAAATTCGCAGAGTTACAATTGGTGAACTCCAACAACAGGCAGGTAGCTATAAACACGAAAGTTCAAGAGCAGATCAACCAGATCAACCGTCAACCGTCAACACAATATTAAAAGCTGCAAAGAAGAGTCAAGTAGATTCTGGTCATTTGTATGAGACGCTCCTAGCGCGTACGAGAATGTTGCTGATGGAAATGCAGAATTTATTGCTAAAATAAACATAATAAGCCCAAATATATTAGATCACGCGGATTTAAAATCAGTTTGGCTAGATGAACCCACAGGTACATCAATAGTGTTACAGTCCACAAACGCCCTTCACTTTATAATTAAGTTTCCAAAAATCAAAATGGCTTGCAGAAAGGTAATGCTGTATCCTGTCGCTCACGAGAATGCTGTACTAAAAATCGATGATAATGTTATAGCTGAATGTGGAGATCAAGTGCTCGCTCTTAAAAATTGCACTTCGACGCCTGGAGGAACCTTTTGTCAACTATCACCCTATAGCTCTTGTACTAAAGAGCTTCATGCTGGTGGTTCGGCAAGCTGTCAGATGCAGCCGAGTTATCTGGACCCGATCACATGGGTAGATGACGGAATTCTGATCATCAATAATCGGCCTGCTACAGTTTGCGTTGACAACGGCACTGAGACTTGGGTTCAACAAGTGGGCTCGAATCAACGAGACCAAATATCTGAGTCTCAACAGTGTGCAGAGCAAGTTCCCCGGCATTGCAGCATTTCCCCATCTGAACGGCACCGGCCACCAGGACGTACTAAGTCTCCCTTACCTTCATCGTTTGAATGAACGTAACCTGGAGATCATTAAAGAAGTCAAAGACGAAATCGGAAGTGTCAACAGCGTTGTAATGACCTTTTGGTTTGGTCATCTATCATCGGTACAGGAAGAACGTGGTCACAGCCAAGAACATCAGAGAGGCGATCGCAGAGATAGGAACGGCCGAGGGCGGCCTTAACTTAAGGGGAGATCAGTTAACAGAAGTTAACGCAAGTGCAAATGTAATTTGATATCACACCAGCCACAGAAGCTGACATTGCTCTGGGCTGGATGTCTTGCACAACGGCAGCGCACGAGGCGCAAGCTAAGCATTTTAGCGGCCGTTGTGAGTTGAATCCAATAGCTTAAGTCTTTTCTATTTGTATCCCTTAGCCTTAGTTTTATATCGGTTTTTGAATGAGGCACATCTGCCCATTATTTTATCCGCGAAATTCAACTCACTCACTGAGTCTGAATTGCCTAGTGTTTTAATAATTTTTAAATAAAGATAAACTAAACCAAAACCTCTACTGGAGTTTTAACTAACGTTTAATTAATTAAAATTAAATAAAAAAACTAAACCAAAGCCTCTACTGGAGTTTTAACTAACGTTTAATTTATATACATATAATAAATATATATATATATATATATACATATATATATATATATATATATATATATATGTGTATACCTACATATATATATATATATATATATACCTACATATATATATATATATATATATATACTAGGGGGTTTGCCCCCTGCTCGCTACGCTCTCTGAAATTTCGTGGAGAAATGTGGAGTGAAAATAGGGAACATTTCTCACAGCTACAGCCAGACCTTATTTCTAATTTGATAGCGGGAATTGTAAATTCAATTTTTCCCTGAAATTGGACTTAAGATAATAGTAATAAGTAGTACTTTATATAATATAGAGAATTTACATTTTCGCTGCTTGCTGTTTTAAAGTTTTCGCGGCAATTGGATTATTGCATCAAGAGCGACTAACAGTGCCATATACTGAAAATTGATTTTGAAAGTTGCAACACCAATGAATCGAAACACCCCCCCACCCACCCCTCATCGTGGCCATCTTCTTTTGATTAATCTGTGAGTTTGGTTGAGATATCTCAAAAAATAACAAAGATCTTCATACAAAGTTTTAATTTGCATCTGATTGTTCCTATGGCAGCTATATGATATAGTGGTCCGATCTTGACCAAATTTTCTCAGGATGTAGCAGTGAATAAGAAATACATAATCTGTGAGTTTGGTTAAGATAGCTCAAAAAAAAAAAAAATTTCATACTAAGCAATTTTGCCCTTTGACCCCCATTTTAGCCCCTTCCAGTGGGGATATCAAAAAATCCCGTCTTATTGCACGAAAATTATGTCTTATCTATGTTGTGTAAAAATTTCATCTCAATATCTTGAACCGTTTGGCCTACAGCGTGATGACTCAGTCAGTCAGGATAAAGAGTTTTATATATATAGATAGGGATATGTACACATAGGTAATAAATCGTATACGTATGGACATATAAATTCATATTCTATTGGCGCGGTTTGCGACTCAGGGGTATTTAATATTTTTGCTAACTTTTCATATATATATGTCGGATCTAAAATTATTGTTCTCAGTGTATGACAAATAAATTGGCACGTTTCTCTTCACACTCTGTAACGGTTGTTCGTGAGTACGCTTTGTTCCGTTTATTTGCCAGGTGGTCAAAAGAGTTCGAAACGAGCTTGTTGTGTGAGGTTAGAGGTTTGAGAAAGATACGCACTATACGATTGTCGTGCGTGTATGCTTGATCCACTGCGAGAGACAGAGACGGTTAGAGGTCTTTGTCAGAAAGAGCAGATTGACAAGGGAGGTGTTTCCGGGAGAAGTACACACTCTTAAGTTGGCTGCGGTGCACTCGAGTTTATTCGCCAATCGCAATCGTTAATATAAAATTAAACAATTATGTCCGACAATAACAATGTTAATGTTAACCCGACATCAGAAGTGGGATCTGTATCAACTCCTGCAATGTCTGCAGATCAGTGGCGTGCTATGATGGAATTGCAGAATCGTAATTTTATTGAAATGTGCAAAATCATGCAAGCGTCGGTGCGTCAAAAAACTGACGTGGCTTTGCCAAAATTTAACCCCGAAGCAAATGGAGCTGATGCGACTCAATGGTGTGCAACGGCAAGCATTGTTATGAATGAACAGCAGATCGATGGCAGCGCACTTATCATGATGCTTTGTAGCTGCATGGAGGGCAGTGCTTCTGCGTGGCTGGCACAGATCTGCTATACTGGCATCAATTGGGAGCAGTTTAAGGAGCTCTTCTTGCACCGTTTTGAGGTTAAGGAAACACCGGCAGCTACGTTTTTAAAATTGTTGAAAAGCCGTCCAGCCCAAAACGAGTGCCACGCAGTGTACGCAAGCCGTATGGTGACGTCATTGACCACAAAATGGCGCAACATGAGCGTAGAGGAAATAGCTGTCACCACTGTGCTTGCGCATATGGCCAACTTCGACAACCGCTTGCAGCGTCTGGTGTTCTCTTCAAATGTGCAAGCCAGAAGTCAACTTCAAATGGAGCTGAAAGCTGTAACATTTGATAAAAAGAGGAGTGCTGTAAACACTGATGGTACTAGTGGTTCGTTACACCGGATGGGCACTATGAAAATCGATGCCATTTGGTCTCAAGAACGCTCCGTCTGTGTTTCAGAGAGCTATTATGAACGCATTGGGAAATCTTGCATATTCTTACGTGATAGTCTATATGGATGATATATTGGTGGTATCACCTACCATAATGTTAGGTGTTGAAAGATTGAAGGTTGCGTTGGATGTATTGACTACAGCTGGATTCTCATTTAACATAGCAAAATGTGGGTTTTTGAAAACTACTGTACAATACTTGGGTTATGAGGTACGAGCTGGAGAGTTAAGGCCCAATCCGCGAAAAATCATTGCGTTAAGTTCCTTGTCACCACCGCAGACAGTCACTAGCGCAAGACAATTTATTGGACTGGCGGCTTATTTTCGAAGATTTGTGCCTCGATTCTCACAGATTATGAAACCGATATATTCACTAACTTCGAGCAAGAGTGTGTTTAGTTGGAATAACGATTTGGAAAAAAATTAGAAAGAATATTTTTGATATCCTTACAAATGAGCCTGTACTTATTATTTTTGATCCTGAGCATCCGATAGAGTTACACACAGATGCAAGCTCTTATGGTTATGGCGCAATGCTAATGCATCGAATCAATGGTAGTCCTCATGTGATCGAGTATTTTAGTAAAACTACTTCTCCTGCAGAGTCTAGATATCATTCTTACGAATTGGAAACTATGGCAGTAGTAGAATCTGTTAAACAGTTTCGTCATTATTTGATTGGTCGTGAGTTTGTAGTCTATACTAATTGTAATTCTCTCAAAGCATCCCGAGCAAAGATTGAGCTAACGCCAAGGGTGCATCGTTGGTGGGCGTATTTGCAGTTGTTTGATTTCACTATAGAGTATAGAGAAGGAAAGCGCATGGAGCACGTGGACTTTTTATCAAGAAATCATGTTAACGAGGCAACAAAAGTTGATAAATCTTTAGTACCGGAAAAACGTGTAAACTTGGCAGAAATCTCAAGTGATTGGCTTGCTGCTGAACAGCGCCAAGATTCTGAAATAACTGATATCATCACCAAACTTAACTTGAAAGAATTGACAGACGATGTTGCACAGACTTATGAGTTGAGAAAAGGTGAACTATTTCGTAAAGTTCAGAGGAACGGCAGGACCCGTTGCTTGCTTTTGGTGCCGCATGCATATCGATGGTCAGTAATAAATCAAGTGCATGAATACCATGGCACACGGTGGTAAATTTTCAGAATTTTGTACATCACAGAAGGTTAAGTTTCATCTTATAGCTACCGTGCAAACGGTTAAGTAGAACGTGTGATGAGCACGCTTAAAAATCTTTTGTCTGCGGTTGAGTCAAGTCACCGATCTTGGCAAGATGCTTTAGGTGAGATACAACTTGCGTTGAATTGCACAGTTAATCGTGCAACCAAAGCAAGTCCTCTAGAGTTGCTTATCTGAAAAGAGGCTCGTCCTCTGGGCTTGATTCCACTGTAGGATACAGAGATGGATGTAGACAAAGAAAATGTAAGAGCTAGGGTAATTGAAAATATAAATAACCAGGCTAGTTATGACAAAATCAGATTTGATAAAAATAAAGCAGCAGTTGAGAGATATAAAATTGGAGATTTTGTTTTATTGAGAAATGATGAACGGCATCAAACTATGTAAGTTGGATGCAAAGTTTAAAGGACCATTTTTGGTTAGTGAAGTGCTAGAAGAAGATAGATATATCCTGAGGTCATTGCATAATAAGAGAACTAATAAATATTGTCATCAAGATTAGAGAAGATGCCAGTTGGTTATGTTCCCAGTGAATTGGAGTACCCGCCTGAGACTTGTTAAAAGTGCTATTAAATATCCGTGAGAAAGGATATGTGATATGGACTGAAATTGTCCAAATGGAGTGTGTATTGGTTGTAATTAAGTTGCAATAGTCTTGGAAAAGAAAATGTTGTGAATGGCGGAAGACCATGGAGATGGTGTTGATAAATACTAATGGAAATAACCTGGCGGATGCAAATTTGTTGCATTATTGATGTATGACAGTATGTGATCGTAATGTATAGTTTGAAGGTATAGTTTTGAGATTTTAGATATCTGCGTCATTGGGCAAGCACAAGTGAAAGACGAAAGTAGGAACATGGCGTGTGGGGCTCTTGACGAGACAATGCTCATTATCAAAAGGAAACCATAGCAAGAATAACTAGAGTCGAATTTTGAATTTTTAAGATGCAAATGTATAAAATGTTAAAATGAATCTGATTATGCAATGATGATAAAAATTAGGATATAAGTTGAAGTTTGTTTGTAAATTTGGGTTGAATGTAAAATAATGAAAGACTATGAATATGATTTATGAGAATATGTTGAATAAATAAATGGTACTTTAAATGAAAAAAAAAAAAAAAACAGAAGATTTAACTTAGACTTTTAGTTTACATTTGAAATAAGAGAAATTATACACGAGGACGTGTTAGCGTCAGAATGGCCGTGTCGGATCTAAAATTATTGTTCTCAGTGTATGACAAATAATTTGGCACGTTTCTCTTCACACTCTCTAACGGTTGTTCGTGAGTACGCTTTGTTCCGTTTATTTGCCAGGTGGTCAAAAAAGTTCGAAACGAGCTTGTTGTGTGAGGTTAGAGGTTTGAGAAAGATACGCTGCGAGAGACAGAGACGGTTAGAGGTCTTTGACAGAAAGAGCAGATTGACAAGGGAGGTGTTTCCGGGAGAAGTACACACTCTTAAGTTGGCTGCGGTGCACTCGAGTTTATTCGCCAATCGCAATCGTTAATATAAAATTAAACAATTATGTCCGACATTAACATTGTTAATGTTAACCCGACATATACTTATGCCTGCACATGTATCCATATATTCACATGGATAGTTGGAATTATTGTCCGATACCAATTTAATCCCATATCTTAGCAATCTTAGCTTCGTGATTTGAAATCACGCTCCTCACTATCAGTAGTTCCGGTAACTTTAAGAAATTTTCTGTAAAGTGACCCTGGCTGAACTGTGACATACCCCAGCCTTAGAAACTTCCTTACACCGTTGGGAATTCTAAGCTGTTTTATGATTACCGCCAAATTGCTACTGAGAGAGATTTGGCGACGAGAAGTTAAGTGGGACGAGCCACTACCGGATGGAATCAGTGGCTCCTTAGGGAAATTGCGCCAAAAGATAGTCAGCGTGGAGAAATTTCGATTTCCACGCTATTCTGTTGGCCCAGGAGTTATGGGAGATACGCAGCTACACGTATTTGTAGATGCAAGTCAATCTGCGTTTGCCGCAGTGGCCTATTGGAGAATCACTATCAAAGATAATGTTCGAGTACGTTTCGTTAGTGCCAAAACCAAATGTTCTCCTATGAGAAACATGTCAATACCGCGGCTGGAGCTGCAAGCTGCCGTTTTGGGAACGAGGTTGATGACCACTGTGAAGCAGGAACACAGCATCGCTAATAGCGTTGTCGTGCTCTGGACAGACTCAAAGACAGAATTGCGATATAAGCAATTTGTCGGCAACCGTGTGGCCGAGATTCTAGAATCTACGTATATTACGCATTGGCGCAGTCAACGGCACAAGATGAAACTTTCGAAGACGAAGAAGAGATGCCAAGTGAGTTTGCACTGGTTGCTGCAAACGACTTTCTTATATCATTTCAGATATTCTCGAGCTACAACCGGTTACTGAGAACCACTGCCTGGCAGCGATGCCAATTTGGCCTTTATTCGGATATATTTGTCCTATTTTATAAATATATATATACATATATAAATGGATTTTTCTTTATTTACTGTGTTTGAGTCTAACGGTTAAGTTGAATTAAAACAAGGCGATATTTCACGACAAGTTCGTTTATTCAAGAACAACTTAAAACTAACAGATAATTGTGTATTGTGTTATAACAGGCATTTAAATGTTTACAATATTTATAAAGGCTGGGAACGAAATTACTCATCGTTGACTGGGAACGAAATTACTCAGCGTTGGCTGGGAACGCAAAATCTGCTGACAGTTAGTTATTTCGGTCAATGCTGATCGATGGGGGAGAAGCTGCTCTTTGTTTACAAGTGCAGAATGCGAAAGTTTACATTATCTACTCTTGTTTACAATTGCAGCCTGTGAAAGTTTACATTATTGGAATGGGGAATTTGGTGTCTAGATTTATGTATAACGTGGACATAGAATATATTATGTATAACGTAGACATAGAATAGTATCATTTCCCTCTCCTTAAGAGGCGAGCCTGGGAGTCAAGATGACACTGAAGGGTAAAGTTTGGCAACGTAGTTTGTGTCATCTTGATAATTGTGTCTCTCTGTTCTTCTTCGTCTGGTTGAACTGATTGCGTTGTTTGGTTCTTGGGTTCGTGAATTTGTTTCTTAAACTTTTTATGGATTAACATTATGGGACTACAAGATACATATTTTAGATATAAGAATATAATTATGAATATGATGGTTATGATTATGATGATTGCATATGTAAAGACGTTATTTTGTGATACAATTTTTACAATGTCATCATGCTTGATAGGTTTAATTAGACCTGTACTTGAAAAAGTACAAATGTGCAAATGTGTAACAGGCAGAAAGAGGCGTGGCAGACCCCATAAAGTATATATATCTTGATCAGCAGAGACACCATATTTGGCATGTAGGTTCATCTATATCTCCCATTGATCAAGTTTGTTTTAGATTTTTGCCACGACCCCCTCCGCCTCTGGAAATTGATATACAAAATTTCAATGTCGAATTACAAGAGCCCCTTTAATGCTAGCCCCTTGATTTTTGATACATATAATATACACTATAATCCGAAACTGTCCAATCAATTCATTCTAATCGGATGATAAACGCGAAGTTATTCAACTAACAATGTTACGGGCAAAAGGAAGAAGAAGAGACGCTAGCGACCTCTGTGTTAATTAACTTATTTCGTAGTGGCGCCATCTATTGCATGGTAGGGAACATTGAAGAACAGCCTATAGTGAACGCTCTCAAAATGTACTGGGTCTCCTACTGTCGAGCTTGCTCCACTGTAGCTTACTGCATTTTTATACCCTTGCAGGGGTATGATATTTTGTCACGAAATGTGTAACATTGAAGGAAGCCTCAGACACATAAAGTATATTCTTGATCAGGGCGACGAGCTGAGTCGATATAGCCATGTCCGTCTGTCCGTCTGTCCGTCTGTCGTCTGTTTCTATGCAACTAGTCTCTGTTTCGAAGCTATCTTGATGAAACTTGGTACAGGTCCGTCTTTTACTGCACGCAGTACATATGTCGAAACCGGCCGATCGGATCACTATATCTATAGCTGCCATAGGAACGATCGGTTCGGAATCAACATTTAGCCATGAAAAACTTTTTTGTTCTCAAGATATCTCAACCAAATATACACATTATGTGATTGATTAAGTTTTAAACAGGTTGACCAAAGTTGGTGTAAATCGGACTACTATATCATATAGCTGCCATAGGAACGATCGGTTCGAAAACAACATTTAGTATGAAAAACTTTTTTGTTTCTCAAAATATCTCAACCAAATACACATTGTGTGTTTGATTAAGCTTTAAACAAGGCTTATCAAATTTGGTGTAAATCGGACTACTATATCCATATGGCTGCCATAGGAACGATCGGTTGGAAATAAACATTTAGTATTAACAACTTTTTGTTTCTCAAGATATCTCAACCAAATATACACATTATCTGATAGACATTAAGTTTTAAACAGACTGACCAAATTTGGTTAAATCGGACTACTATATCATATAGCGCCGATAGGAACGATCGGTTCGAAATCAACAATTAACAACTTTTGTAAAAATCTGACGGCACAGGGCACTGCAGTATCCAAACTTTGGCGCGCTAAAGTTAGCTTGCGCTATATTTTTTATCATTTCTTTGTTATATGCGTTTAAAGTTACAAATTTGTTTTGTTGTAGTAAAATTTTTGTTATGCATTCGTCCATTACTGGTTTATTATCTCGATTACAAATTTTATTATCTTTTTCATAATAAGAAGTAGTACTAATGTAATTAAGTTGATAGACATTATGATCAGGAAATGGGATAATTTTGATGGTGTTAGTGGACTGAAAGTCAATTGGGATAAGGGATATAATTAGTATGATATTATCTTGGTAGTTAATCCAAGTGGATGTTTTAATTAGTAGTATGTTTCGGTTATTGACGCTGTCAAGTTTGTCATAGGTAAGTAGTTTTGGATTGAAAAGTCCTAGTCTTGACAATTGCATACCCATTTCAATGTCTTCTATGTATTCTACAAATTGTGATAATTGGTAAGTAAAAGTATCCTGTATATTTTTCTTATTTTGATGTTCTTGTATTCTTTTCATGTCATTGTTGATTATGTTTATTATATCATTTATTTCATTAATTTGAACAATATTTAAAGATAGATTATTAATGTTATTTTCGAACTCTATTCTGTCGTTATCGTCAAGTGTACCAAAAAGGAATTTGTATAATGAGCCTACTACATTGAACAGTCCGCGTTTATTACGATTTTCATGATGAAAGATTATACCATTTAGTTATTGCTGTAATTTGTTGTATAAGTGATTAATTTGTGTTGAATTTTTAAATAAAGGAATAGATTTACGGAAATATTTGTTTGCCGTGTTGGTAATTCTAAAGGTTTGTCTGAAAAATATAAGCATCCGTGATCCCTGTCCAAGTTATTTATCTAGATTTGTTGCGTGTGACATATGTTAAAGAGGGTGAACGATAGTAAGATTATGAAGTAGAAACCTGTGGAATTTGAATTTGGTTAATTTTCTTTAGTTTTTTAAATTGTGTTTTATAGTAGTAGTGTTAGTAATTTGATAATGGTCTGGGTCTGTTTGTTCAACGTTTTTATTAGCTTTAAAAGGGTTTTCTAATTTTCCTTTTTGTAATGGCCCTTTTCGATATCTAGTATCAACTTCGTATTCTTGTCGGTCACTGTTAATTTTATTTATTACTTTTTCTTTTTTTTCTTGGGTATCTAAATTTGGTTGTCCGTCATATAAGAAAATGTGTGCAGGAGTTTGTCCAGTTGTGTCATGTTTTGTTTTGTGATTGTAAATGTAAAGAATTGTTTCTATTTTGCTGAGTTTATTTTCTTTGTCATTTAAAGTGTTAATTATTCTGATTTTTTCATTTATTGTTTTATGTAGTCTTTCGATGTCTTCTATTCCTGTTTTTGTTGTATTTAATTGTATTTCTACTCCTTCACTTTCAAGACATTTTTTTAGTGCTAAGCTGGAAAATGCACCGTCTCGGTCAGCTTTTAATAATATTGGTTTTCCTAACTGATTAAATATACGCATTAATGCATTTTTGCATTCTATCCAGTCTTTTGTTTTAATATTTTCAGGAGTAGCGAATTTTGAATAAATGTCCATGCAGCTAAGATAATGTTTGCCCTCAGAAGAATAAATGTCAATTACAAATTTGTCACGACAGTGTTCGGGCTTGGGTGTAATTTTCATTGGCATTTTTGTGTTCTATGTTCTGGTTTTGCTAAGTTGCAAAGATGACATTCGTTTATTATGTTTTGTGTTAATATTTGGCTGTTAGGGAAATAATAGGTTTCGCAAAAAAGTTTATTTGTTTTTTGAATTCCGGGGTGTAGGAGTTTTTTGTTAGTTTTCAAAATAAGTTCTTTGAATTCGGCAAAGGAGTTAATGTTTTTTAATTGAATGAGACTTCGAAGAATTTTAGTATGGCTAGTGTTAATAATTTCCTTGTGTGCGTTTTGAATTATTTCAAAATCTGAATCACTGTCTATAAACATTGCACTGGTTTTTGTTCAAAAATGGTCTATTAAATATTTTTTGGCTTACCTTTAGTCAAGTTATCGTATGTAATGTGAATTATTAATTTTTTGAAGAAGTTTTTATTTTTTATGTTTGGAATGCCTTTAGAAAATATAATTTGTCTTTTAAATGTGTTTATTGATTTCTCTGTAGTGAATATTAAATTACTATTGTCTTCGTCAGCGCTATGTTGTGTTCTGTCTTCTCCGAAATAAGTCTGTTCTATTTTTACTCATGATAGAGCGTCAGCTATGTGGTTTTCTTTTCCTTTCATATATTTTATGTTAAAGTCATATTCAGATAATTTAACTCTCCATCGGGTTAATTTTGAATTTGGTTCTTTCATTTTGTACAGCCAACATAATGGCTGATGGTCACTATTGATTTCGAAATGTCGTCCTAGTAGGTATTGTCTAAAAGTTTTTGTTGCCCTTACAATGGCTAAAAGCTCTTTTTCTATGGCACTGTAGTTAGTTTCGTAATCATTGAGAGTTCTACTTCGTTTTAACCACTGACGCAAGTAATGTAGCTCTTGGAGCAGTACTCCGTCTTGAGGGAGTACTGCTCCAAGAGCTACATTTCTTGCTACATTACTTGCGAATTTACTTTTGAAGTCTGGAATTTTTAGAATTGGGTCATTAGAAATTAGTTGTTTTAATTTTTCAAAAGCTCTAATGTATTCAGGATTTTTAATGTCAATTTTTGAGTCTTTTCTAAGTACTGCTGTCATTGGTTTGGCTATGTCTGCAAAATTTGGAATGAACTTTCTGTAGTAACCGGTTAATCCAAGAAAACCTTTTATTTCTTTGGTTTTTGTGGGAATTGGATATTTTTGAATTGCTTTGATTTTATCAGGATTGGGTTTAATTCCATCCTTAGTTATGACATGTCCTGGGAATGAAGTTTCTTGTTTTAGGAACTCGCATTTATCAAGTTGTAATTTGAGATTTGCTTCAGAAAGTTTCTCGAAAACTAATTGGAGTGATTGCAAATGTTCTTCTAAAGATGTTGAGAATACAATTATATCATCAAGATATACCAGACAATGTTTATTTAGTAACGGTCGTAAAACATTGTCCATGCAACGTTTAATCCAAATGGCACACGAAGATATTCATAGTGGCCATGTTTAGTAGAGAAAGCTGTTTTTTGAATGGAATCTGGATGCATTTCAAGTTGGTGGAATCCGTTTGCAAGGTCGATTGTATTGAAATAATTGCATCTACCTAGTTTTCCTAAAATCTCGTCCATATTTGGTATTGGGTGCCTGGTTGGGTGGATGGTTTTGTATGTAAGGCTGAATTGTGGGTAGTATTTATAATGTGTTTAATTGTTTCAACAAACTGATTAAATTGATTCTTTCTTCTACATTTAAATGATCTAATCGGTAAGGACTTGAGTTTGCAGATTTTTGGTTATCGGAAATTTCTCTAATTAGACCCAGTACTTTAAAAAAGTACAAATGGGTCTATTACGTTTGTGCAAAAAAAATGTGCGTAACAGGCAGAAGGAGGCGTGGCAGACCCCAGTCGAGTTACAAGAGCCCCTTTAATGCTAGGCTCTTACATATAATATACACTATAGTCCAAAACTGTCCAGAAAATTTCATTGTAATCGGATAATAAACACGGAAGTTATTCAACAAACAATGTTACGGGCAAAAGGAAGAAGAAGAGACGCTAGCAACCTCTGTGTTTATTAACTTTTAACTTATCTTCGTAGTGGCGCCATCTATTGAATGGTACGCAACATTGAAAAACAATCTATAGTGAACGCTTTGCACTCAAAAAGTACTGGGTCTTCTACTGTCGAGCATGCTCTACTGTAGCTTTTTGGATTCTTAAAATGTTGATTAGTTTCAGGATTTGGTTGGGCTAAGAAGTGGTTCTGATTTGTGATTGGAATATCGTTGGTTAGTTTATACTTTCTATTGTATAAAGTAACAGTTTGGGTTTTAAAATCTATAACGGCTTGTGCTTATGAAAACATTTTTCTACCAATTAATAGATCATAGTCTGAGGAGAATTGGTGTAGAAGAAATTCGTTATTGCCCTTGAATAGGTTATTGGAAAGGACATTTACTTTCTTTGTGATAGTTAAAGGTCCGTTGCTGGTTTGAATGAAACAGTCGGTGTCTTGAACTTTTAAATTGAAAATATTTGATGATATCATATTTACAGTAGATCCGTTATCTATTAAACATTTCAGATTTTTGCCTTTATAAGTGATTACTATGTACTGTTGGTTTCCAAGGCTGGCAGCTGAAAATTTTCGGCTTGCTCAATTTCTATCTCATTTGGTTGTTCTTTCTCGTGTTCGACTGATTGTGTAAAGTCTGGGCTTTGTGGGTAACTTTCTACTTGATAATATTGTGGATAGTATTCAGGATAAGCAGCGCATTGATTATAGTATTCTTTTTGCATGTAATCATGATAGTTTATCTCTTCCTGATTTCTAGCTTCCTGGTCAATACTCATCTTACTCTGTCCACTTTCTGCAGGTCTAACTCGTTTAGTCGGTTGGTTGGCTACGCCAGAGTTATTGAAAGAGTTTTGTTGTGGAGTTACTTGTCCGAAGCGATTGTTGTCGAATTGGTTCTGTCGGAGGTTTGGTCTGGGTGTAAAGTATGTTGGTCTGATTGGACTAGGTATTTGTTGCATTGGTTGAGGTGATGGTTGATGACATGGTTGTTGAATGTAAGGTTGATGGGGTCGATATGGGACATAGGGTTGATTTGGTTGAGGAAATGTGGGGAATCTTTGAATATTTGGGTTTCGTTGATACAATGGCTTCAAATAATTTTCTTGTTTTACTTTATTTGGGGTTGGATTAAGACAGGGTTCGTTATAAAGATTTTTTTCTTGCAAAATATTAATTAGAGATCTTAAATCGGGAATTTCGCAATTTATAATTCGAATGCAAATGTTTGTGGGTAATTTTTGAATAAGGTTGTCAATACTAGTTTTCATTAGTCGCGCATAAAATGTTTTTTCGTCAATGTTATTTTCTAGTTTTAGCTTACTCATTAATGTTCTGCTTCTTCCAGAAAAGCTCGCACGCACCCCTTTAAACGGGGTGCTCCTGAATTCCTCCAGTAGGATGTGGTTCTAAGTTTGCGTCTTGTAGTTCAGTATTAGTTGCTTCCGAAAATCTGTCCAGGACAGATGATGCAGCGTTCCACAAGTCCAAAAAGAATTGACCTCTGCCTTGCATCGTTGGTGGTGTAGAGGGCCAAAATGTAGTCGATCCGGTTGATGAATGTGTACAAAGCGTTCTTATCTCCAATGAATTTCTCAACATTTTTAAGTTGGTTGATCACTTGTGCCATGTTGGTATCGGTTAGGGGTGTTATTGCGTCGCCTTCCATTGTTGTTTGTTGGTTTTATTATAATAAATTTTTGTTCTTTATTTTATTTTTTTAGTTGGTTTTATTTTTAATTTTTCTTATCTCTTAGTTTTTGTTGTTTCACTTCAGCTTCTCTTATTTTAGGTTCAGTTTCTTTTAGTTGTTGATTATATTTTTATTGTATTCACTTAACTTGTTAACTTATAGTTTAAAATGTTTGATTGGTTTGCACAGAAAGCACTTTCGAATTTTTTTGAGATAACCAGAAGTTTCTGGAATTATTTTCTCTTAGAACTCTATCGCGTCTTCTTGAATTGTTTTTCAAGTTTTATGCACAATCAGCGGCTTTGACAATATGCGAATTTTGGTGTACACGTCACAGTCGAGGTTTAATAAAAACTTGACGCGATATTGACCGTCGCTTGGGTTGCCTTCGCGTTTGTTGTTTTAGCGGATAACAAGTGCAGCCTGTGAAAGTTTACATTATCTACTCTTGTTTAAAATTGCAGCCTGTGAAAGTTTACATTATTGGAATGGGGAATTTGGTGTCTAGATTTATGTATAACGGAACATAGAATATATTATGTATAACGTAGACATAGAATATGTCACTATATATATAATATATTTTAAATTATTTCAATTATGTGCATTTGTATATTTAGTCTTCTAAAAATTCAGATTGCTTCGACACAAATCTTGTTGCAATTTATATAAATTACCTGGCAAATACGTAAAGCTAATTGGAGCCATGGCGTCATATAATTTAAAAGAAAAGTCAAGGAGAAAATAATCGAGGATACACTCAAACTTAAATTATATAAACAAAATTTTTTTTCCTACTTTCTGTCCTATTTTTTATTATTTTAGCCTTTTTCCCCTGTTTTCTTTGGTCGTTTTGACCCATTTTTCCGGAAAATAGTTGGCATCACTGGGAACAAAAATTCATTCGGCGGTGCCGTGGACGAGACGAAGCGATATATTAGGATTCGCGCCCTATCTGGATGAACATGCGATCTCGCTGCATGCCATTCAGCGCAAGTCGGCCGGTCATACTGTCACACCGGCATCCACTAACCGAACAGATAGTTGCGCTCTATCACAAGAAGATGAAGCATCAAAGTCTGGATGCAACTATAAGCGAGATTCGCACTAAGTTTTGGGTGACGGTTCAGCGACGGCTTCTACAGTAGTTTGTGTACGCGTGTGCTAAATGCAAGTTACAAATATAGCGCAAGCTAACTTTGGCGCGCCAAAGTTTGGATACCCTTGCAGTGCCCTGTGCCGTCAGATTTTTACAAAAGTTGTTAATTGTTGATTTCGAACCGATCGTTCCTATGGCAGCTATATGATATAGTAGTCCGATTTACACCAAATTTGGTCAGTCTGTTTAAAACTTAATCAAACAGATAATGTGTATATTTGGTTGAGATATCTTGAGAAACAAAAAAGTTGTTAATACTAAATGTTTATTTCCAACCGATCGTTCCTATGGCAGCCATATGATATAGTAGTCCGATTTACACCAAATTTGGTCAGCCTGTTTAAAACTTAATCAAACACACAATGTGTATATTTGGTTGAGATATTTTGAGAAACAAAAAAGTTTTTCATACTAAATGTTGTTTTCGAACCGATCGTTCCTATGGCAGCTATATGATATAGTAGTCCGATTTACACCAACTTTGGTCAACCTGTTTAAAACTTAATCAATCACATAATGTGTATATTTGGTTGAGATATCTTGAGAAACAAAAAAGTTTTTCATACTAAATGTTGATTCCGAACCGATCGTTCCTATGGCAGCTATATGATATAGTGATCCGATCCGGCCGGTTTCGACATATGTACTGCGTGCAGTAAAAAGACGGACCTGTACCAAGTTTCATTAAGATAGCTTCAAAACTGAGAGACTAGTTTGCATAGAAACAGACGGACAGACAGACAGACGGACAGACGGACAGACGGACAGACGGACATGGCTATATCGACTCAGCTCGTCGCCCTGATCAAGAATATATATACTTTATGTGGTCTGTGAGGCTTCCTTCAATGCGTTACACATTTCGTGACAAAAATATAATACCCTCTGCAAGGGTATAATGAGCGCAGCCAGCGCCACCTATGATAGGTACCCTGTCGGAGGACCGCCTGCAAGCCAATGGATGGCCGTTTAAATATTATGGATAAGATTACTTTGGACCGTGGATTGGATTACAATTTGTCAACTGACTCGTGCATGGTAAACGTGAGCAACTTCCTATGTCGTCGCAGGACAGTAGCTAGACTGCGCAGCAACAATGGAAAGAGCTTTGTAGAGCCGACTGTGAGGAAAACAGATTCACTGACGTTTTCGAGCCAGAGAATACTCAGGATGAGCTGTTAACCAATGGGTCTTCAACTGCTGAGGAGTCTGGGAGAGAATGGTGCAGTGTGTCAAACGAGATCTACGACACACACTTAAGGAGCATGTTCTTTAGTTTCCTAATAGAAGCAGAGAATGTTGAGCATACTTGTCCGCTTACGCACTTGGCGGTCGCAGTGGATCAGGAAGATCCTTTGACGTTGAACGATTTGCTAAAATGAGTAGCTAATCAGTCTGATGTACCCGGAATCAATGGACAGGAGCCTGAGAAATGCTTTTCGAGCAAGCATGGCTTGCCTCATGAAAGACCCAAGAGATGGTTTCACGAGTATTTGCCTGAGATTGTGCGCCGAGAGAAATGGTGCCGGAGCACTGAACCGATGCACACCGGAGATGTGTTGTTCATATGCGATCCAGCTATGCCACGCAGGGAGGGGCGAAAGGGTATCGTGGAAGAAGTCTATGCTGGAGTCGGTGGAGTACCCCGCCGTGCAAGTGTGCGCGTTGCTGATCATAACCGAGCCCGAATCATAATGCGTCCCGTCTCCAAATTGGCAAATTTGGATGTGAATCAACCAGCTTCTTCATGGGGAGGGGATATCGCGGGACGATTAAGATTCGATAAATAACATAGATTGATTTTGTATCGAAAGTTGGAAATATTCCGTAGAAAAATATACCAATTTGCCGCAGCTCAACTCAGAGAATTGTACTCCGAGCTCGTGTAAAAGTCTCATTCGCTTTTACATTAGCGTGTCCGACTCTTACTCTTGCTGAGTCATCATAGACTCATTCTGCAGGAAATTTAGTTTCCATTTCTGCTATAGGGAAATTCTAGTTGGGAGTTCTTGGAAGTTCCATTTGGAATTCTGGCTGGCATTTCTCCCCCCTAGGGATCTGGCAGCTGCAGAAATAAAAGAGTATACATACATATATTTTTTTAAACTTTCTTCTTTGGTTTCATTCAATTAACATGTTCATAGAAAAACTTAATATTAATATTATTAAATTAAAATTTGTGAGTTTTAGCGACCTTTTTAATTGTTTATATTTATTTAAATGTTTAAATTTAAATGGTTTAGCTGACTCGAGGTCGAAGTTAGATAATTATGTCGATATGACATGATTCTCTATTTATACAATTATGATTAACAATGTTTGTTTGACAACAAATGTTGACAATTGTTAACAAATTATACTACAAATTGTACAACAACAACAATACAACATAAGCCTTTACTAAGTGAATAGCAAGGAGCAAGTGGCTCGGTATACAGCTGTTTCAAGAGACGCCACGTCTCTATCATCAGTACCGTTTTTTGCTGACTATTCTAAGCAAATTTCTGCCGTATTTATGCCCTGTAACTCAAGAATTACCACTTGGGAATTCTAAGGTACAGAACTGCAACGATCGCAGTTATGCTTGTGTGTTGAATAGCCCTATTATGTGTTTTGTTGTTGTTCCTTGCTATTCACTTAGTAAAGGCTTATGTTGTATTGTTGTTGTTGTACAATTTGTAGTATAATTTGTTAACAATTGTCAACATTTGTTGTCAAACAAACATTGTTAATCATAATTGTATAAATAGAGAATCATGTCATATCGACATAATTATCTAACTTCGACCTCGAGTCAGCTAAACCATTTAAATTTAAACATTTAAATAAATATAAACAATTAAAAAGGTCGCTAAAACTCACAAATTTTAACTCAAAAAGGGTGACACCCCCCAGAGTATTTACATATAAAGTTAATCTCTTTCACTTTGCAAATACAAAACATACATAATGTAAAAACTGTTTCTGCTAATTCACCGACGGTGAAAACTGAAACAGCAACAACAACAAAACACATAATAGGGCTATTCAACACACAAGCATAACTGCGATCGTTGCAGTTCTGTACCTTAGAATTCCCAAGTGGTAATTCTTGAGTTACAGGGCATAAATACGGCAGAAATTTGCTTAGAATAGTCAGCAAAAAACGGTACTGATGATAGAGACGTGGCGTCTCTTGAAACAGCTGTATACCGAGCCACTTGCTCCTTGCTATTCACTTAGTAAAGGCTTATGTTGTATTGTTGTTGTTGTACAATTTGTAGTATAATTTGTTAACAATTGTCAACATTTGTTGTCAAACAAACATTGTTAATCATAATTGTATAAATAGAGAATCATGTCATATCGACATAATTATCTAACTTCGACCTCGAGTCAGCTAAACCATTTAAATTTAAACATTTAAATAAATATAAACAATTAAAAAGGTCGCTAAAACTCACAAATTTTAACTCAAAAAGGGTGACACCCCCCAGAGTATTTACATATAAAGTTAATCTCTTTCACTTTGCAAATACAAAACATACATAATGTAAAAACTGTTTCTGCTAATTCACCGACGGTGAAAACTGAAACAGCAACAACAACAAAACACATAATAGGGCTATTCAACACACAAGCATAACTGCGATCGTTGCAGTTCTGTACCTTAGAATTCCCAAGTGGTAATTCTTGAGTTACAGGGCATAAATACGGCAGAAATTTGCTTAGAATAGTCAGCAAAAAACGGTACTGATGATAGAGACGTGGCGTCTCTTGAAACAGCTGTATACCGAGCCACTTGCTCCTTGCTATTCACTTAGTAAAGGCTTATGTTGTATTGTTGTTGTTGTACAATTTGTAGTATAATTTGTTAACAATTGTCAACATTTGTTGTCAAACAAACATTGTTAATCATAATTGTATAAATAGAGAATCATGTCATATCGACATAATTATCTAACTTCGACCTCGAGTCAGCTAAACCATTTAAATTTAAACATTTAAATAAATATAAATTATTAAATTAATTAATACTGAAAAGAGATAGAACAAAAATGTAAATACAATAGTTTTCATTTTGAACATATTTGACTAATATTTGTATATATTTACATTCCATATTGGTCCAGCATTTTGTCACGCATTTGACCAATTTAAGAACATGTACCTGAATAAAACAATTACACAAAATAACGCAAAAAAAAAAAAAAGACAAATCCATTTATAAATGCGTTGTTGATCCAACACGCGTTTAAATAGCTCTGCTGCGCAAAAGACACTTTGATAGAAATACACCAAAAATGAGTTGCCAACATAACAAGATGTAGCCGATTGCGTTCTCTAGACTCTAAGCTAAGAGTACCGCAAACGTATTGACAACCCTTACAGCTAAGAAGATTTCCTAGCAGAATACTATGCAGCACAGACTATACTAAACTCTGCAGACCGCTTGAGCTCGTAGCGGGAGCTACCGTGGGAAATTCAAACCTCTGAACAAGAATTCCAATCTAAGTAATATGCAGAACAGTCAGTACCATACTCAGTAAAACGTTTGAGCTCGTAGCGGAAGCTGTTGTAGGAAATTCGCACCCTGAATCGAACGATTCTTACTACAGAGCGCGCTGCTGACAGACTGCAGCTTAAGGGATCGATCCGTACTTCACGTAAAATTTTAGTACTGCGACCATAGCGACTTTGGTCTGTTCGTGCCCTCTGGATCGACTCGCGGGATGGGAAGGAGTCACTGCGTTAAGGAATAAGTTATATTCTTATGTCTATACTAAGTTTTATTTTCTACAAAATATAATTGTCTGATTATCATTGAAAAACAACATCGATCCTTTGACTTCAATTGGTTGGGCGCTTCTATCTGCCTTGAGGATTCTAAGCAACTTCCCTCTGTGAACGACAACACCTATTATTATTGATGAAGGCGCGGCGAAAATCGAGAAATCATACTGTGGAATCGATTGTAAGTGATCTACTTCAGCCAAAAGTTAATTATTTTGTCGATAAATATTTTAAAATAAAAAAAATGCACTAAGCCACAGTGGAGCAAGCTCGACAGTAGGAGACCCAGTACTTTTTGAGTGCAAAGCGTTCACTAGATTGCTCTTCAATTTGCGTCCCATTCAATAGATGGCGCCACTTCATTAACATAGAGGTCGCTGGCGTCTCTTCTTCCTTTTGACCGTAACATTGTTAGTTGAATAACTTCCGCGATTATCATCCGATTGGAACGAGTGTGTTTACTATATGTACCAAAAATGAAGGCGCTAGTCTTAAAGGTTCTCTTGTAATTCGTCTTTAAAATTTTGTTTTTCAATTTCTAGGGGCGGAGGGGGGCGTGGCAAATATCTAAAACAAACTTGATCAATGCAAAATATAGATGAGCCTACATGTCAAATTCGGTGTCTCTAGCTCTTATAGTCTCTGAGATCTAGGAGCTCAAAAGTCGGACAGACAGACAGACGGACAGACATGGCTATATCGACTCGGCTGTTATATATATATATATATATATATATATATATATATATATATATATATACTTTATGGGGTCTGCCACGCCTCCTTCTGCCTGTTACGCACATTTTTTTTTTGCACAAACGAAATAGACCCATTTGTACTTTTTTAAAGTACTGGGTCGAAACAGCTGAATAAAACGCCTCATATTTTCCCACATCGAATGGTATACATACTATACATTTTAATGGAATGGAACTTTTTGCCGACCTCTGTAACTCCAGATCAGTGGTGAGCAACTCCCAGCACCAGTGTTGCCAACTCAGCTTTTTTCCCGTCAGATCTGGCTTTTTTCACGTTCCTTAGCGGGTAAAAATTGAAAACAGCGGGCGGCGGGAAATCTAGCTTTTTTTTGTTTGGATTGGATTTTTTTTCGTTTTTTTTTAAATTGGCAGCTCTGCAAGTAATTTTCGATTTTGCCTATCGATTATCAGCTGCATTGTTTTCCAACACTGAGAATTTTTATCACAACTCTAACCACACAACAAAAGATGTGGCAAATGCATCACGTGTGTTTTGCAGCTATTGCAAATGCAGTTTTACTGCAAAATTTTCCGATATTCGGGCACATGCCAATACCAAAAAACATGCAAGTGCTGTTGGTGGAGTTGTGCAGGTTAACAAACTTAATTTTGTTAAACTACCCACAAAAACATCCGAGCAGGAAGTAGCTCTCTGCCTTTTTGTAGCTCAACATGCTGCAATTTTATCGTCCGATCACTTGAGCCAAATTTGCAATTAGTTACTGAAGTGCTTAAAAATTCTATTCTAACTTGTTTTTGTTGAATCATAGCCTACAAATATAAAATAAACAGGCACTTAAACATGTTAAATGCCATCGGCTTTTTTTCAGTTTTTTTTCGTCAAATTTCAGCTTTTTCTGGCTTTTTTTATGTTCAATCCGGCTTTTTTTTGTCCAAAAATGTTGGCAACACTGCCCAGCACGCGTGCAAATCAGCTGTTCAAACTCACCAATACTTACGCGCACACGAGCGCAACGAACAGAGCGAATCAGTTGCAGCCAGAACATCGAACGGGGAGGATGCGCGCTCGTTGATAACTCTATGCACTGCAATTAATGGTTCAGATACTTCTGCTCGAAAACATATTAAAAAATGCTGCAAATATTTTTGGAAAACCTTAATGAATAATGTGTGATAATTGCAAGCTACATTATGCTTTATATTAAGAGGCATTGCTTGGCTGTGATCAGAAATACAAAAATTGCCAATGGCATCGCATTTCTGCATGCAGTTAACTTTTTCGTTCAGTGCATTGCGAAGTTCGCTTGAAAAATCAAGCAACATAGACACTATCTCCATTGAAAGCACGCCGTGCACTGATTCGAAATAGCAGCCGAGACCCGCACTCGGCAAACATCGGGTCGATTTTTTGGCAGTGTGGTTGCGGCTAAAATTTAAAAATAGCGGGCAGCGGGAATTCTAGATTTTTTGTAGCAAATTTAAGTAGCTCTTTTTTATTTCACTTTTACTCAATTTTGAGAGTTGTTTTAATCGAGTTTGACGGTTGAAATGTTTAAAATGTAAATGTTCAATATTCCATATCAGCTGTTTTTGTTGTCGATAACCTAATTTTTAATCGAAAACAGCCAGCGCTGCCACACTTTCCGTCAAAAATGTTGCCGAAATTTTTGCCGCACTGACAGCGGCACGCCGTTTTACCGATATATTTAAACCCGACTGTCAAAATTTTGTATGGTAGCGACAAGCTTGCCGGCATCAAAGCGGCAATTTTTCGTTACGGCGATATACCTACGGTAGTGTAAGAGCGCTATAATTATCTAATAAAAAAACATGTGAATACAGGAAGTGTGTTAATTAACTTATTTCGTAGTGGCGCCATCTATTTCATGGTACGCAACATTGAAGAACAATCTAGTAAACGCTTTGCACTCAAAAAGTATTGGTGTCCTACTGTCGAGCTTGCTCCACTGTAGCTTACTGCATTTTTTTCTCTGGAGTTCCGCTCTTTTTAGCTTCTTTTCTGTTTATCCGGATTTTTTTGCTCAGACAAAAATGACACCACTGTCGATAACGATTCGATAATCGTGCTCCAGATGGATCGTGATACTAAATCGTCTTAATGGTCAGTTCAATTTCTATCGCGACTGGGTTGTTTATAAGCATTATTATCGGGCTCAAGGTGCGGTAGCCGTCAGTAAGGCGCACGAAACATACTAATGTACGTCTTGAGGATTTTGATGGATCAAAAAAAATGTAAAACAATCTTGATCAATGCAAGATATAGATGAACCTTCATACTAAGGCTGTGATCTAGACACCCAAAAATGGGACAGACTGACATCGATATCGACTCGGCTGCTGATGCTGATCAGGAATATATATAGTTTATGGGGTCTGCCAATCCTCCTTCTGAATGTTGACCATTCTGACCATTTGTACTTTTTTAAAGTACAGGGTCTTGTAATGTGTAACGCATTTAAGGAGGCCTCACAGACAGAAACTTGGTACAGGTCCGTCTTTTTGCTGCACGAAGTACATATGTCGGAACTGGGATCGGATCACTATATCATATAGCTGTCATAGGAACAATCATATGTTTTTGAGAAAAAAAAATGGATAAAATGGAATTTTCTCGTGCTCTACAAAAATAGTATCCAAAAGTTGGAAGTTGTTGCGGGTCATTTTTGAGTCAGTTATCAAATGGTATGCCGGTGACAGAGTCGAAAATCATCTACAAAATGCTGGCTTGCAGCTGTTGCCAAACCTGAGAAAAGTTTGACGCAGTAAGAAATAGCTGGGTGGGCTCTGTGACGCGTATCCTTTGATGACATCCTTAGCATGCAATCAATTTTTGAATCGACTCTGGACTCAGCTCCTATATATACAAAGTGCACAAACTGCAAAAGACGGCAACATAAAATGCAGTCCGTACAGAGAGAGACATGAGAGAATGGAGTAAATATAGACACCCACACAAGAAACACTCATTCACACGCAAACAAGCTGAAGAAAATGATTCGACAAGAGCATTTCTTTTTCAAAACTCTTCAGGCAGTTCCAGAATGCAGCTGTTGTGCTTCTGCTTCTATTTGTTGCAGTTTCGAGGTGCTATAAAATATATGTACTTACTTTATACTCAGCTCGTGTAAATTAAAGTCATAAAAACAATAAATTCAAATTTTGAAAATTAATTACAGTTTCATTCCAGGCGATGCACATAGAGACTACCCTTCTGCTGTAAGGTCGATACGATACTGATGCAATCAAGTCGTAAATCGTTTCTCTCTGCTCGGCAATCGATGTTATGTTCGTTGCTCGCTCGGCTGGGATCTACAAGCTTCGTAAAATTTGCCGAACGAATTGGGATCTATGAGCAGCAAAAAAAAGCGTAGTACGAATATCGCTGTTTGACACATCTATGTATTCATTGGTTAGTGCCCGGACCTCCCTGACAGGCATTTTGTAAGAAATCGATAACTTTTCAAAAAATGCAACTTTCTATCCTCCCTGTACTGCATTTGCATTCTGCAATTTCGAGCAAATCTATACCAAATATTAAAAAAAAATTTACCTACGGCACACTGTGTCATACTAATGTGTCCTACAGGAAAAAAAATAGCAACAAGAACAACCGAAAAATAACGTCAAAAACGTCAAATTTTGGTATCGGTATAACAAAAAAAAAATATCGTACTAATAGTGTGATACCTGATACTGATACTTCACACGGCATAGCTGAGACATAATTATCGTGCAATCAGATCGGATATTTTGATATCCCCATTGGAAGGGGCTAAAAGGGAGGGTCAAAGGTCAAAATTGCTTAGTATGCAATTTTGTTTTGTTTTTTAAGCTAACAGATTACTAAGATATTTCTTACTCACAGCTACATCTTGAGAAAATTTGGTTAAGTTCCGATGACTATATCATATTGCTATGATAGGAATAATCAGATGCAAATAAAACATTAATATGATGACCTTTGTTGTTTTTTGAGCTATCTCAACCAAACTCACAGATTATGTATTTCTTACTCACTGTTACATCCTGAGAAAATTTTGTCAAGATCGGATGACTATATCATATAGCTGCCATAGGAACAGTGGCTTTTGATGCTATTAATAAACAATCAAAAGCAGAGGGAGGGAGGAAGTACAATTCATTGGTGTTGCGACTTTCAAAATAAATTTGCAGTATATGGCGCTGTTACTCGCTCTTGCTGCTATAAAAAATAGCGATCAGCGAAAATGTAAATTCTCTATATTATATGAAGAACTCTTACTTTAAATCCAATTGCAGGGAAAATTGTATTTATATTTCCCGCTTTTCCCACAGTTCTCCCCGAGATTTCAGCGAGCGCAGCGAGCCGGGAGTATGCGAACGAAGCGAGCACTAAGCAGCTTGCCCCCTGCTAATCTACGATTCATTAGTGTTGCGACTTTCAAAATCAACACCCCCCCCCCCCTCCATCACCCCCTCCCCTTGTCCATCTTCTTTTGATTGTTTATTAATAGCATTAAAAGCCACTGTTCCTATGGCAGCTATACGATATAGTGATCCGATCTTGACCAAATTTTCTCAGGATGTAGCAGTGAGTAAGAAATACATGATCTGTGAGTTTGGTTAAGATAGCTCAAAAAACAAAAAAATTTCATACTAAGCAATTTTGACCTTTGACCCCCCATTTTAGCCCCTTCCAGTGGGGATATCAAAAAATCCCGTCTTATTGCACGATAATTATGTCTCAGCTATGTTGTGTAAAAATTTCATCTCAATATCTTGAACCGTTTGGCCTACAGCGTGTTGACTAAGTCAGTGAGTCAGGACAAAGAGTTTTATATATATAGATGACATAACGTCCGGCTATAGCTGTGAGAAATGTTCCCTATTTTCACTCCATATTTCTCCCCGAGATATCAGCGATCGTAGCGAGCCGGGGGTTTTCGAGCGAAGCGAGTATTAGATGGCTTGCCCCCTGCTTATACAAAGTAATATTATTTTAAGTCCGATTGCAGGGAATAATTGAATTTACATTTCCCACTTTCTTATTAGCAATGACATAAGGTCTGACTATAGCTGTGAGAAGTGTTCCCCATTTTCAATCCACAGTTCTCCCCGAGATTTCAGCGAGCGTAGCGAGCCGGGGGTTGGCGAGCGAAGCGAGCAGGGGGCAAACCCCCTAGTATAAATATAAAATTTTATATACATTGTCCGCTTTTTTATTAGAAATGACTTAAGGTCCATCTATAGCTGTGAGAAGTGTTCCCCATTTTCACTCCACATTTCTCTTCGAGATTTCAACGAGAGTAGCGAGCCGGAGGTTGGCAAGCGAAGCGAGAAAACGGCAATCCCCATAGTATTATATAAAGTACTATTATTTTAAGTCCAATTGCAGGGAAGAATTGAATTTAAATATCCCGCTTTCTCAAAAGAAATGACATAAGTTCCGGCTATAGCTGTGAGAAGTGCTCCTTATTTTCACTCCACATTTCTTCCCGAGATTTCAGTGAACTCACACAAGTAAGTGCAAAAGTTTGTGCGACCAAGGGCTTTTTTTAATTCCAAACATTTGTAAGCCCAATAAAAAAATTAAGTGAAATAAATATTTTGACTTGGCGCGGAGTGTCGTTATCAAAGCCAATTATTAATCTAATTGTTTTGTGAGACTCGCCTGTTGTTTACCTTGAACACCCTACGATGGACGATTTTAATACACACTAGTTATGTTGTTCACTTTGATCGAATGAAAAATCCGGTACGCCGGGCGGTCTAATAATTGTATGTATTTATATTTTGATGCAATGCTTTTTCATAATTTTTAAAATGTTTTTCGCTTTGTTTTGCATGCATTTTGTTTTCGTTTAAAACTATTCATGTAAAATTGTTAAGTTATCTTTTGTTTTTCGTTTAGCAATAATGCTTAATTTACGCAAAAACATTCTAAAATGTATTTGTTTTTATCATTTGACTATATGACTTATTAACATTTAAATGATCCAAATGAGGCTCAAACGATAAGAGGATTAAACAGGCTAAAAATTGAAAATACCAGCGCAATTTACCAAATTAAATTCAAAATCAAAAACACTAAGCAAATTTCAACTACTTACTCACGTTTTGTTTTTATTTTGCTTACATCTAAAAAAAGTTATTTTTACGTATTAATTTGTTGTGTGTTTGCCTTTCGGCTTCATTATCATGCTGAACTTAATCAATGATCTTAGTAATCGTAATTAAATTATTTAATTTAAATAAGATCAGCTGAAGTTTTTTGCTTTTGTTTATTTATATTTTACGATTTTTTATCAACACGGTTCTATGCAAACGCAATCAAAAAATTGGTGTGCTAAATGAATTGTAAACAAGGATTTACTGCACACATTTCTGCACTCTTTATAAATAATGCAAGTTCAGGAGGCTGGAAACGACGGGAGTAACTCAAGCTGAACGAAAAGAAAGACGCTTAGCGATGTACGTAAATAGAGAAAAGAGGCTGGTGAGGCTAAGCGGCGATTGCAACAAATTTCAATATGTTGCCCACGTCTTACATAACTTTTTTATGGTAGTGTTTTGTTTTATAATTTTTTCATTTCTTTAGGAAATTAGATCTTAAAAAAAAAGTTAAACATAAAAAACATTTATATAAAAAAGCATATGTTTGTACATGCGTTTTCCAAACAAGTATCATAACTTCTTTTTCACTTATGCTTACGGCTTGCTTTATCGCTCCTCTTATACATGATCTCTCGTTATCTATTCTTTAAGATTTCTGTATGTGTTGCATTTGTATGTATTATTTTTGTATGCTATTGATTCTTTATTATTGTTGCTGTTATGGATTAGGGACTTTTGCTTAGGTAGCCGACGCATTCGCATCACAACAACGCAGTATTCAATTCAGCTCCTTGTCTTCTAAGTACTTGTATTCAAAGGTAAAGCCCTCCTTCTTGCGCTGACTCCATTTCTCATAATCAAAGTAGATGTACGTACCCTGAAAACCATAAAACAAAATCATCAAATCATAGAACGTTCAATGCTGTGTTTTTCTTTTTCTAGTTTATAAAAACGCATAACTGTTTTGTAATTTAAAATGATTAACATTATATAAAACTTAGGCCCGTTTTTTCAATGTCTACATAAGGTCTCAAATAGCTATCCGAATGATATACTATATATTAGAAACTATTTTTTTTTAATTCAATAAACTTAAAGTCATTTTAAAGGTTTGAATAACTTTTTTCACATTTGAAAGCAATGGTTGCTTGTTTTAGGACACGAAAAATTTGCTTATCAGTTGCTTTTGGGGCTTTGTAGAACTGATAAAAAAATATAATTCAGTCGGGAGGGCCCGACAGTAAAATACCCTGTGGAAGTAAAGGACGATGTTAAATTCCATGTGCATGCAAACTGAGTTAACCTGCTCAAGTATACCCATACGTATATACATATATGTGTATATGTATGTAACCGCAGTAGAACACATGGTACATTGGTAAATTTTCTAGATTTCTGTTCATTTAAGAACGAATTTGTGGAATAATCCTTATGTTTCATACTTTCCATTTTAAAATTCGATTTTTACCAAAATAGGCAAAAATGCAGTAAGCTACAGTGGAGCAAGCTGGACAGTAGGAGACCCAGTACTTTTTGAGTGCAAAGCGTTTACTATAAATTGCTCTTCAATGTTGCGTACCATTCAATAGATGGCGCCACTACGAAGATGGGTTAATAAACACAGAGGTCGCTAGCGTCTCTTCTTCCTTTTGCCTGTAACATTGTTAGTTGAATAACTTCCGCGTTTATCATCAGATTGGAATGAAAGGACAGGTTCGGACTATAGTGTATATTATTTGTACAAAAAATCAAGGCTCTAGCATTAGAGGGGCTCTTGAAATTCGACTTCGAAATTTTGTATTTTAATTTCCGGGAGCGTAGGGGGACGTGGCAAAAATCTAAAACAAACTTGATCAATGCAAGATATAGATGAACGTACATGCCAAATTTGGTGTCCCCCTCTCGTATAGTCTCAGAGATCTAGGAACTCAAAAAAGGGACAGACAGACAGAATTTCATTCCAATCGGATGATAAACGCGGAAGTTATTCAACTTACAATGTTACGGGCAAAAGGAAGAACAAGAGAAGCTAGCGACCTCAATGTCTCCGTAGTGGCGCCATCTTTTGAATGGTACGCAACATTGAAGAGCAATCTATAGTGAACGGTCTGCACTCATAAAGTACTGGGTCTCCTACTGTCGAGCTTGCTCCATTGTAGCTTACTGCATTTTTTTAATTTCCAAAAAAGTTTAGCTTCATTAATTTATACATAGATCAATATCCCTTTAATTTTAGTGGAAAAAATATCCCGTGCGCGATGTCCAATGTGAATTTACGTCAAATTGAATTTAAAAAAAATGCAAGTCATCATTGAAAAAAATCATAACCATTTTTAAGTGGCATCAATGCACAAGAGTTTAAAAGTAGTTGCATTAAAATATTGCCTCTGGATTCGCTTAAATTGGCGTTTGAATTGGTTGACCTAACAAGCCACTTCTGTTTCGTGTCCCGTGCGAATCAGTTTTCTTAAAAATGAAAAATTACTCAAAACCAATCTTTACACTAATGAAAGAGCTAATAAAATGCTATAAGTTAAGCCTTTCGTCAGAAAAAAAAACGTTTCCTTTTTACCGTTTTCTTTGAATGCGTACGAATGTCCCGTGCGCGATTTTGGAAATGCCCATATATCGTTTTTATAGATTTGTGGGTGAAGGGGGCGTGGCTTCCAAAATTTGAAATGAACTTTACCTGCGTGCAAATATAAGAAGTCTTCATACCAAATTTGGCGTTCTTAGGTCTCACCATCTCTGAGATCTCGCTGCTTACACGGACAGATAGACAGACGGACATGGCTATATCGACTTGGCTTCTGATGCTGATCAAGAATATATATAGTCCTCCTCCTTCCGCCTGTTAAATCCTTTTTTTTTAACAAACTTAATATACCCCACGGGGTAAAAAAAATGTGTAAATTGCTTCTTTTTTTAACTATTTTGTTATAAAAGTTAGTCTTTTTTTTTTTTTTTTTGGCAGCTGTGGCAGATTTATTGATGCCAATTACTATGTATTCATAATTTTAAGTTCACTCACCTGTTCGTAATCATCGTTGATAATCTTGGGCTCCTCGTGCCGCTGAAACCACATCATGTACTTGGTGTGGAAGCGCCAACTCTGCTTTTTAAGCGCCTTTGCGGCTAGATATTGCGCCTTGGAGCCCTCCATGTAGTAGAATACAAAGAAAAGTGTCTCCGTGGAGAGTCGCTGATAGAATTCAACGGTATCGTAAATGGGCAGCTGTGCCTTGTATGTAGAAATGATATGATATAGTCATATATGAAGGATAACAATGTGGTCAATGTACCTGACTCACCTGTGGATAGTGCGCCGGTGTGCAAACAGGTGAGCGATGAAAATATGTTTGCAGCTTCTCGGTATCGATGGGCTGTGGCAGGTGATAAAATGCGGCTTCCATCATTTGGAATTGCAGTTGATGTTCCTTCTGCAGGGGCGTTGGACCCAATGGCGTTACGCCCAGCAGCGGTGGTATGTGCGCCTCCGTTGTTGCAATCAGCTGCTGTTGTTGCTGTGGTGTCTGCGTCTTGACATTGGCTGCGACAACAACACCTCCGCTGCCACTGTTCGGCTGGCCGGCAGCATTTGCTAGGTTCATAAGTCCACCGCCAGCTGTGGGACCATTGCTGGCTGCCGCAACGATGGTACCAATTGCTGCAACAGCTGTTGCTGCCGCTGCGACATTTTGTTGTTGTTGTTGATGCTGGTGTTGTTGATGACCTGCTGCAGCGGCTGTTGCTTGTTGTTGCTGAAGCTGCTGCTGTTGTTGGTTGGCAGTTGATTCGTTGCTGAAATGTTGTTGCAGAAGCGATTGTTGCGCTGCTTGCTGATGCTGTTGTTGTTGTTGCTGTCTCGTATCTATGCTAGTTGCCTGTTGGTGATTCAGGGAATTGGGTTCGATCACAGATCGATTAATGGCTTCCTGTGCCATGGTTTTTAATGAAATCGCCTCGACCGCATTGCTGTTGTTATTGCTGCTGCTGGTGTTTTTACTGCCGCTGCTGCTGCTACTGCGTGATACCGGCAAACCTGTGGAAGCAGAAAATGAAGTATGCTGAAAAATTTAGCCAAATCGAAATATGTAAAAACACACCGTTTTGCATATGTGAGGAATTCGTTTGAAGATTGGATAATTGCGCCGCCTGCTGTTGTTGTTGCTGGGCCTGTGCATTTGCGCTCACAATGGCAGCCACCGTGGGCGCTGTTGTCTGCTGTTGCAGCAGCACAGGTCCATTTTCCAGTAGTGCTAACAATTCAACAATAGATTGAATATAAAAGAAATATTCTATTTAATCGGACATACATGTGTTGTGTTTAGCCACTGATGCAAATGCAATTGTTGGAGTCGCTTGAATCACAGATTGGCCTTGAATATTGTTGCTGCTGTTACTCGCTGCTGTCGCCGCTGCAGATGTTGCTGCTGTACCGGCGGAAGCTGCTGTGACGTTAGCTCCACTTAGACCAGGCGTTGGGGCATGCGGCTGAACGGCAGGATTATGACCACTGGCAGTAACAATACTAATGCTGCTGCAACTACTGCTGTTGTTGTTATTTTGAGTGCCGCTAGAGGCCAAGACGGCGGCGGCCGTAGGAAGCTGCTGCTGGTTTTTGCTGGGCGTCGAGCTGATAATCTTATTGACTTGAGCTGCTACCAAATAAAACTTGATTAAAAATGCAAATAAAAAGAGACTCGAAGTGTACTCACTATCACTACCCGCGGGTGCTTTTGATGTTGCACGCACTGGTGTTGGCTTGATTGGCTGCTGGGGTTGCTGCAATTAAATTGACATTTTATTAGACTAGTGTTGTCGCTCACTTCATCACATAAATGAATTAGAATGTACAATAAGGAATAATACTGGAATCGATAGCCCTTAGTATATAGTTTCATATTTGGTATGCAAGACTGAACAGAAATGTTCTTTATTGATAACCGAGAACCGTAATGGGGAATAGTTTTTCAATATACTTAAAATTATTATGGTTTTTCATGAAAAAAATAAAAATATATACGTTCGAGCATATCTGTCGTTTTGGTATTAACACCTGATACTATTATTATTTTTAATAAAGAGTTACCAATTAATTACCTTTGCCTTGCTACTGTTGACACTGCTTTCGCTGCTTTTGTTTCGCTTATCGCCGCCCGTTGTCGCCTCTGTGGACGTAGTCGCCGAAGACGAGGCTGCGCTGGTATCGCTCGCATAGCCTACATTGTTGCCATTCGATTGTTGTGCCGCCGCTGCCGCAGCTGCTGCCTGCAAGTGCTGAAATTGCGCTGCACTGGCCGCGCTGGTGCCGCCGGGACCGCCGATGCTGCCTGTTGTTGTCGCTGCCTGTTGTTGTGTGGATGAGGACGAGGAAGGCAGCACCTGTTGCACTGTAACTGGCGATTGGGGTGGACTACCGCCTGAGGTGACGCTGCTGGGTGACCCGCTCGTTTCGTTACTATTGTTGCTATCTGTTGTTGCTGTGCCGCTCAGTTCGACCTCATCGAGACCAATAATATCGTCATAGATAAACTCGTTCTCCTCAAAGTCTGGCTCTTGCGATGAATCAATATAGTATTCGACATCATCCTTGATTTTGTTCACTTGATCTGCTTCGACGCCATCATTGTCCAGCAGTCGTAGCAGGGTTTCCAGTTTTGTTATATGGAATTTATGTCGATCCAGTTTGCTTCGCAAATCATCCATTCTCTCCTGTTTGTCGCGATCCAAACGTTTCTTTTTACCCGCCAACAACGATTCAATTTCGCTCTCATACTGATCAATTTGAATTTGCAGTGTACTAATTGAGCCGGTTAACCAATTGCGCGCATGATCCTTGATCCGTTGCGCTGGATCCATTTTTTGTGCAGCGCCCAAACCCTCCTTGGAATACGCTTTTGTTTTTGTCTCACGCTCCACCACCTTAAAACGTTCCATTTGCTGTTAAGAAATACAATATTGATAAAAATTAATATTTGGTATCACTTTGAATGACAATTATTGTTCAAATTCGGACTAGCAGACTAAGAATGGGTCTAAAAAAACTCTAAATGGAACTTAAGCTTTGAACGGCTGATAAAAACAGTTGAAAGTGATTAAATGATTAAAAAATTATATAGCACAAGCTAGCTTTAACGCGCCAAAGATTGTATACCCTTGCAGAGACCTGCGTTAAAATTTTATCCAAATCCAGGCCCACAATTTGTGAGTTTGGATAAGATATCTAAACAAACGAAAAAGTTGTTCATACTAAAGGTTGATTTCTATCCGCTCATTCTTACAGCAACTATATGATATAGACGTCCGATCCTAACAAAATTAGGTCAGGCTGTCTGAAGCTTCATTCAAAATACAATCTGTAAGCTTGCTGCTTTTGATACTAAGATTGATTTCAAACCGATCGCTGCCTATGGCAGATATATGATATAGTGATCCGATCCAGTCGGTTCCGACATGTGTACTGCGTGCAACAAAAAGACCTGTAACACGTTTGATCAAGATAGCTTCAAAACTGTGAGAGGTATATACTTTATGGGGTCTGCCACGACTTCTGCAATGCTTTACACATTTCGAGACAAAATTATAATACCCTCTGCAAGGGTATAAAAATACAGATTAGATAATATTCACGGGAAGTGTACCTTTTTATAAAAAAAAAAGGTTGAAATTTGGTACAGGACTAAATATTCAATGCGATTGATAGAATGTATTTTTTAAAGATTCAAATACAATTGTAAGCTAGATACTTGCCGTTTCAATAAGCCTTCGATTCTCGAGCAGAGCACTTTTATCTTTGATCTCTGCGGATGCAATCCATGACTTGATTTGATCACGTAATCGCTGCAGCTTCTTAATTTCTTTCTTGAGATCTGCCTCGTACTTCTCCTGCAGATGCTTTTGCTATTTAAATAATAAAATTTGCAAAATATTATTTAAACTTGAGGTGGAATCGATTACTGTGTCGGGTGCTTACCTTCTGGTTGGTATTTGTTGCATTGTGTACCTTTTTCCAAATATCTTCAAACGTCTCCACGCCCTCAGCTACCTTTTTTAAACATCGATCAATTTCGCCTATCCAGAAAATTGTCGATGAAATAATTACAGAATGAGTATATAAGTAAACAAATACGCGCACATACATACAAATAGGTAACTGTTTATATGAATTCTGCTTACCTTGCAATTTTCTCGTCGCAGCCATGGCTATGTGTGCTCTTGTGGTTTCTGCTGGCGCAAATCGTCAGACATAGTCTGCTGCGAGCTGTGGCGAGTATTTTGTTATATCACCTGCCCGTAATGCAAACGTTGCTTCTATGTGCCTGGCCCAGAAATCCGCAACGGTGTCTGCAAAATGTTAAATTGCTCAATTTTTAATTATTTGCATTAATTGCACACGTACAGACGCGCGCGCACTAAAGCTTTGGCGTGTGCCGCTGCTATTTAGAAGTCGGCTTCTGAATTTATCCAGCATTTTTGTAATGGATTCAACTGGAGAGATTCTGGCCGATGTTTTATTTACCTCTGATTTAAATAGCTTAGCAGAAATTAATGGAAAATACTCTCTGCCTCTCTCTCTTCTGCACCTTTTCGCTTGCACTGTGTGGCCTGTGTGTTTCTAAGTGATACCTTCGGGTCGTCGGAGAATTCGATTTTTTGTGGCTGCGCCTTTTTGAACGTTAAGTAGCAGCTGTGCTAGGGATTCTTTTATATTGCTGAGTAGAGCATTAAATATGTGTGCTTGGTCTTAATAAATGTATAGATTTATGCAATTTATACATTTAAATAAATACGCTTGAAGACTTTTCGCTTGCTTTTTGTTCGTTTCTTCTTCTTCACACATTCCAAGATGGCGACAGGCCAAATGTTATCGAATACGAACGATAGTGCCACGATATTTCGATAATTGCACTCAACCCTGGCTAGTTACATAGCAGTCAACTACCGTCAGAGCAATAGCATTTTTAAAATTATGACCGGTCCTCACTGCACTTGCGTTCTGCATTTTCGGACATATGTTGCATTTCACTACATACATTTATCACGGCAGCTCGTGGTGGGAGAATGTGAGAAAAAGTTGCGTTCAACTAGAGTGCAACTGCATTTTGATGGGACTAATCGTATTTTATTAACATTTTTGGCAAATCGAGAGAGGCTGTCACTAGAATACGTGAACAATAAGCAAGTAAAACAGCTGACCGGCAAAATGTTAAATGACTAGGAAGTGAACTTTATTTATTTGCTTATATATTTGTACAATTATTTTCAGAAAATTAACTACAGATCGACGGTGCCTGTTGAATTAGGAGGCAACAAATTATTTGTTGGACATGTGGTCCGGAAAGATCTTAGATCTTAGACAAAAATACCCATAGACTTACGGATGTACGCATATTTAAGCACTTCAAATTAAAGTCCGTTCTATTTTTTACAAGCTGAAAACTTTTGCCAGGACATTGGATTGTTTTTGCACTATCTCCATCTCTGATTCAACCATCAGAACTATCATAGAATAATTTATATTTTATATTTACATTTTTTTTCTCTTGCGATTTGTTTGTGCTTGACAGCTGAATAATGCCCGGTCCTCACTGACATGCATTTTGTAAGAAATCGATATTTTTTTGACTATTTATTTATTTTGCTAATTTGTATATTATAATCGAATAAATTTACGGCTGTTGTTTTATGTTGTTGTTGCTATTGCTACTTTTTTCCTGTAGGACACATTAGGTAATTTTTTTCTAATATTTGGTATGGAAATGCTCGAAAATACAGAATGCAATGCAGTACAGGGAGGATAGAAAATTTAATTTTTCGGAGAGCTATCGATTTCTTACAAAATGCCTGTCAGTGAGGTCCGGGCTTTAAGCCTAGTACCCAGCAAAGTTGTGGTAGGAGCGAACTAAATGAGCCTAATATATCGCTGGTAGGTAGCTAAGAGCAGAGCTGCCAACACAACACATAAAACAAACAAAAGTTGATTGGTAACACTGCTGCTGCAGCCGTTTGTTAATTCAAAAGAGTAAGCAAACGCAATAAAAAATGTCGTAAATGAGGTATTCAGGGGTGTTACAGAAATCACAAGTGAAATAGATTTCAGCTGTCAGCATTTCCGCGCGGAAATTTTTGTGGTGCCACAAATCTCCGAGTGATTTAATTTTATTTAGCATTTTCACAAACCTTTCCTAATTCGTCCGAAGCACAATTTTCTACAAATGTCTTCACAAATTGCACAATAAGTAAAATTATTTTGCAGCAAAACTCGTTTTACCTCAAAAGAGCTATTTTTTTGAATGCTTAAATTAAAGAAAACAGATGTGTTTTCATATACATTTTTTCAAATTCCTTCGAACTCTGACTACAAAATGTGACATCACTAACCCTGAATCCGAAAATCTAAATCGGTCTAGGTGGCAGCACCAGACGAAAGCGGGTTGAGTGCTGATTTATTCCGCCCAAAATTAGTAGGCAAATTTGGTCAGTATCACGGCGAAATGAAATTGAAGTGAAATTCAAACGGAATTGATTTCTGTGGCACCCCTGATTATCTGTGTGTTGAATGGTAGGAAAGGGGAAAAGGGGACTTTAAACATTTTAATTTGAAAATATGTATATGGAAACACATCTGTTTTCTATAATTAAAGCAAAAATAGCTCTCTTGAGGTAAAACAAGTTTTGCTGCAAAATAATTTTACTTATTGTGCAATTTGTGAAGACATTTGTGGAAAATTGTACTTCGGACGAATTCGGAAAGGTTTGTGAAAATGCTAAATAAAATGAAATCACTCGGAAATCTGCGGCACCTCAAAAATTTCCGCGCGAAAATGCTGACAGCTGAAATCTATTTCACTAGTGATTTTTGTAGCACCCCTGCATAATTCACTTATCACTTTTCGCTGACCAGCACCCAATGTGTATATAACAAGAAGAGTGGAATTGACTGGCTAACAAAAATGGCTTGCGGCTGTGCCGCGTCAAATGGGATTTAACAGTTCCATGTTAATGAAATTCTGTTAGTTAACAGAGATCAGACGCATGCTTTACGTTTTTGTTTTGATGTGTGCTTTGCTTGGTGTGTGCTCTGTGCACTCAATGGCAGCGTCTGGCGGATGACCAAAAATGCGCCGTTGCCACATTTCGTATGTCTATTTTGTGCATTTCAAAGTTGATTCGCAATATTGCCCTCAGCCTGCGTTTACCCTACGCTGATCGGGTGTTATGTGCGGGTAAAGTGAAATGGCATAATATTAAGTAAATGCGTGCAATATTTGATTTAAATAATTTTGACCAATATTATTATTATATAAAATAGTATTATATTTAATTTTATATTTGATTTGATTTCCTAATGCTGCATATAAAATAATTCTTGAAATAAAAAATTATTTGAATAGTTACAAGTTGATATACATATAATAAGAATTCATAATATACTCGTATATCATACTGCTCAAAATAATGTTCTAGAAAAATTATAAATATATTATAAAAAGGGTATCTGTAGTCGAGACAGGTGTCGGCAATGTCGAGTAGCAGGCAGTATCGTAGCGAGCTCATACACATTCATCTGTGTGTGACCAGGAATCACAGCACAAAGCAAAAAAGGCGAACAAACCAATCGCTTTTTTTTTTTTTGCGTAAATGCCACACACACATATTTAAAATCACACAGATGCACAGTGGGGTAAAAGAGGCCGTATTTGCGAATTAATGTTAAAAACAAAACTCAGAAATCGCAAAAAATTTTGATGCCGGCTTGAAATACACTAAATGCCTCTTCATAATCCGCAAATTGCTTTGCAATATTGCTTTGTTTTGCAGGTGCGACATAATCCCTTCTCAAGGACACACTTTGTTTTTCAATTTTTTGAGAAAACTAAAAATCACTTTTTTCATTTTCAAAAATATTCTTTGCCTAACATACTATGCTTATCATAAATAATGATATGCCATTGACATCTTTGATAAACCAACTAATTTCGAATCTTCATACCACGTTCAAATGTGAACGTCAAATATTTTAAAAACTTTTTTTCGAAAGCTTAAATTTTGACCTATTTCTTGAAGAACTACAGAGAATTCTCAGAAGGCCCGGGTTTTCCCTCTCTAATATTTTTATTAAAAAATTCTTTGGAATATTTACTTTTACATATGTAAAAACAGAGGTGCCCTTTTGTGCCTTTTTTGAGAAAAATGATTAACAGTTTCCTAACCTAAGAAAATACAAATTTTTCACAAATGAATTTATTTTTAAAATTAGATATCTTAGGCAATACTTAAGAAAACTCAAATTGCTTTCTAGTGTATTTTTGGTCACAGAATTCAAATCTGTCATCCTTTTTACTATACCTCGAATATTTGCTGAGATATTTAAATATATATATAAGCAATGAATGGACGTTTTGTAAATTAGCTCCTGTGATCAAAAAGCGTAATTAATTAATATAAATTATGACTTAAAATGTCGTAAATAAAATTAGTAAAGTTAGTAATGCCCAAAACAGGTTAACAGTAAGGCAAAAGCTAGTAAATTGTTACTTTAATGTACAAAATTACAATTAGAATTGACATTCACATCAGACGGGTCGACTCTTCGTAGACAAATACCCATGGTATAGTAGGCCTCCCACACTACACAAATTTTTTATACATGGACCTCAAATTATAGAGCATGCTAAAATGTTGATTTTGAACCGATCGATCCTATGGCAGCTATGTATGTGATATAGTAGTCCGATTAAAAACTTAATCAAACACACAATAGGGCGATTCCTGCAACTGCTTTGCTTTTGATTTGCTTAAAATTTTCTTATTTTTAAGCAAATCATAATCAGTTGTAGGAACGGCCCGTTTGGCAAGATTACGATAAGGGGTGCGACAAGATCTGACAACGGATTCCGGTAGAACACGTCGAAATAAGACGAAAAAATGATGTAAAATTTTTTGATTTTCCGCTCGGCTCTTGAGATATTGAGACCTATAAGTTGACCGATTCTATACAAATAGCTCAGCGTGCCAGCCGCTCTTTGCACTGTGTTAGAGCGAGACACCGATAGTATTTCATACAGCAGTGCTGTATAGTGTCCGTTTCAACTTAATCGCTTGGCGCGGATATTCAAACCATTTTATTTTACTACATATCTTGCTAATTTATATATTGAAATCGAATAAATTTACTGTTTTTGTTGCTAACTAAATTTTTTATTAATAAGTAAATATTACTTGATAAGAATAAATTATTGTGGCTACCATATCATGCTCGGTTGATTTGATCTACACTTTTTGCCACTGTTACCCCACTGTGAGATGGTTTAAAATTCATATGTGTGTATGAGCTCGCTACGATACTGTCTGCGACGCGACATTGCCGACACCTGACTCGACTACAGATACCCTTTTTATAATATATTTATAATTTATATTTATTTATATTTATAGAACATTATTTTAAGCAGTATGATATATATTATGAATTCTTATTATATGTATATAAATTTGTAACTATTCAAAATATTTCATATTATAAGAATTTAGAGACTAATGCAATAGTGTATATGCAGCATTAGGAAGTCAAATAAAATATATAATTTAATATAATATTATTTTATTTAATAATAATAATATTGTTAAAAATTAATTAAATCAAATATTGCACGCATTTACTTAATATTATGTCATTTCACTTTACTCGCACATAACACCCTATTAGAGTAAGGTAAACGCAGGCTGAGGGCATTGCTTTGAATCAACTTTGAAATAGGCAAAACTCAGATTTGTAACAACAACAACATAATATGAAGTGTGGCAACTTTTCATCATACGATTGTAGGTACACACAAAGCAAAACAAGAAACCAAAACAAAAAACCGCAAAGCGGTTTGGCGCGTCACAGGCTTTTAACATTATTCTGTTAGATTCTGTCTATACCCACTTTTACATGCCAAACTCCACTGTTATTTAACAGCCGTCATTTCTCCTCTTGATGTTAAATACTCATTGCCAGCAGCTAAAAACAGTGTTGAAAAACGTTCGTTCTTTCAGTTGACAAATTTTGCTGGGGATCCCACCAGCTAAAAGTCACAGCAAAAAAATTATTTTGCTCTTCGCTGTTTTTTTATGTGGAGCTCCCAATCAGCGTACACGAATTTTCCGTGCTGGGTTCTAAGCTTTAAATTCAATCGCCGAAACAAAAAGCTTTATTATTATTTTTTATTTAGGGCGTTAAGGGAAAATATAAGAATGCACGTTTAGATTGAGTTACTCTTAAATTCGTTCCTACGGCGGCAGCCAGCGCCATGCGATCTCTAGCATTAAATTTTAATAATTACGTTTAGAGCTATTAAATTTCTTTAAATAGTATACTGCACGTATTATTTATTTGTAGCTTTAGGTCTATTACTAGTTGTGCTGCCTATCACATGCGTTCGATGCGTTCTCATGTTCTAACGGGCGCTGTTTGTGTTTAAAAAGAAAATTAGAAATTCTAATCATATTTAAAATTACTGCCTTGCATAGTCATACAATTTCTAATGAAGCTACACACGCACTGCACATATTGTGTTGGATATTTGGTATAGATCTTCACATGCTCTGCATCCTCGAAACAAACGGACGACACATCAATGCCCTGATCTCGTCGCAATCGTATAAATTTCTCCACATCTTTATATGGTATGACCACATCGCCCTTGGAGTAAAGAAACAGTTGGGGATATTTGTTCGTTTCATTCTTGAGTTCAGAAAATGGACTGGCATTTACTGGTGTCGACTTGATGAACAAGCTTTTAAAGGCAACGAAAGCTTCCTGCATGAAGACGTTAAAACAGAGTTAATTAAACATAAAAAAGATAACGCAAGCTATCTTTGGAGCGCCAAAGATTTTATACCCTTGCAGAGACTAGCATTTAACTTTCAAATTTGGTCAGTCTACATATAACAGTAGGAGACCCAGTACTTTTTGAGTGCAAAGCGATTACTAGATTGTTCTTCAATGTTGCGTACCATGCCATGGGTTAATAAACACAGAGGTCGCTAGCGTCTCTTCTTCCTTTTGCCTGTAACATTGTTAGTTGAATAACTTCCTCGTTTATCATCCGATTGGAATGAACAGGACAGGTTTGGTCCATAGTGTATATTATATGTCCCAATAATCAAGGCGCTAGCCTTAAAGGGGCTGTTGTAATTCGACTTTGAAATTTTGTTTTTCAATTTTCGGGGGCGGAGGGTGCGTGGTAAAAATCCAAAACAAACTTGATCAATGGGATATATAGATCTCTCAGATCTAGGTGACACAAAATATGACAGACAGACAGACATGGTTATATCGACTCGGCTGTTGATGCTGATCAAGAATATAAATACTTTATGGGGTCTGCCACACCTCCTTCTGCCTGTTACGCACATTTGCACAAACGCAATAGACCCATTTGTAAATTTTTTAAAGTACTGGGTCTAAAGACAAAGAAGTTGTTCATACTAAAATTTACTTTTATCCGATTTCAACCAAATTTGATAAGGTTGTATGAGACTATACCAAACACATAATGAGAGTTTGGTTTAGGTATATTAAGAAACAAAAAAGTTTTTCATACTAAAAGTTGATTTCAAACCGATCGTTTCTATGGCATCTATATGATATAGTGATCCGATACGGTCAGTTCCGATAAATGTATTGCGTGCAGCAAAAAGACCTGTATCAAGTTGCATCAAGATAACTTCAAAACTGAGTAACTAGTATGCATAGAAACAGACATACAGACGGATATCGACTCAGCTCGTCGTCCCTTTTTGCGAAAATAACGGGTCTGCCACGACTTCTTTAATGCGTTACACATTTCGTGACAAAATTATAATGCCCTCTGCAAGGGGCAAAATATTAAACAAGTTCTAATGATAAAATAGATGTAAACACAATTGTAGATTTTAAAGTTTGTTGTACTATAAATGACTAGTGCAGAAATTTAAGGAAATTACTATTACACTCCAACAAATACGAAATAAATTTGGATCTAAATGTTGGTCAACAAAGATTAGAAATGAAACACACCTCGAGAAACCACATGATGCTTAGGGTCAGTGTTATAGCCAGAGCAGTGAGACAATTGCAACGCTTTTGTCGGCCATAGATTGCTGTAATAGCACGATACAATCCGAGCACTCGACGTTCACCAGGCGCCGAATCAAAAATTACACCACGAACCTGAAGCGGTGACTTGTATTTCCTAACGGCTAAATTAATGTGCTGATAGAGATAAGCCCCGCCGTTAGAAAATATGTGAAAAATCAGGGGATGTGCATCGAAATTCATATCCTGAATAAGCTTAAGTATCTTTTCCCCAATGGGAATCATTTCGCTGCGCTTCCAGAACAAGGTATCCACAGGTGCAGTATAGCGAACGGTGATGAGTCTGAAAATTATTTGTAAGTAACATGTTCCTTTGACAACATGGATAACTACTTACCCTCTTTCCTCATAGATTTTGGAGTACTTCATGAGATAGCGATCCTGACAACCCGCCCAGCCAAGCAGCATCACAATAGGCACATTATTGTGTTCCTTATTGCCACTAACGAGAACAAAATCATTGTCCGCCGATGGCTTGGGAAACTTAATGAAATACTCAAGTGCATCTTCACGTTCCTCCATCTGTCTGCTTGACTGCTGCTCCTGTAGTTGTTGTTGCTGTTGGTGTTGTCGAGGGCTAGTCCTGGAAGTGCTGGCCACAATACCAGCAGATCCCACACTCGGTTGATACTCACGAACAATATCATTCGCTGACAGGGCATATGAATGTGATGACGATAAGGCAGACATTATTTTTGCAGTTAAATTAAATAGTTCTGGTTCAGAAAGTCACTTGTTCTTTGGAATTTTTTTTTTTTTATTTCCCCATAACATGATGTGTTGGGGACTACGTAGATTGCTTGGTTACGCAAAAGCCTACTAAACAGGATGGTGTCCGTGGTGCCAAACGCCACTGCTGTATTGATTTTATTGCGGAAATGTTAACGTTAGTTAATTAAAAATGTTAACGCTTTTCTCTGTTTAATGTCACAGGACACTTTACCAGCTCATTGATTTTTTTATTTTTATTTGTTTGTTTTTTTTTTTGCCGCTGACGATAAGAGCTTGACCTTCTGGGCCGCAGAGTTCGGCTCCCACAAACTAAACTCAGATATAATGCTGCTGCAGTGAAATGTAACATTCCAAAAAGGCGACGCACAGTGGGGTATTTGACGCCTAAACTGTAGATTAATTCACATAGGCTTAATACACACTCCTTACATTTTTAGTTCACTCAGTATATACATACATATATGCATATAAACTAAAATAAAGAACTTTAGCATTAGGTTTAGTGTAATTTCATTTTTTCCTGCAATTTATTATTGTTGGCCCATCTGTTTTTTCAATTAAAAAGACATAACTTATGAATATATTTTCTGAAACTAAAATTCATGTTACAGTTTATTACTAATACTAACAAAAACTTATTAATTTAAATCAATGGTTTAACAAATATATATATTTATAAAATTAGAAAATTTGTACCTTTTTTTTATTTTTTGAATTTAAAATTCAAGGAAAATTAGTAAAAAAAAAATAAAATGTACCTTCTTCACTTCAAATACTGAGGGTAAAGGCATAAGTTTTGCGTCGTTAAAGGTATTACTCATTGAAACCGATGGTGAGAATATTGGACTATCTAATGAGCTAACAGTTGAACAATTGAACACAGCCTTTGGAAAACTTAAAATTTACCAATATTTTCTTTCGAGCTTGCAAGTTTAATATTAAATAACTCGATTATCTTCAAAAAGACCACGCTCATTTTTTGTAAAAGAGCTGGTGTATGTTTAGTTTTTTTATACCCTGTGGGGTATATTTAGTTTGTTAAAAAAATAAAAGTATGTAACAGACAGCAGAAGCCGAGTCGATATAGCCATGTCCGTCTGTCCGTATGAACGAAAGTATTTCAGTGATTGTAAGACCTAGAGACACCAAGTTTGGTATGAAGGATTCTTATATTTGCACGCAGAAAAAGTTTATTTCAAATTTTGGGTGACACACCCCTTTCGCCCACAAATTGTAAAAAACGACATAACTACAGCAATGTAACAGCTACAGACTTGAAATTTGGCATGTGTGATATGATTAGAAGGGTCCGGACCGATCGGTAATTTTTGATAAGTCATTCCCTTCTTCCACAAAACTAAAAAAAAAACATAGTTTTGGCAATTACCAAGCAGGAGATTCGGGATGAATGATACTTAGGGTGATGTTACATTACCGTCAAAATTTGATAGCAATCATAGAATGATATTAAAAGCCAAAAGACGCATTGAAGGAGAACTCATGGTTTCTATGCAAACTAGTCTCTCAGTTTTGAAGCTATCTCGATGAAACTTGATACAGGTTCGTCTTTTTTCTGCACGCAATACATATATTGGAACCGACCGGATCGGATCACTATATCACTACATATAGCTGCCATACGATCGGTTCCAAATCAACATTTAGTATGCAAAACTTTTTTGTTTTTTACGATACCTCAAATACACAGATTGTGTGTTTCATAGAGTTTCTTACATCCTTACAAATTTTGGTGTAAATCGGACAACTATATCATAAAGCTGATATTGGAGCGATCGGTTCGATATCAAAAAAATCTGACGGCTTATGCAGGGCTCTGCAAGGGTATCCAAACTTTGGCGCGCCAAAGTTAGCTTGCGCTATGTTTTAATTTATCGCGGGCGGCCGTAGCCTTCTTAGCTGTGTATATGCCCACGTAAAGCCAAAAAAAAAAACATACATAAAATGAATGATCAAATGGCGAAATATCCAATGGTTATGGAATAAAAAAATAAAAGTTTTTATTTTTTTTAATTTTAAACTGAAGCGCCCACAAAAACAAAACATTGTATGTATGAAGAAAATCAAAACCTTAAACGTACATACATTATGCAGCCCATTTAAAATTTAAAATTATAAGATAAACAGCTTTGATGTTAAATTTAATCTATTATGACTTGGTATCACTCAATTATTCGAAATCTAAAATAAAACATTTTGAATAAATCTACAGTTTAGGGGTCAAATATCCCATTGTGCGAAGTTGTATTCCAGCCGCCGCTGTTGACTATGGTAATGGACTGGACTTGGACATGCGCAATAGTCATCCAGGACATGCGTACTTGACGTAAAAGGCGACCATTTTACGTCTATTCTCTAAAACTAAAAGCAACACGAATTTTCTGGATAAAAATATGTTACACATGTATCTGTTAATTTCAAGCTGGTAGGAGCGAACTAAATGAACCTAATATATCGCTGGTAGGTAGCTTAAAGCAGAGCTATCAACACAACACATAAAACAAACAAAAGTTGAATGGTAACACTGCTGCTGCAGCCGTTTGTAATTCAAAAGAGTAAATAAACGCAATAAAAATGTCGTAAATGAGGTATTATCTGTGTGTTGAATGGTAGGAAAGGGGAAAAGGGGACTTTAAATTTTTTTAAATTACATAAATGAAGATATATAGAAATATAAAATTTAATAATAAGTTTCAGTTGTGGTTCTTAGTCTGCCGATTTTGTCTTTGTTGTTCAAGCGCCTTTTTGATTGGCCTCCAGTTCCCTCTCTTTTTCTATTTCAATAATTCACTTATCACTTTTATCTGACCAGCAGCTAAAAACAGTGTTGAAAAACGTTCGTGCTTTTAGTTGGCAACTTTTGCTGGGGATCCCACCAGCTACAAGTCACAGCAGAAAAATTATTTTGCTCTTCGCTACTATTTTTTTATATGGAGTTCCATATGAGCGTTCACGATTTCAGTGCTGGGTACTAAGCTTTACACACAACAGCTGATTTTAGCGTTACTTCTTTTGGTGGGCGGTAATTACGATAAAAATTGAGTGTACACGATTTTTCAGTGCTGGATCGCCAATGAGTATTTAACAAGAAGAGTGGAATTGACTGGCTAACAGAATTGGCTTGCGGCTGTTCCGCGCCAAATGGGATTTAACAGTTCCATGTTAATGAAATTCTGTTAGTTATGTTACGGAATGCTTTTTTAGTAGGGCCACACCGGCTGGGTCTTCACTTCTTCGATCAACTCGTGGTAGGCTGCGGATTTAAACTCCAGCGTTTGGAATCCCAGGATATCTTCCGGCGTCACCTCCAAGTCTTCCACATTCCTGGATAGCGTGTCAGCTACGACGTTCTCGGCGCCCTTCTTATATTGCATCGAGAATGGAAACGCCTGCAACTCCAACGACCATCTGGCTAGTCTCCCGCTCAAGTCCTTGAGACTCATCAGCCACTGCAGGCTCGCATGGTCGGTGATCACCGTAAATGGCATCATCTCAACATATGGTCGAAACCTGTGAATTGCCAGTTTGGCAGCCAAGCAGTCCTTCTCCGTCACCTTATAGTTGATCTGGTGTCGGTTTAACTTGGCTGAGAAAAACGCCACTGGTCTTTCCTGCTTCTCATCATCCAGTTGGAACAAGACGGCTCCTACGCCAAAGTGTGAGGCATCACATTGGATAAAGAACGGCCTTTTGAAGTCCGCGTGTACCAACACTGGAGCTGTGGTAAGTGCCTCCTTTAACTTCTCCACGGCGCCTATTGCTTCTTCGCTCAACTGGAATTTTCCGCTCTTCTTCTTTAGGGCATCAGTCAGTGGCACGGAGATTTCGGCAAAGTTCCGGATGAATCGGCGATACCATCCTGCGGTGCCCACGAAACTACGGAGTTCCTTGATGTTCCTTGGATTCGGAATGTTCCTGATCGCCTCGACTCTGCCTGGATCCATTCTTAACGTTCCGCCACCTATTATGAAACCCAAACAGCTTAATTTGCGAAAGCAGAACTTGGATTTCGTCATTCCGATGGTAAGATTTGCATTTTTCAAACATTCCGCAACTGACTTTAAATATTTCAGGTGCGTCTCAAAATCCGCTGAAATGACGAGCAAATCATCTAGATAGACGAACACATTGGATCTTAGTGTAGCTGTAATCACCTTATCCATCAATCTGCATAGTTGTTGAGCAGCGTTGCAGAGTCCAAACGGCATGTGGCGAAACTGATAGAGTGGCCTTCCCGGTAAGGTGAATGCAGTGTATGACCGGCTCTTCTCCTCCAACTCGATTTGCCAAAAGGCGAACTTCAAATCCACACTCGAGATAAAGTGCGTCTCATCTATGCGGGACAACATGCCTTCAATGCATGGCAGCGGGTAAGCATCTTTCACAGTCACGGTGTTAAGCTTTCGAGCGTCTAAAGTGAATCTGTTTTTTCCAGGCTTCATCACTACCGTGGTCCTGTTGCTCCATGGACTGTCGCTCTCCTCGATGATTCCCAACTCCAACATCTTGTCAACTTCTGTCCACACGATTTCCTGTTTCGCCGGGGACAGAGGGTAATGTCGGTCTTTCACGGGTTCGGTTCCTTCAATAAGCTGTATCCGATGCTGTAGCAGGTGAGTCTTCCCTAGTCCGTCTTTCTCGAACTGGAGAAAGTCGCTCTTCACAGCTTCCAACCGACTCACCTGCCCCTCTTCCAGGTCCCACATCTCCGGATCAGACACTACAACGACCTCGTCCCGGTAGTACTCCACTCCAATACTGGCTTCTGTCACCTCGGGCTGCGTTTCGGCATTGCTTGTTATCCCAAACACGTCAGGCGCGATTTCGAAGGCTCTCCAGAAATCAAAACCCAGGTAAAGACCCTGCTGCAAATCTGGACACATATAAAATACAACGTTTTGTACTCTTCCTCTGTATTCCACAGGCAAAACCACGCGTCCCAAAATTGGACGACTGGCACCAGCCGCTGTCCTGACCATCGAAGCGTATGGCTGCATTGGCCAATCCAGCTCTTCTACCAACTGTATGTTTTCTTATCCGTATCCTTATGTATATCCTTATTATTATCCTTATCCTTATCCTTATTTTTTGTATTTATTTGCTTATCTACATTGGCAGTCGCTAGTAACGCTATTTGCCTTGCCCGGCATTCCACTCCTGCTTCCTTGCGGCCATGGTCTCCGAGCGCGTCTGTCCCGCCTTCACCGCGTGCACTTGGGAGTTTCCCGGACAGTTTTCACATTCGGGACTCAGTGTCTGCCTTCCCGCATTTATAGCAGAAGATGTTCCGCAGTCTCGACCGGCAGTCTCTCCACCTCGATGCACTCCTGTCGCAGCTCGTCCACCGTGAGTACATCCATCGCATAGACAAACTTAACTTGGCCTGATTGTCCTTTAATCCCCGCTTGATGATCTTCACCAGCTCCCGGTCTCGCAACGGCTGCTGGAAACGCGAGGCAAGTTGGCGCATTTGGTGGATGTAGTCATCGACTCGCTCGCCCGCCTGTTGCTCCCGCTGTAGCAGCTCCTGCATCAACTCGTGCTCCGTCTGGTACCCCTGGAAACGGTCTAACATGGCCTGACGTAGATGCGTCCAACTGTCGACTCTGGAGAGTCGCACATGTACCCAGTACCGTTCACGGGCTCGACCTGTTAAGAGGATGTGGAACCCACGGCGGATTTCTTTCCATGGGCACTGGTATTGCCGCTGCAAAAACTCGATCCGGAAAACGAAGTCTTCCACCGAGTTCATGGCGTCCTCTCCATCGAACTTCACGTTCCAACGCTCCAGCTTGAGGTAAGTACGATCACGCCCATTTACGTACGCGTTCTCACCTCTCCTGTCTTCTCCTCTCCTATCCTCAGCACAGGATTGGCTGCGCACATTTGGATTCCTCCAATGCCTCACGTACGGATCTGGCGCTATTCTGGGGCTACTGGAGGCATATTCTGGCTCCGGCAGTGGCTGTCTTGGCGGCAACGATGGTGCTGGCTTCCCTCCATGGAATTTTGGGATGGTCCCCGTGCTCGGACCAGACTCCGGATCTTTCGGGCGTATTGGGGCAGCGGTGCTGCCGGCTACGTCTTCCCTTTGCGGCCTTATGACTTCCTGCATCAGCTTCATCATTTTTAGGAATCCTGTTCGGATCTCGTCACGGATTGAAGCAGTGACTCCTTCCTGCAAAGATCGCCGGTATGTCTCATTCGCCTGCGCGATGGCGACATTTACCGCTGATGAGAGGACAGAATCCACCGGCTCCTTCGCGGGCTCCTGTCGCGGGAATTCCAACTCCAGTGGGCGGCCACTCTGAGGGGATGAATCCAAACAGAAAAAAAAACCCAAAACTCAAAACGAAATCTTTCTTTCTAATGACTATCTTGCTCACATAAGGGGAGAGAAAACAAAACGCTACACCAGGCTAACCAACACTTTCCTACAAACAATTTGGAACAATGGACAAACATTTAAGCACTAATCAATTGCACAATTCCTCAACTTAATGAGGGACGACATTCGAGGAGCGCTAACGGCAATCTATTATGTTCCCGTCTCCTTTCCGGCCACTATTGGGATGTGCTGTGAGGCAGGTGCTACGCAAAGTCGGTCGTGTACCGCTCTGGGACACCTGTCACCGTGGCTCAATCTCCAATTACGGCCAGCACATAACCAACGTAAACTAGAAGGAGACGGAACAAATAGAAGACGAAAAGAAATAAATAATAAACAACTTAGCCTCACCAAACTCTACCGAAAACTAAATATAATATCACAATTTGTCACAGTTATTTTTAGACCCTGTACTTTAAAAAAGTACAAAAGTTTGTTAAAAAAAAAAGTGCGTAACAGGCAGAAGGAGGCGTGTCAGACCCCATAAAGTATATATATTCTTGATCAGCATCAACAGCCGAGTCGATATAGCCATGTCCGTCTGTCTGTCTGTCTGTCCCTTTTTGAACACCTAGATCTCAGAGACTATCAGAGCTAGAGACACCAAATTTGGCATGTACGTGCATCTATATCATGCATTGAACCAGTTTATTTTAGATTTTTGCCACACCCCCCTCCGCCCCTAGAAATTTAAAAACAAAATTTTAAAGGCGAATTACAAGAAAACCCTTAAAACTAGCGCCTGATTTTTGGTATTTATAATATTCACTATAGTACAAACCTGTCCTGAAAATTTCATTCCAATCGGTTGATAAACGCGGAAGTTATTTAACTAACAATGTTACGGGCAAAAGGAAGAAGAAGAGACATAGCGACCTCTATGTTTATCAAGTGGCGCCATCTATTGATAGTATGCAACATTGAAGAACAATCTTTAGTGAACGCTTTGCACTCAAAAAGTACTGGGTCTCCTACTGTCGAGCTTGCTCCACTGTAGCTTACTGCATTTTTTTTCCTACTCCCATTCGGATTCGTTGCAAACGATTCATTATATAACAATGACGGTGTGGCCCTACTAAAAAAGCAGTACGTAACAGTTAACAGAGATCAGACGCACGCTTTGCGTTTTTGTTTTGATTTGTGCTTTGCTTGGGTTTGTACTCTGTGCACTCAGTGGAATCGTCTGGCGAATGACCAAAAATGCGCAGTTGCCACATTTCATATCATGTTGTTGTTGTTGCAAATCTGAATTTTGCCTATTTCAAAGTTGATTCGAAGCAATGCCCTCAGCCTGCGTTTACCCTTCGCTGATGGGGTGTTATGTGCGAGTAAAGTGAAATGACATAATATTAAGTAAATGCGTGCAATATTTGATTTAATTAATTTTTAACAATGTTATCTATATATATAAAACTCTTTGTCCTGACTGACTGACTGACTGACTGACTGACTGACTGACTGACTGACTGACTGACTGACTGACTTAGTCATCACGCTGTGGGCCAAACGGTTCAAGATATTGAGATGAAATTCTTACACACCATAGCTGGGACATAATTATCGTGCAATAAGACGGGATTTTTTGATATCCTCACTGGAAGGCGCTAAAATGGGGGTCAAAGGTCAAAATTGCTTAGTATGAAATTTTTTTTGTTTTTTGAGCTATCTTAACCAAACTCACAGATTATGGATTTCGTACTCACTGCTACATCCTTAGAAAATTTGGTCAAGATCGGACCACTATATCATATAGCTGCCATAGGAACAACCAGATGCAAATTAAAGCTTTGTATGAAGATCTTCGTTATTTTTTGAGATATCTGAACCAAACTCACAGATTATGGATTTCGTACTCACTGCTACATCCTGAGAAAATTTGATCAAGATCGGACCACTATATCATATAGCTGCCATAGGAACAACCAGATGCAAATTAAAACTTTGTATGAAGATCTTTGATATTTTTTGAGATATCTCAACCAAACTCACAGATTATGGATTTCGTACTCACTGCTACATCCTGAGAAAATTTGGTCAAGATCGGACCACTATATCATATACATAGCTGCCATAGGAACAACCAGATGCAAATTAAAACTTTGTATGAAGATCTTTGTTATTTTTTGAGATATCTCAACCAAACTCACAGATTATGTATTTCTTACTCACTGCTACATCCTGAGAAAATTTGGTCAAGATCGGACCACTATATCATATAGCTGCCATAGGAACAACCAGATGCAAATTAAAACTTTGTATGAAGATCTTTGTTATTTTTTGAGATATCTCAACCAAACTCACAGATTATGTATTTCTTACTCACTGCTACATCCTGAGAAAATTTGGTCAAGATCGGATCACTATATCGTATAGCTGCCATAGGAACAGTGGCTTTTAATGCTATTAATAAACAATCAAAAGAAGATGGACAGGGGGAGGGGAGGGGGGTGTAACGATTCATTTGTGTTGCGGCTTTCAAAATCAATTTTCAGTATATGGCACTGTTACTCGCTCTTGCTGCAATAATCCAATTGCAGCGAAAACTTTAAAACAGCGAGCAGCGAAGATGTAAATTTTCTATCTATATATATAAAACTCTTTGTCCTCACTGACTTAGTCATCACGCTGTAGACCTAACGGTTCAAGATATTAAGATGAAATTTTACACAACATAGCTGAGACATAATTATCGTGCAATAAGACGGGATTTTTTGATATCCCCACTGGAAGGACTAAAATGGGGGGTCAAAGGTCAAAATTGCTTAGTATGAAATTCATTTGTGTTGCGGCTTTCAAAATCAATTTTCAGTATATGGCACTGTTACTCGCTCTTGCTGATATAATCCAATTGCAGCGAAAACTTTAAAACAGCGAGCAGCGAAAATGTAAATTCTATATATTATATAAAGTACTACTTATTACTATTATCTTAAGTCCAACTACAGGGAAAAATTGAATTTACAATTCCCGCTATCTAATTAGAAATGACATAAGGTCTGGCTATAGCTGTGAGAAATGTTTCCTATTTTCACTTCACATTTTTCCCCGAGATTTCAGCGAGCGTAGCGAGCCGGGAGTTGGCGAGCGAAGCGAGCAGGGGACAAACCCCTAGTTATTATATAAAATAATATTATATCTAATTTTATATATTATTTGATTTCCTAATGCTGCATATAAACGATTGCATTAGTCTCTAAATTCTTGAAATAAAAAATTTTTTGAACAGTTACAAATTGATATACGCATAATAAGAATTCATAATATATATCATACTGCATAAAATAATGTTCCAGAAAAGGCGAACAAACCAAAGGGCAAAGCAAAATATCAACACTCGAATATATCGCTCGCTTTTTTGAGTAAATACCACACAACATATTTAAAATCACACAGATGGTTTAAAGCTCGCGACGATTCTGTCTGCTACTCGACATTGCCGATACCTCACCCTACTACAGATACCCTTTTTATGATGTTAATAAAATATTTATAATTTTTCTAGAACATTAATCAAAGCAGTATGATATATATTATTAATTATTATTATTTATAAATTTGTAACTATTTAACTACATTTTTATTTCAAAAATTTAGTGGCTTATGCAATCGTTTATATGCAGCATTAGAAAAATCTAATCAAATGTAAAACATACTATTTTATATAATAATAATATTGTTAAAAATTAATTAAATCAAATATTGCACGCATTTACTTAATATTATGTCATTACACTTAACTCACACATAACACCCCATCAGCGTAGGGTAAGCGCACTGAGGGCATTGCTTCGAATCAACTTTGAAAAAGCAAAATTCAGATTTGTAACAACAACAACATAATATGAAGTATGACAACTTTTCATCATACGTTTTGTAGATCACACAAAGCAAAACAAGAAACCAAAACAAAAAACCGCAAAGCGGCCATCGGAGTTTGGCGCGTCACAGGCTTTTAACACTATTCTGTTAGATTCTGTCTATACCCACTTTTACACGCCAAACTCCACTGCGTCTGTTATTTAACAGCCGTCATTTCGCCTCTTGATGGTAGTTACTCAATGGCTGGATCCTACGCTTTACACATTACTGCTGATTTTAGCGTTATTTCTTTAGGTGGGCGGTATTTATCGATAAAAATTGGGTGTACACGATTTTTCAGTGCTGGGTACTAAGCTTTGCACACAACAGCTGATTTTAGCGTTAAATCTTTTGGTTGAATGGTATTTACGGTACGGTATTACGGTATAAAAAATTGAGTGTTCATTAAAAAAAAAAAACGAAATTACACCGGGTGAACGGCAGCGAAAAATATCATTTGGCTTGGATTCTTGATCAGAACGATGAGCTGGGTCGATAAACCCATGTCCGCCTGTCATATTTTTAAGTTCCTAGATCTCAGAGACTATAAGAGCTAGAAACACAAATCTTAGTATGTAGGCTCACCATATCTTGCATTGATCAAGTGCGCCCCCGAAAATTGAAAACCAAAATTTCAAAGTCGATATACAAGAGAACCTTTAAAGCCAGCACCTATAATATGTACATGTAATAAGTATACACTATGATCCAAACCTAAAGATTTTATTCAAATCAAGTCGATTGAATCAGTTGATCCATCTAATCTTTCAAAAAACTAAATTTTCCTTTTCTCTTAGCGTATCAAAATGCACTGGATGATAGAGCGTTCGCTTTCATTTGGATGACGCTGAATTTTGTTCGTTTGCTGTTCGAGTCTATTTTGTTATCGATTATATTTTATCGCATCGGAATTACTTTAGGCGGCGTATCGACGAACCGCAACAAAGAAGATACGCTAGCGACCTCTGTGTTTATCAACGGATATCTTTGTAATGGCGCCATCTAATGAAATTTCTGGTACGCAATATTAGAGAACAATCTATAGTGAACGCTTTGCACTCAAAAAGTACAGGGTCTTCTACTCTCGAGCTTGCTACACCGTAGCTTACTGCAATTTAAGAACTAAGTTTCTTTCGATTAATTATATGCAATAAATAAACACATGCAAATAAAAAGAAAGCATCTGAAGTGCATATAAAACCATATAAGGTTTTTTATATGGTACATATATGTATTTATTTATTTATTAACTTCTTACACCTAGTGCTGCATGAATATCCTTATAAATTACAAACATAAAACATTCAATAATTAAATGAAATGAAAAAATAATTATTAGTTTAAATTTGGATTATGCCGCAACCAATAAATATTATGGTTATTTTCATTACTAATAAGACTGTTCCTGCAACTGGTTTGTTTTTGATTTGCTTAAACTTTTATTATTTTTGAGAAAGCCATAATCAGTTGCAGGAACGACCCGTTTTGCACATTGATTTGATTTTGCATCCAAAATTCATATTCGATAACTTTCAACGTTCTCCATTTTAAAAATCAGCAGAATAAAAATATACATCATATGTGCTAATCCAGAAAAAGTTCAACCACGTCAAAAAACGAAAAATTCATCAAAAACTCACGTTTTATAAAATTTTTCTTTAGAAACGCAATTGTTTTTATACTCATTTAAGCAATTAACACACAAATTAATTCATTTTGATGAGCAAACCGATTGCGTTTGTGGACAAATTAAATTTTTCTGTATTTCTGCCCATTTGGTAAAAATCCACTTTTGAAATGGGGAGCATGAAAAAAAAGCATTATTCCATAAAATCGTTCTCAATGAACAATAAACCCATCAATGTGCAAAAAGAATGCTTTTGACTTGATAAGTTCGCTTTTTAATTTTCAAAACAGCTAAGCTATATTTTTTTATATACAGATTAATAACCCTTCAATTTTAGTGGAAGAAATGTAACGTTCGCAACGTAACGTCCGCATCAAACAAAAATAAAGTTGTTTTTTTAGCTGGACGACTAAACGTAATTTTTTAAATAAATTGATGTGGTCTTATATTCAACTTCATTTGTTGTTATTGGTCTTTCTTTGTTTATTATGCGAAATTCGGTAAAATATGTGCAAATGTACACGAGTCTCAATTTTTTTTTCAAAAACAGTTAACCCTTTATTTTGAAATAGGCTTAAAAGTATTGCCAACTAAGTTCATTTTGGAAAAAATTTTATCAAAATATACCAATGTGAACGTCTGCTGTGTCAATATGATTTGCGTACAAAAGTAACGTCCGCAACGCAGGATTAGCCCATACATATGTGGTATTATTTTTTTCGCGGAGAACCGTCATACAGATAATTAAATTGAAATCAGTCTCTAAGCTGATTTCGTTGAAACTTCTAGTGTTGCATTTTCCAAATTTGTTCTGGGCAACTCTACACAATTGGTATGGAACAGTTTAAGCAAATCAAAATCAAAACAGTTGCAGGAATAGTACTAATATTTATTAAAATTAAAGGAAAATCAACTAAGCGCAAGAGGTTACCGGCGGACATGTGTACGATTTTAAATGAAATATGGGAGGAAAAACTTGATGATCTGTGGGAGAAGAGAAAATATACACACATACAGAATATGTTTGCAGAAATGGCCAACCAAGCATGTTTAAACTAACCAAAACCCTATAAAAGCTAAGGTACTTTTCAAGATATATTTATTCGGTCAATTAACCATAAACCAGCAGTTTTCTTGCTGTAAAACAAAACACGATATTATGACCTGGACTAATCAAAGGGCTCATTGTTTGCACAGATTGCCAGTCAACTACTGCAACTATTATGTCGCAATTCGACTAATCAAAAAACCAATTTCTCAATTCAAACTGTTTAAAATTAAACAAATTTTTTTTATATATTAATCTAAAATTGACTAAAGGGATATGGTATGTGCGTTATAGTTCTTTGCGTTCCAATGCATGTTCGAGAACAGAATCTGATTCGACGTCGCTCTCCAATTTCAACGCTACTGCAAAACAAGATATGGAATATAGTTGATTCTAAAGTTTAAACATAATATGCACAAATAAAATACTAAAGATCAATGTTATTCTACGAAATATTCACAGAATATTCCAATGTTGGTTCAGTTTATAATGACTTCATAATCAAATCCTCTAAGTGCTTTGTGTCTATTTCGGGCATTTGCGCACCTTGTGCTGTTGAATTTAACCAATACTCTGATGTAGCTATGTAGATAGCCACGGCTCCGCCGACAATGTAAGCAATATGTGTGGAGCTCTGAAAGATGACGCACGTTGCCACACACATGCCAAAGTACGTAAGAAACCGTGTGATGTTCACATAAGAATCGCGTTGCTGCGACGACAGATCTTTGAACGTTGTGTTCACAGGCAAGTTAACAGAAAATAGTTGATTTAATCGCAGTATTGATTTACTAATCGATAACTACTCACCCTGACATTTGCCATTCTTAAGTTTATGGCCGAATGCGCATTTCTTACACATGTCCGGTCCATCACCGTCACATCCGTCACAGGAACGATCGCATTCAAGACATGTGAACGAGCCTTCATTGTTAACGCAGAACTGCTGCGATTTACAAGCTTTATGTTGGTCTAAGCACTCGTTAATATCGACACAGCCGCTCTCAGTGTCCATACGCCAGCCATTCTTACACTTGCGACAACTCTTGGGACCAGCACCGTTGCAACTGCCGTCGCCACAGGCGGCATGGCAAGATGTGCATAGAAGCTTTGTGGCATCTCGAAAGGACTCGTAGTGTTGCTCATCGCAATCGTTGCAGTTTACGCCGGCGTAGCCATTATCACATAGACATTGGCCATTACCTTTCCGTGTTCCATTTCCTTTGCATTTGCCTTTTTCATTAATAAAGTTGTTCAATAATAGTAGAAGGTGGTACCACAACGTTACTTACCATTACCATTGCAGTCGGTACAAGGTTGACATGTTGGCCCATAAGTTTCTGGTGGGCAGCAAACAGCAAGCTGTTTAATGCACAGCCAGGAATGCAGGTCGTGCTCCTCGTCCTGCTTGTGTGTAAACCAGTCTTCAATCAGCGACTCATAGTCGTTGCTTAATGTATGACAGTGGTCCTGTCCCCGCATCACGTCCGTACATAGCTGCTCTTGAATTTCAACAAATCTAACTTCACTATTTTTGTAGGCCCGCAGTTTCTCCTGCTCCCAAGCGGCATCACCACCAGCATGTTTGCCTCGTTTTGTTTTCTCTAATCCCAAGTTAAAGGATTCCACAAGCACTGCGCAAGCCTTACAAGGTGGCAATTTTGTTGATTTATCCTTTTGTTTTTGTTGGTCGTCAATAGCAACTGCAACTGTCAAAAGCGACACCGCAAAACATATTTTCAATAGCATATTACTTTGTTAAGGGCCCTTCGGTGAAGGTTTACGTGTAATTCATTTATGGTTGTTAAAATTTATCGACATATCGATGTTTATAACTGTATATACCCGGTTATCAAAGAGTATTTAACATCAAGAGGAGAAATGACGGCTGTTAAATAACAGAGGCAGTGGAGTTTGGCGTGTAAAAGTGGGTATAGACGGAATCTAACAGAATAATGTTAAAAGCCTGTGACGCGCCAAACTTCGATGGCCGCTTTGCGGTTTTTAGTCCCAGTACTTTGGAAAAGTACAAATGGGTCTATTAAGTTAGTCCAAAAAAAAAATGTGCGTAACAGGCAGAAGGAGGCGTGGCAGAGTATAAAGTATATATATTCTTGATCAGCATCAACAGCCGAGTCGATATAGCCATGTCCGTCTGTCTGTCTGTCCGTCTGTCCCTTTTTGTGTCGCCTAGATCTCAGAGACTATAAGAGCTAGAGACACCATATTTGGCATGTAGGTTCATCTATATCTCCCATTGATCAAGTTTGTTTTAGATTTTTGCCACGACCCCCTCCGCCTCTGGAAATTGATATACAAAATTTCAATGTCGAATTACAAGAGCCCCTTTAATGCTAGCCCCTTGATTTTTGATACATATAATATACACTATAATCCGAAACTGTCCAATCAATTCATTCCAATCGGATGATAAATGCGGAAGTTATTCAACTAACAATGTTACGGGCAAAAGGAAGAAAAAGAGACGCTAGCGACCTCTGTGTTAATTAACTTATTTCGTAGTGGCGCCATCTATTGCATGGTAGGGAACATTGAAGAACAATCTATAGTGAACGCTTTGCTCTTAAAAAGTACTGGGTCTCCTACTGTCGAGCTTGCTCCACTGTAGCTTACTGCATTTTTTTAATTATTTCTAAGGGGGATACAATGGTGTAAGATCAACTTCTGGTTGTAGATAGTTGTCGCTTAAAATTATGTCATTTATTTGCATTTTGCATTGATTTATACTTATAATTTTATTGCCCTGAATATTAAGATTAACATTGACACGATAGAAATGTATTGGAAACTTGAATATAGATATATATAGGGTGTTCACTCGACTCTCGCAGCGTCGCAGGTAAGAGATGTGACACTTGTCACAACAATTTTGTTTTACAGTTGTATTAGTTATGTTCCAAGTTACAATGGTATTTTGTTCAATCATTTTTAGTCCCAGTACTTTAAAAAAGTACAAAATGGTCTATTACGTTTGTGCAAAAAAATTTGCGTAACAGGCAGAAGGAGGCGGCAGACCCCATAAAGTATATATATCTTGATCAGCATCAAAAGCCGAGTCGATATAGCCTTGTCCGTCTGTCCGTCTGTCACTTTTATGAGATCCTAGATCTCAGAGACTATAAGAGCTAGAGATACCAAATTTGGCATGTAGGTGCATCTATAACTTGCATTGATCAAGTTTGTTTTAGATTTTTGTCACGCCCCCCTCCGCCCCCCGAAATTGAAATACAAAATTTCGAAGTCGAATTACAAGAGCCCCTTTAATGCTAGCCTCTTACATATAATATACACTATAGTCCAAAACTGTCCAGAAAATTTCATTCTAATCGGATGATAAACACGGAAGTTATTCAACAAACAATGTTACGGGCAAAAGGAAGAAGAAGAGACGCTAGCGACCTCTGTGTTTATTAACTTTTAACTTATCTTCGCCATCTATTGAATGGTACGCAACATTGAAAAACAATCTATAGTGAACGCTTTGCACTCAAAAAGTACTGGGTCTTTTACTGTCGAGCATGCTCTACTGTAGCTTTTTGGATTTTTTGTTTTGGTTTCTTGTTTTGCTTTGTGTGTACCTACAAAACGTATGATGAAAAGTTGTCACACTTCATATTATGGTGTTGTTGTTACAAATCTGAATTTTGCCTATTTCAAAGTTGATTCGAAGCAATGCCCTCAGCCTGCGTTTACCCTACGCTGATCGGGTGTTATGTGCGAGTAAAGTGTAATGACATAATATTAAGTAAATGCGTGCAATATTTGATTTTATTAATTTTTAACAATATTATTATTATTAAATAAAATAATATTATATTAAATTTTATATATTATTTGATTTCCTAATGCTGCATATAAACAATTGCATTGGTCACTACATTTTTTAAATAAAAATTTAGTTAAATAGTTACAAATTTATAAATAACTAGGGGGATGGCCCCCTGCTCGCTTCGCTCGCCAGCTCCGGCTCGCTACGCTCGCGGAAATCTCGGGGAGAAATGTAGAGTGAAAATAGGGAACACTTTTCACAGTTATAGCCGGACCTTATGTCATTTGTAATAAAAATGCGGGAAATGTAAATAAAATTTTTCCCTGTAATTGGACTTAAAATAATAGTAATAAGTAGTACTTCATATAATATAGAGAATTTACATTTTCGCTGCTCGCTGTTTTAAAGTTTTTGCTGCAATTGGATTATTGCAGCAAGAGCGAGTAACAGTGCCATATACTGAAAATTTTGAAAGTCGCAACACTAATGAATCGTAACACCCTCCCCTCCCCCTCCCATTTAAACCATCTGTGTGATTTTAAATAAGTGTGTGTGACATTTAGCCAAAAAAAAGCGAGCCATATATTCGAGTGTTGATATTTTGCTTTGCCCTTTGGTTTGTTCGTCTTTTTTGCTTTGTGCTGTGATTCCTGGTCACACACAGATGAATGTGTGTGAGCTCGCTACGATACTGCCTACATCTCGACATTGCCGACACCTGACTCGGCTACAGATACCCTTTTTATAATATATTTATAATTTTTCTAGAACATTATTTTTAGCAGTATGATATATAGAGTGAAACCTCTCTTGGGCGGACACTCATGGTCGCGCAATTTGTGTCCGCTCAAGGAGAGTGTCCGCCTATAGGAATATTGTTTTTTTTTTTTATAAATTCAAGTGGTTTTTTCCATTCAGGGTTTGTTAAAATACATAATAATGACTTCAAGATAATACAAAATTAAGTTCCAGTTAATTTATCTTCTAAGTACATAGTATGTGTTAAGCTAAGTATAAAAAAGTGGATAAACATTAAAAACAAGAAGAAAAAATTAAAAATAAGGAAAATTAGCTTCGATTGCAATAGTGACAGTTAATTCTATTGTGTCTTAAAAAAGTCATCTGTTCTTGTTTGTCGAGCGCTCTTTAATTTTTCGTCATATATGTAGGACTGCAAATGGCTTTCCAAATGTTGTACGTATTAAAACGCTTTATAGTCGTTTAGAGCAAATTTTTTTAATTTCATTCTTGCGGTCATCGCCTTATCATCCGAATCTATTTGATCATGGTCATAATCCGGCTCTTTCGGTTCTTCTTCGGACTTCGAATTATCATTGTTTCCTGGGGTTCCAATGCAATGATTTTGTTGTAGTGCTTACTTGTCGAGTTTGGCCGCCCACTTCTGATTTTTAATGAGCCAACTAGCTCGTCAGCGAACGTTTTTAAAAAATGCGTGTCCCGCCATGGGAGGTTTTCGTTCGTTTTTGTCCTTTTTTTAGTGTCCGCGTCCGTTTAAGAGAGTGTCCGCTCAATAGAGGCAAAATTAGTCTGAAAACCCCACCAAAACCAACGTCACGGAAAAAGTGTCCGCCCAAGGGGGGTGTCCGCCTATTAGAGGTGTCCGCTAAGGGAGTTTTTGCTGTAATATGAATACTTATTATATGTATATCAATTTGTAACTATTAAAAATATTTTATATTATAAGAATTTAGAGACTAATGCAATCGTTTATATGCAGCATTAGGAAATCAAATAAAATATAAAATTTAATATGATATTATTTTATTTAATAATAATAATAATATTGTTAAAAATTAATTAAATTAAATATTGCACGCATTTACTTAATATTATGTCATTACACTTTACTCGCACATAACACCCGATCAGCGTAGGGTAAACGCAGGCTGAGGGCAATATTGCGAATCAACTTTGAAATACACAAAATAGAAATACGAAATGTGGCAACGGCGCATTTTTGGTCATCCGCCAGACGATGCCACTGAGTGCACAGAGTACACACCAAGCAAAGCACAAATCAAAACAAAAAGAATTTCATTAACATAGAACTGTTAAATCCCATTTGGCGCGGCACAGCCGAAAGCCAATTCTGTTAGCCAGTCAATTCGACTCATCTTGTTAAATACTCATTGCCCGGTTATATAGCGCTAAGCGCTCGTTGTGTAAAATATTATAGTGGGATTCCATGAACAGTTTAAGATTATGCTAGGTTCACATTGCGCCACAGGCTGACACATCACAGTGCCACAGGGGCACGACTTAATATGAACACAAAATGATGTGCCACAGAAATTAGCTGGCACAGAAATTGGGCACGGCACTGTTAACGGCAGTGTCATTTAAGCAGTATTTACATGAAATAAAAAACTCCATATAAAAAACAACGAAAACATTTTTTCAATTTTTCATTTCAATGTTTGTTTACACTTCTCGTTACGTTTCATAACGTAAGTGCCTATTGTTCTGCTAAAACTTAAATGGCACTCTTAGACGTAACATAGCAATTTTAGCGGACCATTTCATTTTGACATGATGAAATAAGCCTCCACCCCCTATTTCATCAGTAAAGCAATATTTACACTCAAATCAAAAAGAAATTGTCAAAAATCTGTTTTTTTCACTCAGCTAACAGAATATTAGTATTTTGTTATCGATATACGTGTTCGATATCGATGTATGTGTTATCTACGCTGTTATTGTGGGCGCTTTATATAAATCAGTTGTTGTTGCTGCTGTTAAACAAAACAAATTAAATGCTGCCACTTTTAAATAAAATAATAATATAGTCGCTTTCTATATTTAATCATATAATATATTTATTTTGTCGGTCACTTTTTTTAAATTAAATTAAATAAAGCCTAATTAATTTGTTTGGTCCTTATGACCTTTGAAAATCTGCGGTGTTAAAGCAGCGACCTCCAATTGAACTTCGGTAATTCCCTCACACCACATTTTCCCCAAATTTTACTATTCAAAAGTTCATAATTTCATCATTCTCTGATGAAATAAGGGGTGGAGGCTTATTTCATTACGTCAAAATTAAATGGCCCGCCAACTGTGCTATGTTAATTCTAACAGTGCCATTTTGAGTTTAACAGAACGGTTGGCCCTTACGTTATGAAACGTAACGAGAAGTGTGAACCAACTTTGAAATGAAAAACGGGAAAAATATTTTCGCTGTTTTTTTTATATAGAGTTTTTCTTTTCCACGGCGTTTCGGGGCGAGTGTAAATACTGCTTAAAAGATGAAATTATGACCTTTTGAATAGTAAAATTTGGGGAATATTTGAAAATGTGGATAAAGTGAGGGAATTACCGACGTTCAATTGGAGGTCACTGCTTTAACACCGCAGATTTTCAAAGGTCATAAGGACCAAACAAGTTAATAAGGCTATATTTTATTTAATTAATATGATAAAATAATTATATTATATGATTATGATGTATCATCAGGCCAGAAAGCGACTATTTTATTATTTTATTTAAAAGTCGCAGCATTAAATTTGTTTTGCTTATGAGCAGCAACAACAGCTGATTTATATAAAGCGGCTACAATAACAGCTCACAGTGGGATAACAGAGGCCAAAAGTGTAGATCAAATCAACCGAGCATGATATGGTAGCCACGATATTTTTTCTCATCAAGTTATATTCACTTATTAATTAAAAACGTAGCAAAAAAAATTTTTTTTGTTATACTTTAATTATTTTAAAAACTTTTTTAGATTAGTAGAAATTAAATAACTCCATATTTTTCTTATTTTATGATAGATTCGAAGGAAATTTTGCATGGACTTTTAATTTTAGCCAAACTTAAACCTTCAAAAATTAAAAACCATTTGTCAGTCATTTAAAAAAACTTTTTTTTAATGATAAACAAATAAAGTTTTAGATAAGGATTACAGGTTATGTGTATTTGTATCTGTATCTGTGTCTGCTTATGTGTCTGTATTTGTGTCTTAATTTGTATCTGTATCTGTATTTGTATCTGTGTCTGTGTCTGTATCTGCATCTATATCTGTATTATCAGGGTTATTTGAGGGCTTCAATAGATCAAGTGCCACTTTAGGTATTCTTGTGGTATTTTTTTTGGGTATTTCGGATAAAGATGAGATTATTGGATCAGAACTTATAAATTATCTATTAAAAACATCCTCATTTTGTTTTATGCGGCTAATCTTTCGAGATCTCTCCCGATATCTATTAAAATTATAGCTGGGCTACTGTTAAGGAGTTAAGGTTCTAAAGTTCTAGCATGTATAATCATACAATTTATTTATTACTTAATTATCTCTGATTCTGCCACGTGGCAAAACGATAACTCTTAATTTAGGAATTCTAATTGTAATTTTGTACATTTAAGTCACAATTTACTAGCTTTTGACTGACTGTTAACCTGTTTTGGGCATTACTAACTTTACTTATTTTATTTACGACATTTTAAGCCATAATTTATATTAATTGATTACGCCTTTTGATCACAGGAGCTAATTTACTAAACGTCTATTAGTTGCTTATATATATACAAATATCTCAACAAACATTCTAGGTTTGTGACCAAAAATACACTAGAGAGCAATTTGAGTTTTCTTGAGTAATGCCTAAAATATCTAATTTTAGACTAAATTCATTTGTGAAACTGTAAATCATTTTTCTCACAAAGGGAACAAAGAACAAAAAACTTTTTCACAAAAATATTAAAGCGTGCAAACCCGGACCTTCTGAGAATTCTCTGTAGTTCTTTAGGAAATAGGTAAAAATTTAAGGTTTAAAAAAATTTTTTTTTTTAAATATTTGACGTTCACATTTGAACGTAGTATGAAAATTCGAAATTAGTTTATTTATCAAAAATATTAATGGCATACCGTCATTTATGATTACCATAGTATGTTAGGCGAAGTACATTTTTAAAAATGAAGACAAAAGCGATTTTTAGTTTTCTCAAAAAAATTAAAATCAAAGTATATCTTTGAGAAGGGATTATGTCGCTCCTGCAAAACATAAAACAATATTATTTGCGGATTATGAAGGGGCATTTAGTGTATTTCAAGCCGGCATCAAAAGTTTGTGCGATTTCTAAATTTCGTTTTTAACATTAATTCGCAAATACGGCCTCTGTTACCCCACTGTGTAGCGTAGATAACACGTATATCGATAAGCTAAAAACTTTTTTATATCCTTGCAGAGGGTATTATAATTTTGTCACGAAATGTGTAACACATTGAAGGAAGCCTCACAGACCCCATAAAGTATATATATTCTTGATCAGGGCGACGATCTGAGTCGATATAGCCATGTCCGTCTGTCTGTCCGTCTGTTTCTATGCAAACTAGTCTCTCAGTTTTGAAGCTATCTTGATGAAACTTGGTACAGGTCCGTCTTTTTGCTGCACGCAGTACATATGTCGGAACCGGCCGGATCGGTTAACTATATCATATAGCTGCCATAGGAACGATCGGTTGGAAATAAACATTAAGTATGAAAAACTTTTTTGTTTCTCTAAATATCTCAACCAAATATACACATTGTGTGTTAGTTTAAGTTTTTAACAGGCTGACCAAATTTGGTGTAAATCGGACTACTATATCATATAGCTGCCATAGGAACGATCGGTTCGAAAACACATTTAGTATGAAAAACTTTTTTCTTTCTCAAAATATCTCAACCAAATATACACATTGTGTGTTTGATTAAGTTTTAAACAGGCTGACCAAATTTGGTGTAAATCGGACTACTATATCATATAGCTGCCATAGGAACGATCGGTTCGAAATCAACATTTAACAAATTTTGTAAAAATTTGACGTCTTACACAGGGCACTGCCACGGTATCCAAACTTTGGCGCGCCAAAGTTAGCTTGCGCTATATTTTGTTTTGTTATTTTCATGTTGTTGTTGTTACAAGTCTGAATTTTGTCTTTTTGGACTTGATTCTTAATAATGCGCTCAGCCTGCGCTCAGCATTCGCTGTTCGGGTGTTATGAGCGAGTCAAATGAAATCACAAAATATTAATTAAATTAGTGCAATATTTTATTTTTATTAATTTTTAACAATATCGTGCTCGCATGGCTTAGTAAGCCTCCGTGCAAATGGACGACATTTGTGGCGAATCGCGTGACCAAAATTACGCAAGCCACAGGATCACCTGATAACTAGTCGCATTTTCGGTCAGAGCAAAATCCAGCTGATTTAGCTAGTAGAGGGGTGATACCTTCAGAGCTCAATGACAGCAATTTGTGATGGCATGGACCGAAATGGTTGCTGTCCCCTCAAGACCAGTGGCCAGCTTCTCCTGACGAAAACAATGGATGCGGTTCCAGAGCAGCGTTCAGTCAAATGCAATGTTGCTTAACCCCCCGAGCGCAACATTTTCGAGCACATTTCCAGATTCGATAGGGCACTCAGAGTCATAGCGTAAGCGACACGTTTCCGCCAGTCCTGTCAAAAACCATCTCCCAGTTTTCCGAATGAACTTAGTCACGACGAGCTTTTCAAAGCACACGACTTGTTTCTTCTGTATACACAGCGAAGGGAATATCAGCTAGAGTACATCCGTTTGCTAGAAAAGAAGCACGTTTCGAAATCAAGTTCTATCCTTACTTGACTCCGTTCCTTGACCAAAATGGTTTGATCCAATTTTGTGGCAGTTAAAGGTATCAGAGTCGCTGCGTTATGATGAGCGACATCCCATTCTCCTTCCTCACAACTGCCAATTCACCCGTCTTTTGGTTCGATATGTCCATATTATCTCCCTTCATGGAGGGAACCAATTGATGATAAGGCTTATCCGAGCCAAGTATTGGGTTCCCAAGTTAAAGACTCTGGTCAAATCCGTTGTCAACTCCTGCAGAGTCTGTATAGTTCAGAGGAAAAGACTACAGTCTCAGATGATGGGTGATCTGCCAGTTGAAAGATCCATTTTTTCCAGAGCATTTTATCATACAGGTGTCGATTTTGCGGGTCCGTTTGAAATTAAAAACTACACAGGACGGGCGTGTCTTGTTACGAAAGGTTACGTCTGCGTCTTTGTGTGATTTGTTCCAAGGCTATCCACTTGGAACCCGCCTCCGATCTGACATCCGAGAAGTTTTTGGCAGCGTTGTGAACAAGTACTACGCTAACTGCTTGGCGCACCAGCACACGGGGCAATCATGACGGAGCGGAGACAGCTGCCGAGTCTGTCATGAGCGGTATCACACTTTGCTGCACCTCCATGACCGAGCTCGCCCGTTGTCTACGCGTTCACGGTCTCCGTCACCCTCCGATAGTCCGCCCACTCTGTCCGAGGTGCTCCAGCACAAGACGACGTTCTTGTTCCCGCCGGCTACTGTTCGCTTGCGCACCGGTGAGAAGCACTATGATCTAAGCGCTATGAACGAACTAAGCGCAGCAAGATCAACGCGTCCCTGGCATTGGCCTTGAAGCTGCGCTTCATTAATGTCTTCGATGACCGGTTATGTACGGCCGTTGTCAACCCCAAGGACAAGGACGAGCTGAGCTTCGAGACGCTGTTCAAAATGGAACCCGATTTCCAATTTTGGACTCCTCTGCGTCCAATAGCAGAAGGAGTGCGCGACCGTGGTATTAGGAGCCGATGTTTACCCGAACATCGTTCGAGAAGGCTTCATGCCCAGCCAAAACGGGCTTCCGGTTGCGCAAAGCACCATATTCGGCTGGATATTGTCCGGCCCATGCTCCTTCTGAATCCACTCCGATCCTCCCTCACATTTGTATCTTGCCACTCCTGGCAAAGGGGGGGAGAATGTTTATGCCGCTAAACAATAACGGCTAAACCGGCATCACTAGCGCGCGCTTAGGTGCACTTTTCACCACACGCCGCTCTTTCCTCTCTTCGTAAAAGTAAAAACAATTGTCATCTACAAATATAGAAAGAAGTCAAGCATATTAAAGTGAAGTTAAATTAGTGAACTTGCTTCGGTTCATTATTGGATTTGGGACTCAACTGTAGATTCTCTGCCTCCCGACGAAACATTATTAATATATAAAATAATAATAGATTTAATTTATTTTATTTAATTTCCTAATGTTACAATTACAATACATATGTATATACATATTCTTAGTGCTGGGAGCATTTTTATGGCATCGAGCAGTGTTGCCACATTAATTTAGCTAGAACTAGCTTTTTTGAACCTGCAAAAGATATAATAGCGTTCTTACACTGCCGCCGGTACAGCACCGTAACAAAAAATTGCGGCTTTGACGCCGACAAGTAGGTCTCAGCCATACCAAAATGTTGACAGTTAGGGTCAAATATATCGGTACAACAGTGTGCCGGTGTCAGTACGGAAACAATTTCGGCAAAATTTTTGATAAAAAGTGTGGCAACGCTGGTTGTTTTCGATTAAAAATCAGGTAATCAACACCAAAAACAGCTGATATTGAATTTCGAAAATGGCGCAATTATATATTTTTATGTTATTATGTTTTATTTCAATCTATATATATAAAACTCTTTGTCCTCACTGACTTAGTCAACACGCTGTAGGCCAAACGGTTCAAGATATTGAGATGAAATTTTTACACAACATAGCTGAGACATAATTATCGTGCAATAAGACGGGATTTTTTGATATCCCCACTGGAAGGGGCTAAAATGGGGGTCAAAGGTCAAAATTGCTTAGTATGAAATTTTTTTGTTTTTTGAGATATCTCAACCAAACTCACAGATTATGTATTTCTTACTCACTGCTACATCCTGAGAAAATTTGGTCAAGATCGGACCACTATATCATATAGCTGCCATAGGAACAACCAGATGCAAATTAAAACTTTGTATGAAGATCTTTGTTATTTTTTGAGATATCTCAACCAAACTCACAAATTATGGTTTTCGTACTCATTGTGACATTTTGTAAAAATTTGGTCAAGATCGGACCACTATATCATATAGCTGCCATAGGAACAACCAGATGCAAATTAAAACTTTGTATGAAGATTTTTGTTATATTTTGAGATATCTCAACCAAACTCACAGATTATGTATTTCTTACTCACTGCTACATCCTGAGAAAATTTGGTCAAGATCGGATCACTATATCGTATAGCTGCCATAGGAACAGTGGCTTTTAATGCTATTAATAAACAATCAAAAGAAGATGGACAAGGGGATGGGGTGGGGGAGGGGGTGAGTAACGATTCCTTTGTGTTGCGGCTTTCAAAATCAATTTTCAGTATATGGCACTGTTACTCGCTCTTGCTGCAATAATCCAATTGCAGCGAAAACTTAAAACAGCGAGCAGCGAAAATGTAAATTCTCTATCTATATATATAAAACTCTTTGTCCTCACTGACTTAGTCAACACGCTGTAGGCCAAACGGTTCAAGATATTGAGATGAAATTTTACACAACATAGCTGAGACATAATTATCGTGCAATAAGACGGGATTTTTGATATCCCCACTGGAAGGGCTAAAATGGGGGGTCAAAGGTCAAAATTGCTTAGTATGAAATTTTTTTGTTTTTGAGATATCTCAACCAAACTCACAGATTATGTATTTCTTACTTACTGCTACATCCTGAGAAAATTTGGTCAAGATCGGGCCACTATATCATATGCTGCCATAGGAACAACCAGATGCAAATTAAAACTTTGTATGAAGATCTTTGTTATTTTTTGAGATATCTCAACCAAACTCACAGATTATGGATTTCGTACTCACTGCTACATCCTGAGAAAATTTGGTCAAGATCGGACCACTATATCATATAGCTGCCATAGGAACAACCAGATGCAAATTAAAACTTTGTATGAAGATTTTTGTTATATTTTGAGATATCTCAACCAAACTCACAGATTATGTATTTCTTACTCACTGCTACATCCTGAGAAAATTTGGTCAAGATCGGATCACTATATCGTATAGCTGCCATAGGAACAGTGGCTTTTAATGCTATTAATAAACAATCAAAAGAAGATGGACAAGGGGATGGGGTGGGGGAGGGGGGTGTAACGATTCCTTTGTGTTGCGGCTTTCAAAATCAATTTTCAGTATATGGCACTGTTACTCGCTCTTGCTGCAATAATCCAATTGCAGCGAAATCTTTAAAACAGCGAGCAGCGAAAATGTAAATTCTCTATATTATATAAAGTACTACTTATTACTATTATCTTAAGTCCAACTACAGGGAAAAATTGAATTTACAATTCCCGCTATCTAATTAGAAATGACAAAAGGTCTGGCTATAGCTGTGAGAAATGTTTCCTTTTTCACTTCACATTTTTCCCGAGATTTCAGCGAGCGTAGCGAGCCGGGAGTTGGCGAGCGAAGCGAGCAGGGCAAACCCCTAGTTACTTATATTTTTAAAGTTAGAAGTGAATCGCAAAATGTTAACGGTGGACATGGCCACACTTTTTATGAAAAAATGAGAGACGTATTGAACGATCTGAGTGGGGCCAGATAAATATGCGTATATGTGGTCAACACAATAAGGGAATATGAACTTTAAACGATTAAGGGCTCATTCACGCTTATATATGCGCACATTGCCATAGTCTGTGAAGCAAATTCGTTGCATCAATTACGTTTTTGCTATAAACTATATGACTGTTTGATTTATTGTAAACTTTATAGTTTATCGGCATCGTGTCCAGTGTAAGCAGCTTTGCCGGTAAGATATCGGTTTTGGCTAAGCGGTGGCACTGTAAAATTTACTGAAGAGCTATTAGCTAGAAATCGGCTAAGAAAGCTGGAAATGTTAATTCAATTTTCCCTGCAATTGGATTTCAAATAATAGTACTTTTTTATAAAATGGAGAACTACATTAACAGTAACAGTGCCATATAGTGCAAATTTATTTTGAAAGTCGCAACACAAACAAATCGTACTCCCCCCCCTCCCAATTGTTTATTAATAGCATTAGAAGCCACTGTTCCTATGGCAGCTATATGATATAGTGATCCGATCTTGACCAAATTTTTTAGGATGTAGCAGTGAGTAAAAAATTTATAATCTGTGAGTTTGGTTGAGATAGCTCAAAAAACAAAACAAAATTTTATACTAAGTAATTTTGACCTTTGACCCCCATTTTAGACCCTTCCAGTGGGGATATAAAAAAATTTCGTCTTATTGCACGATAATTATGTCTCAGCTATGTTGTGTAAAAATTTCATCTCACTATCTTGAACCGTTTGGCTTACAGCGTGATGATTCAGTCAGTCAGTGAGTCAGGACAAAGAGTTTTATATATATAGATAGAGAATTTACATTTTCGCTGCTCGCTGTTTTAAAGTGATCGCTGCAATTGGGTTATAGCAGCAAGAGCGAGTAACAGTACTGCCAATTTATTTTGAAAATCGCAACACCAATGAATCGTACCCCCACAACCAACTTCTTTTGATTGTTTATTAAAAGCATTAAAAGCCACTGTTCTAATGGCAGCTATACGATATAGTGATCCAATCTTTACCAAATTTTCACAGAATATTACAATAAATAAGAAATACATAATCTGTGAGTTTGGTTAAGATAGCTCAAAAAACAACAAAGATCTTCATACAAAGTTTTACTTTGCATCTGATTGTTCCTATGGCAGCTATATGATATAGTGATCCGGTATTTATTTATTTAATTTATTAAATGTCGACTATGTGCAATCGACAGGTAAGTTTTTAGTTACATTATAAATAACAAATATTAAAACTTAAAAATGCTTTAAAGTAAAAAAATAGAAAAAAAAATAAAAAAAAATTATAATATATATAATTATTAAGATAAAAAAAAATTAAACAAAAATTAAGATCAATTACTCAGATCTTGGATCCATCGGTGTAGAGTTTCGTGTCAAAAGGGGCATCCAGGTTCTCGGCAGTCCACTCGTCTCTTGATGGGATTATTGTTTTGAAGTTCTGATCAAAACTTATTTGGGCAGTTCCGTTTTCGTGGACGAACGTATTTGAGTTTTGCTTAGTATGCTGTTGTGTCCTGTGTTCTTGGCTTTTCAACAACCCGATTCCTTGAGTCGTAAGGCCGATTGTGACACCATGCTTGTGATATGTAACTCTAATGGTAAGAGATTCAGTATGGCATTTAGAGCAATTGTTGGACAGGATCTCATTGCGCCTGTGGCTCCTGCGCATGCTGTCGGCTAAATTCTTATGAGCTTGTCGACGTTGTATTTCTGTGAGAGTGCTGGCCACCATACCAGTGCTCCGTATGATAGAATGGGTCTAACCACTGCAGTCCCCACATGTTGCCGAAGGTTTTCCTGCATGAGTAGCACGCTATGCACTCCTTTCTGACGACTTCTTCTATATTTAGCTTCCATGAGAGTTTGGAGTATAGTATCACTCCTAGATACCTTGCTTTACTCGATAGTTCCAGCCTTTGCCCATTTAGTTTGGGGAGGCTGAACTTGGGTATCTTTGTTCTTCTTGTGAAGATCATCGATTCCGTTTTTGTTGGATTCACACCTTGATCACATGATTTAGTCCAATCATTTAGCCATCGAAGTGCTCTTTCCATTATGTTACTGATTGTGTCAATAAAGTGGCCTGAGACTAACAGCACTACGTCATCTGCGTATGCTATTGCCTTGACCCCTCCTTGGTTTAATTGCTGTAGTATCTTGTTCATGTTCAATCTTTTCCCGTATATGAAAATCCAGTATTCTTTCTAACGTCTTAAGATTGAAGGATGTGAGGCTAATTGGTCTATAGGCCTTAGCTAGGACATGCCCTCTTCTGCCTGGTTTTGGAATAAATACTACCTTTGCCTTCTTCCAGACTTTCGGAACATAGTTCAGTCTATTACAGGCTTTTAATATGCTCAGCAGCCAAGAGATTGTATCTTCATCCATGACCTGTAGCTTTTTTGAAATTATTACGCATATTAAAACTTAAAAATGCTTTAGAGTAAAAAAATGAACAACATTTGTTGCGAGGATTGGGGAAAACCCAAGAAAAACCCAATCAGGTCTGATATCATGTTAGCGTTAGTTATTATCAGTTAGAGAGAATAAGATAGATGTTTTAATAGTAAAAATTGAGGCATCTGCATTAAAGACATAGTAAAGTCTATTATAATCCGAGCACTCGTAAGGGTTCGTGCAGGGAATAGTTATTAGTACAAAGATTAAGGGATAGTGGTACATAATTACGGGTAGACCTGGCATTAACTGAGAAATCAATTTGACTCAATATATAAGAAGAATCAATTTCACCAGCAACTAATTTAACAATAAACATGACGACAAGCATAATACGACGGTTAGTTAAAGTGGGTAGATTAATTAAAAGAAGTCTACTAGTATACGGGGGTAAATTAAAGCCTGAAACCCAGCTAAACCACGTAAAACAAATAATAGCAATTTTTTTGGACAGACTTAATACGATCCTGGTGGTTAGAGTATTGTGGAGACCAAACACACGAACCATATTCTAGAATTGGACGAACAAGAGATACATATAGTAATTTTGTCGTATAAGGGTCATCAAATTCCTTTGCCCACCGTTTGATGAACCCTAGATCTTGAAGAACTTAAAGCAACATGTGTATCAAACTTCAGTCTATGGTTGAGGAGAATACCAAGATCATTTACTTCATCTACTCTAGTAAGGGGTACCAAATCAAGAGTATAATTGATGATGTGATGCAAGTGTCTATAGAAAGTCATAAACCTTGCATTTAGGACAGTTAAGTTTTAGTAAATTATAATTGCACCATTTATAAAAGCGTGCAAGATCTGCTTGCAGTAAATAAGAGTAGGAACTGTCCGTAAATGACAGACACAACTTCACATCATCAGCATACATTAAAATGTTAGAGTGTAAAATAATAATAATAATAATAATAATAATAATAATAATAATAATAATAATAATAATAATAATAATAATAATAATAATAATAATAATAATAATAATAATAATAATAATAATAATAATAATAATAATAATAATAATAATAATAATAATAATAATAATAATAATAATAATAATAATAATAATAATAATAATAATAATAATAATAATAATAATAATAATAATAATAATAATAATAATAATAATAATAATAATAATAATAATAATAATAATAATAATAATAATAATAATAATAATAATAATAATAATAATAATAATTCAAGATTACTACCCTGAGGAACACCAGACGTTATCAAGACGGGCCTCGAAATAGCCGACTTGAAGACAACGTTTTGAGTTCTGTTAGTAAGGTAATCGGATAACCATTTAAAAAGATTATATGGAAATCTAATTAACTTCAATTTATTAATTAGAAGACAATGGTTAACAGAGTCAAATGCTTTACTGAAGTCGGTATAAACAACATCAGTCTACATTTTATATTTAAAGCCCTGGATCACTAAAGAGGAAAATTCGAGCAGGTTTGTGGCTGTAGATCTATGTTTCACAAAACCATGTTGGTAAGGTGAAATTATAGAACTACAAAAATGAGTAAGTTGTGAAGTAAAAATTTTCTCAAAAAGTTTAGGTGTAGCAGACATTTTTGAAATTGGCCTATAGTTGTTAACGCAACTCTTAGGCAACTCTTAGGGCCACTTTTGTGTAACGGAATTATATGTGATTCCTTCCAAAGAGAAGAGAATAAGCAAGATGCAACAAATAAAGTAAATAGTCTATGTAAGTGTTGATATAAAGAGCCAGCGCAGTACCTAAGTACGCATTCTGGGAACCCGTTGGGGCCTGGGGAGAATACTGTTTTAATTAAATTGAGTTCACATAATACTGAGTCTTCAGTGATCAAGGGTTCAGGAATAAAGTTAGATTTTTGCAAATTATAGGGATAGGATGTACTAGGAGAGTAGCTATTAACAGAGTAAGTAGATTGAAAAAATTCTGCAAATAAATCGGATGCAGCCTGATCATTATTTGCCGTCGTATTTTCATATGAAACTGAATGAGGTAATAAAGATGATTTATGTTTAGAATTTACAAAATTATAAAATCGTTTCGGGTCCTGAGCAAACTGAAACCAGCAACAACCCAAATATTCGTTGTAAAGTTGCAAATTAAGTGAGTTAAAATTACATTTAGAATAACGTGAAAAGTCGACATCATTCCCGGTACGTTTATATTTTGTAAAATATCGCGATTTTAAATTTTTAAGACTTGATAGCTCTTGGGTAAACCATGGAGGCTTATTAGACCTCACTGAGTACCTTCGAGGAACGCATTGATCAAAAAAGATGTTCAAAGGGTCATAAAAAAGACACAGAGCAAATTCTAAGTTATTGCTCGCAAAAAACTGGGACCAGTCATGATTAATAATGACATTATTTAATTTGTTAAAATCGGATTTTCTAAAACAGCGAGGTTTATACGCTGCTTTAGGTAGCACAGTTTGCTCAGGAACAGGAAGATCAAGGTTCATTTCTAACGAAGGGTGAAATGAATCTTCGGGAAGCACGAGCGGATCTATTTTACTAACAGCACAAACTGAAGGATCAGATGCAAATATTAGGTCCAGAAGACGGTTGTTACCATTACAAATAATGTTTACTTGATAAAGTGAAAGATCTGGGATGCTATTTATATACTCTTGAGGACTAGTGGGAACAACCAGATTATCAACAATAGACCAAGATATATCGGGTAAGTTAAAGTCTCCCAATACACACAAAAAGTCTCTATCCGAAAGTTTAGACGATATTAAACGTATATTTGGAAAGTGTTCAAGATAAACAGAAAGATCCGATTGCGGCGGGATATAGGAGCAGGTTATATAAATAGAAGTTTGATAAACAGTTAACTTAATTGCAACAAACTCAACATTAGGTAAGCAACTTAATAATTCCGACGGAAGGTCAGAATTAACTGCGATTAATACGCCGCCACCCATTCGTGACAAGCGGTCACATCTATAAGTGGTGTACTTGTTAGTAAATAATGACAAATAAGATATTTCAGGCTTTAACCAAGTTTCAGTGAAGGCAAGAATTTTATAATCAAAAGAGATACTATTTAAATATAGATTAGTTAATTTAGATTTAAGGCTTCTAACATTTTGGTACGCTAACAGGAAAGGAAAATTTAGTTTTTTGAAAGACTCGATGGATCAACTGGTTCAACTGTAGATAAATTTATTGGTAGCGAGACAGTAGGTCTACTTCTTTTATGAGAAGTAAACTCTTTGATAAGCAAATCATTTGGCCAACATTTTTTACAACAAATTGTTGTGAATAATTCCGGCTACACATTCACTTTAAAAGATGATATGTCTCTAGCAAAATAAAATTTTAATTTATCTACAGCTATAAGAGCACTAGGAAACTTCGACTGAACATACGCTTTTACGTCATCAATCGAAGTATCCGGATGCAACCTAGAGATAAATATCTGTTTCCTTAAGGGAACAGCTACAAGAGGCTTGGGTGCAGGCAAAGAAGGCGGCGGAAATGTGTTAGATATGGAAGGCAAAAGTATATTTGATGATGGACCGGCATCATCATCACTAACTACAATGGAAGGATAAATAGACTTGTTCGATACTATGTTAGGGTGTTTGACAGGTGTAAAAATGAAAGAATTCCTTGGAGACAAAGGAGAGACGTCATCCATAGGTATATTAATAGGCGACTTTGGAGAAACGTCCAATACCTTAAGGGCACTGAACTGCTTCTCCATTGTCTGAAATTCTTCATGCAACATATTAAAACCCTTTCGCAATCAACAGAAATTCTCTCTTGTTTGACGAACAAATCTGGACATATCCGCCTCAGCTTCACGACAAGATTCGCAAGACCATTTCAGTACGCTGTTATTTTCATCGTGAAGCCGGCACATTTCACATGTACAAATTTGTCACACAACCAGCAAACAATGCGTGCAGCATTTGAATCTTGCTGGCATTTGCAGTTCTTAATGCAGCAAACAAGCATTATAAAGAATTAAACAGAACCTGCGGAAGGGTATTTGAATCACAACAACACTACTCAAAGAGAGAGAGAGAGAGAGAGTAAGAATGCAAAAGAAAGGGGAGAACGTTAGTTGAGAGAGAAATTGAAACGTTAAAGCTGAACTTAAAAATATACGCGTAGTTGCAAACAAGTACAACAACGAGTACACAATATCTAGTACAGTTATTAGGATAGGGAGCTAAAAGCGAGAGAGTGAGAAGAGCGTTGAAGAGCGTAAAAGATTTAAAGAGCGTGGTGCACAAGAGCCAAAAGCGAGAGAGTGAAAGCGTAAAAAGTTCTAGCTAACAAACAACAACAACACAACCGCGAAAATTAATTGCTAATTTTAAGTTATGATTGTTAATAAACACACAACACCGCACAACAACTCAACACTTAATGCAATAGTATACACAAAATTACAAATGTTAATTTGATAAGTCAAAAACGCACAAATTATGAAAGTTTCACAGAGCACAACACAATACAACCGGTCACAGTGCAAGTTAGTTGACAGTTATTGGTCTTGACCAAATTTTCACAAAATGTTACAATGAGTACGAAATCCATAATCTGTGAGTTTGGTTAAGATAGCTCAAAAAACAACAAAGATCTTCATACAAAATATTAATTTACATCTAATTGTTCCTATGGCAGCTATATGATATAGTCATCCGATCTTTACCAATTTTGCTCAGGTTGTAGTAATTTTCAAGTGGGGTTATCAAAAAAGAGTCCGCTAGCGTCTCTTCTTTTTCCTTTTGCCCGTAACATTGTTAGTTGGAATAACTTCCGCTTTTATCATCCGTTCCATCATTGAATGAAATTTGCAGGATAGGTTCGGACCATAGTGCATATTATATGTACAAAATCGAGACGCTGCACTATGGGCGATTAGTTGATTTTGGCGGCATAAAGTCCACACATAGAGCTAGGAGCTTATTTTTTTTTTTTTTAAGGGTTACTAATATTTTAGTTTGATTTCGGATTTTTTTTTGAGTCAATTTGACCACGCCTTTATTTTCCGCCCCTTTATAACCCCGGCACTTGTACAAAAATTTCAATTTTTATTATAAAGCAAAGCATAAAAATAGAAAAAATAATATTTTACCATGTTTTAACAATATTCCAAACTTAAAAAAACAGAAAGTTAATAATCTTCTTCATCCAAAACAAAAGAATTCTCATGTTTGTCATCGCTTTCGTTGTCTGATTCGGTGTCTTCATCATTTAAAAAATCGTATGAGCTCAGCTCTGATGTTGGATTCTCTAAAAGGTTTATAACTTCTATTGGAAGCGGTTTCTTTTTTCAAATTTTGCAGCCTCTTATTTATATAGTAGCTTGATATTAATGGATCAGATGAGTCCATGGCTCTATTAAAAACGTCAGCCATATTACTTAATCTAGAATTTTTTCTGGCATGAGAACGTCGGTCCATTTTATAATGTTTGTTTCGAGCTTCTGATGCATTTTCACCCAAACATCCAACTGGAACTATACACAAATTTATAATGTCTGCTCCGTGAACTAATATTTTATGTACAGTTGGAGACATTGGGTACCACGGATATGTTTTCATATATAGATTAAAAGTGTCTTTACAAAATTTTCGGTACTTTTTTGGGCTGATTGAGAATTCACACGATACTGCTATTAATATATAGTAAAAATTATTCAAAATGACCTCATCAAACAATGTTATGGATGCAAACAGTTTTGTATTTGCAAAGATTCGTCTCGCCGTGTTACCATCATTGCTGTTACCACTTCCGTTCTGTTTCGGTATGCTAATATGCAAACCCATTACCTTCCATACTGTTTGCTGAATTTCCTTCTTTCTTATCATCATTTTATTTTTATCATCGCCTTTGATGTGCCAGGTCTTTATATCCATACGGTACGATATATTCAAGACGAATTCCATAAATCGAATCCATGCATGTAATGGACTTACGCCGTATTTTAAAGAGCCAGGCTGAGGTCGAAATGTTTCAGAATTAAAATCTGTGATTTCGATAAGTCTTTTGGGATTTACGGCACAGATTGGGCAACATTGATTGGATTTTGTACCAGTTATGACGTTTATACCTTTCCATCAATTAATGACATATATGTTTTAAAATCCACAGAAATATTTTTTCCAATTTCGCTACTTGCATATCTAAATTTTCTTTTTCGCCTAAGATTTTTGCGGAGCTCTCTTTCGCGTATTCAATTTTTAAAGGCCTGCAAAACCTTACTGACTGTGGGCTTCTATTTAAACATATTACGCGATTTAAAGAATCAATTAGACGTATTGGTATGACAGTGGATACGAACAGCGATTGATCTAAGAAATCAGGTTCATCTGAATCAAATTTTTGTTTATATGAACTTTGACCCGTCGATCCATCAAACCCATAGCTAATAATAAGGGTGCAGTCCGTTACATTTTCCATTTTCTCTAAAACATCATTTTGTAAGGTCAATATTCGTTCAGATGTGTGGTTTAGCAAATCCTGCAGAGAAACCTTTGCCACAGTTTCGGAAATACTAATTCCTGACGGTCTGCATTGCAATTTTGTAGATCTTATTAAGTCGTACCCGGGACATATATTGCAGCCGTGCGCCTTGTAGAGTTGTGTAAAACTGATATATTGCTGCTTTGTGAAATTATTCTCCAATAAAAAAGCCAATGATTTAATATTAGAAATGCGATCTGGACTCGCTTGATTTGTTATTTCGGGATTTACAACATTTTCCTCAGTCATTACATTTCGCAATACGCCAACCACTTTATTTTCATTACTTTTACGGGCAGACGCAGAGGCGGCATGCAAAAGTAAGGCAGTAGAGCAATCATTTTGAACAGCAACTTCTGATGCCATTTGCCTTCGTAGTCTAGGCCCGGCCTCGGCATATCCTTCTTTTGGACGACCAATCTTCGATGGTGATGGCTTAGCAGTATCCTCCACATCAATTTTTATTTCCATACATTTTGCAAACCATTCTGTGTGAATTGACTTGAATCGCTCAAGATTTCGATTGTATTTGCGCAAGTATCGTTTTATATAATATTCAAAATTAGTCACTTTTGCCTTAATTTGCTGTATGTTTGATTTGTTCAAATTATCTTCATTTATTTCTTCCATTATGTACGCTGTGACAGCATCAGCATTGCGATTGTTGTTGTTCCAAATATCAACAAGCGTGTTGCTGTTGAACGTAAAGGAAACTTCAAGTGCCATTTTTTAAAAGGAACAAAAAGGAGCAAAAAATATAGCGCAAGCTAACTTTGGCGCGCCAAAGTTTGGATACCCTTGCAGTGCCCTGTGTAAGCCGTCAGATTTTTTACAAAATTTGTTAAATGTTGTATTTGGTTGAGATATTTTGAGAAACAAAAAAGTTTTTCATACTAAATGTTGTTTTCGAACCGATCGTTCCTATGGCAGCTATATGATATAGTAGTCCGATTTACACCAAATTTAGTCAGCCTGTTTAAAACTTATTCAAACAATGTGTATATTTGGTTGAGATATTTTGAGGAACAAAAAAGTTTTTCATACTAAATGTTGTTTTCGAACCGATCGTTCCTATGGCAGCTATATGATATAGTAGTCCGATTTACACCAAATTTGGTCAGCCTTTTTAAAACTTAATCAAACACACAATGTGTATATTTGGTTGAGATATATTGAGAAACAAAAAAGTTTTTCATACTAAATGTTTATTTCCAACCGATCGTTCCTATGGCAGCTATATGATATAGTTATCCGATCCGGTTCCGACATATGTACTGCGTGCAGCAAAAAGACGGACCTGTACCAAGTTTCATCAAGATAGCTTCAAAGCTGAGAGACTAGTTTGCATAGAAACAGACAGACAGACAGACGGACAGACGGACATGGCTATATCGACTCAGCTCGTCGCCCTGATCAAGAATATATAGTGACGTATCTACCATAAGAAAATAACAATTACTACATAAAAACATAAACGATCTTTTGTAAAGCTTCACTTTCCAAAAGCTTATCGAAGACACATTCCCTTTTCACAAACACGATCTTTTGTAAAGCTTCACTTTCCAAAAGCTTATCGAAGACACATTCCCTTTTCACAAACCTATGTAAAACCCAAATGTTAATTAACACAATTCAAATATGTAAACAAATGTAATTAAACAGCCAGCATAACTTTATAGGTTTGCTGTGCCCAAATTATAAATCTTTAAGTTAGTTTTATGTTAACTCCTGACAAATAAAGTACATGAATAAAATATAAAAAATAAATTAATATTTTTTTATTAAATGTAATTGTCGAACACATAATTGGCGCAGCCGGTAGGATACCGAAAGTAAAGTAGCAACCGTGATCCTATTTCAATCAGTGTTAAAAAGAATCCTTGTACGACCAAGGTATTCTTTACGATTGAGTAAGCGAATAGCCGCAAAGTAGTGATTCGGGACGCGTTACAATAACTAAACGGTATCCGCACAAGAACCTCTGCGAAGTGAAATTAATTAATAGACCTAATTCTGTGGCCCGCTAAAAAAAAAAAAACAGCGTGACTGCCACTAAGTGACATTAATTAATTAACAAAGTGCAGTTTGTTCAATACGTAAGACTCAAAACTGAGCAGTAAGTGAAAAATAAAATAAATAAATCAGTGGCCCACTTTACAAGGTGCGACCGCCACAAAAGTTTATTTAACGAAATACAGTAGCCTGCCTAATTGGAGTGTGACTGCTACCTAAATAATTCTAATAAAACCAAATACTGAAACTGAAATAAATATAAACTCAGAAATTATGGCATTAACAAACGATAACTTAACTCAACTACTTCGACAAATTCGCCAAGTACCTCAATTCTCTGGAGAACCAACTAGTCTCAGCCTTTTCATCAGGCGTATTGAGTACTTATTGAAGTTATATCCAACTGATGACCCAAGACAGACAGCCGTTATCTTTGGAGCAATTGAACTTCAAATCATTGGAGATGCAGAAAAGGTGTCGCAACTCGGATTCTACAACGAATGGACAACACTCAGAGATGCCCTTATCAATGAGTTCAAGACGCAGACCCCGCTAGAAGAATTACTACAACGTCTTTATTCTACGCCGTACAAAGGTAACCTACGTCTATTCTGCGAAGAATTAGAAGATAAGAGTTCAATTATAATAAACAAACTAGCTTAAGAAGGTGACCAAAACAATATAACTGTGTATACTCAAGCAATGGTCACAACAATTAAAAATACAATTCAGCGTAAACTTCCTGATAGATTGTTTATGACATTAGCAAGACATGATATTTCGACAGTACAGAAACTAAGACAGGTTAGTCAGCAAGAAGGTTTATATGAGGACCCCATTTCCGGAAGAGATAAGAAATCAGATAGTCGCCCAAAGTTAGGCGTTAATTCCCTAAACTCATCTACTAACAACAAAACTAATATCGATTTCAATAAAAACACTCATCCTAATCAACAATTCAGTCGCCCCTTTAATTCAATTAAGTTTCCCACGCAAACCCAAAATGTTAATGTAAACAGTAACCAAACGCCTTATCAGCGCAGCACCCAGACTAGACAACAACAATTCGATCGTAACAGACAATTGTATAATGAATTCAGAGAAGACTTGAATCAAGACCGACAGAATGACACCCGAAACTATAGCCAGCTTCCACAACAACAAAGAGTGCCAACTAAGCGTTTTAAGGAAGGGAGCGGACAGTCACGTATGCAAGTCGACGAAAGTCACCAGCAATACGAATCAGATAACGATGACGACACAGAACAATATGATAAACAAAACGGACAATTCCACGAAGATCAGTTACAGCACACTGAAACTGAAATGCAATTAGATTCGCAATGTCAACAAGCCGAAAATTTTCCAATAGTAGCCTGGGAACACACCAATACATAGAAATCATGTTTAATAATCACAAATACCGGTGTATAGTAGACAGTGGATCTTCGATAAATATGATGACACAAAATTTTTTTAATCTTCAAATACATAACAAACCAATAGTTGTTCGAAGTATGACAGGGTACTCACATTTAAACGAATTTATTAATCTACCAGCCAATGGGTTGTTCCAGCAGCAACAGCAGTTTTATATACATAAATTCTCACCTTATTACGACATCTTGTTAGGTAGGAAAATTTTAATGGAAAATAATGGAATAGTAAATTATATTGAAAAAGCTACAATGATTAATAACAGAAAATTCTTTCATAAAGAATTACAACTATTTGAATCAAACTCTAATAAAAATTTTGACGGAATTTTACAAGAAAATAATTTAACTAACGAGATCACCTATGCATTAAACAATGAAATTAATTCAAACCGTAAATACCGCTTAGAACATTTAAATGATGAGGAGAAAAACAAATTAACACAACTTTTGAAAGAATTTAGTGATACCCAATATTCTGAAGATAAAGATCTTACATTTACTAGTGTCATACGTCATGAGATCAAAACATGTCATACGTCATGAGATCAAAACGCGAAAGCGACTCCCCATATTGTAGCCCCTTATGGATTGTACCAAAGAAACCAGACGCTTCGGGCAAAAAGAAGTTTAGGTTAGTTGTCGATTATCGTAATTTAAATGAAATCACTATAAACGACAAATTTTCAATTCCAAATATGGATGAAATATTGGGCAAGCTTGGCAAATGCCAGTATTTTACAACAATTGATTTAGCAAAAGGTTTCCATCAAATTGAAATGGACCTAAAATCAATTCCAAAAACTGCTTTTTCAACGAAACATGGCCATTACGAGTACACTCGTATGCCTTTTGGTCTAAAAAACGCCCCAGCTACATTTCAACGTTGTATGAACTTTGTCTTGAGAGACCTTATTAACAAACATTGCCTTGTTTATTTGGATGACGTCATTGTTTATTCCACTTCTCTTAATGAACATTTAGACTCACTGAGAAAAGTTTTTGAAAAACTCAAAGAGGCAAATTTAAAACTTCAACTAGACAAATGTGAATTTCTTAAGAAACAAACTAATTTCTTAGGTCACACCATAAGTCCAGAAGGTATACAACCCAATAAAGAAAAAGTTAAAGCAATTGAAGATTTCCCTATTCCAAAGAATTCAAAAGAAATAAAATCTTTTTTAGGTCTATGTGGCTATTATCGAAAATTTATTCCAGACTTTGCTAAAATCGCAAAGCCCATGACTATCTTTTTGAAAAAAGGAGCTAAAGTTGACACTAACAATGACGAATATAACAAATCCTTCGAGAAATTGAAAACATTAATTATGAGCGATCCAATTCTCATTTGCCCTGATTTTACAAAAACATTCCAAGTTACTACAGACGCTAGTAACTTTGCAATAGGAGCCGTATTATCACAAGACAACAAACCAGTTAGTTTCGCAAGTAGAACCCTGAATGACCATGAACAAAACTATAGCACAATAGAAAAGGAATTATTGGCTATTGTTTGGGCAACGAAATACTTTCGTCCATTTTTATATGGTGTTCCTTTTGAGATTCTGAGTGATCACAAACCTCTTGTTTGGTTAAATAATATTAAAGAACCTAATATGAAATTACAACGCTGGAGAATAAAACTCAGCGAATACAATTTTAAAATAAATTACCTGGAGGGAAAACTGAACTATGTAGCAGACGCACTCTCTCGCGTCAAAATAGAGGAAAATATGATAGGAGAAATTGATGAAGAAAATATTTCAACAGCAGCGACAATTCATAGCGCATTAGAAAGCAGCGAAAATTACATTCAAATTACCGAGAAACCCATAAATCATTTTGCAAGACAAATCGAATTCATAAAAGACATTGAAAATCAAGTAGACATTGAAAAATACTTTACCAAAACAAAAATTAAAATTAAATACACAGAAATTACAAATTCAAAAGCAAAAGAAATTCTTTTGAAATACTTTCTAAATCATACAAGCGTCATTTACATTGAAGACGATAACGACTTTTTAATTTTCCAAAAAGCATATCAAGACATTATAAATCCACACAGTAGCGTAAAAATCCTAAAAAGCATTATAAAATTAAAAGATATTACATCTTATTCCGAATTTAAAGAATTTATTATCACTCAACATGTTAAATTGCTACATCCAGGTATAGAAAAAATGATTCGCCTTTTCAAAGAAACTCACTACTTCCCAGATTACACTAAGTTAATTCAAAACATCATTAATGAATGCGAAACCTGCAATCTTGCTAAAACAGAACATAGACCCACAAATTTGACATTTGAATTAACCCCAAAAATAAACAACCCTAGAGAATTATATGTTATAGACTTTTATGCAATTGATAATGAACAATATTTATCATGCATAGACGTATATTCCAAATTTGCATCACTTATAAAAACAAATAGTAGAGACTGGTTAGAAGCTAAACGTGCCCTTACTAGAATTTTTAATGACATGGGAAAACCACAGAAAATAAAAGCAGATTAGGACTCAGCGTTTATGAGCAATTCTTTAAAATTATGGTTAAACACAGAAGAAATAAAACTAGATATCACTACAAGTAAAACAGGAATAGCAGATGTAGAACGTCTTCACAAAACAATTAATGAAAAAGTCCGAATTATAAATACAGACCATAATCGAGAAAATAAAGAAACAAGAATTGAAACAATTTTATATACATATAATCACAAGACTAAACACAATACAACTGGACAAACACCAGCTTACATATTACTTTACGCAGGTACACCGTTTTACAATACCCAATTGAGAAAAGAAAATAAAATTAACAAACTCAATGAAACGAGACAAGATTATGAAATTGATACAGAATTCAGACAAGCACCACTAACACGCTCAAAATCTAAAAATCCTTTTAGGAAAACTGGCAAAATAGAACAAGTAGATGATAAACACTATAATGAAAACAACAAAGGTCAAAATGTCATACACTATAGAGGCAAATTCAAAAAGAAAAAGAAAATTAATGACAGCAAATACTTACAGGCAACCGACATTTCCCACTCATCGGACTCATGATTATTATGATGACAACATTGACAACAGCAGGAACCATAGAAATTAACCCAATCGAAAATAACCAAGGTTTCATTTTGTTTGAATCAGGAACAATACAAATTCCCATTACGTTTTTAAATCATTGTTTCACAATTAATATTACTCAAATCGAAGAAACATTTAATAATATTTTAAAAGAAAGTTTGAAATTCAATAACGTTCCACAAATAAATTACTTAATTGAAAAACTAAATAGAGAAATGAATGGCATTCGCTTAACAAAACGACACAAACGAGGACTTTTCAACATTGTAGGTACAACATACAAATACCTTTTTGGCACGTTAGATGACGATGACAGACTACAAATCGAACAACAAATTACTACACTTTCACAAAATACCATACAAGTCAGTAATCTAAATCATATCATTGACAGCCTAAATAATGGTATTAAAATGATCAATAATCAAACTAATACTATTCGGACAGAACAAAAATTCAACCAATTTATATTTAATATTGAGCAATTCACTGAATACATTGAAGATATCGAAATGGGTTCACAGCTCACACGATTGGGAATTTTTAATCCTAAACTACCAAAACATGACCAACTTAACAACATTCATTATGAAAATCTCTTAAACATAAAAACTTCTGCCTGGTATAATACAGTTACTAACGAGATATTCTTGATGTCTCACATTCCTACTAAAACAATTGAGGAACCAACTTTCTTAATCACCCCATACCCTGACAATTATGGACAAATTATCAGCGAAAATATTGCTGGCAAATTTTATTTGCATAATAATCATGTTATAAGCACCCTTACAAAAAATATTATCAAAGATCATTGTATTGTTAATATTATAAAACATGAAGCACCAACTTGCACCTTTCAAAAATACCGTAATGATTATTTTATTCAATATATTAATACAAATATACTAATTACATGGAATATAACACGAGAAAAACTTAATCAAAACTGCAATAATCAAGAAATTTACATCGAAAATAATAAAATTGTTAAAGTATTTAATTGTACTGCAGAACTTAAACAAGTTTTAATATCCAATAACATTCAACAATATACAAACCTAATATTCACCGAATATAATGTAACCAAAATTGAACCAATATCACACATAGAAATTAAGGAAATGATTTTGTTAAGTAATAAGAACGACACAATTTATAAAAATCTAATAATAATCATTCTATTCGCACTAGCTTTAAGCTGCATATTTTATATTTACAAAAAATTCAAAACAATACCAAATAATATTATCATTAAATACTTAAAGCCTAAAACAGTAAAAATAAACCAAACAATTGACGAAGAAATAGAAAAAGAAAATAAATTAGAAACAGTTGCAGAAGTGATCGCCATTGAAACCCCAATACCACAATTGTATCCAAACATAAATACTTGAGGACAAGCTTAAGTCTAAAGGGTGGGGGAGTGACGTATCTACCATAAGAAAATAACAATTACTACATAAAAAAATGCAGTAAGCTACAGTGGAGCAAGCTCGACAGTAGGAGACCCAGTACTTTTTGAGTGCAAAGCGTTTACTACATTGTTCTTGAATGTTGCGTTCCATGCAATAGATGGCGCCACTACGAAATAAGTTAACACAGAGGTCGCTAGCCTCTCTTCTTCTTCCTTTTGCCCGTAACATTGTTAGTTGAATAACTTCCGCGTTTATCATCCGATTGGAATGAAATTTTCTGGACAGGTTTGGACCATAGTGCATACTATATGTACCAAAAATCAAGGCGCTAGCTTTAAAGGTTCTCTTGTAATTCGTCTTTAAAATTTTGTTTTTCAATTTCTAGGGGCGGAGGGGGCGTGGCAAATATCTAAAACAAACTTGATCAATGCAAGATATAGATGAACCTACATGCCAAATTTGGTGTCTCTAGTTCTTATAGTCTCTGAGATCTAGGATCTCATAAAAGTGACAGACAGACAGACGGACAGACAGACGGACATGGCTATATCGACTCGGCTGTTGATGCTGATCAAGAATATATTTACTTTATGGGGTCTGCCACGCCTCCTTCTGCCTGTTACGCACATTTGCACAAACGTAATAGACCCATTTGTACTTTTTAAAGTACTGGGTCTAAACATAAACGATCTTTTGTAAAGCTTCACTTTCCAAAAGCTTATCGAAGACACATTCCCTTTTCACAAACACGATCTTTTGTAAAGCTTCACTTTCCAAAAGTTTATCGAAGACACATTCCCTTTTCACAAACCTATGTAAAACCCAAATGTTAATTAACACAATTCAAATATGTAAACAAATGTAATCAAACAGCCAGCATAACTTTATAGGTTTGCTGTGCCCAAATTATAAATCTTTAAGTTAGTTTTATGTTAACTCCTGACAAATAAAGTACATGAATAAAATATAAAAAATAAATTAATATTTTTTTATTAAATGTAATTGTCGAACACATAATTATATATACTTTATGGGGTCTGACACGCCTCCTTCAATGCGTTACAAACTTCGTGACAAAATTATAATTATAATTACAGCGCTCGAAAATTAACGTTGCTAAATACAAGACCCCCTAATTGGTACTTTTAGATTAGAAATGCTGTTGTTACATGATATTTGTCAAATATTTTTACAATATACATATAAATCTGTTTTTGTATTCGAATACACAAAAAATATATATAAACTAGGGGTTTGCCCCCTGTTCTCTTCGCTCGGAAGAATCCGGTTCGCTACACTCGTTGAAATCTCTGGAAGAAATGTGGAGTGAAAATGAACACTTTTCACAGCTATAGCCGGACCTTATGTAATTTTTAAAAAGAAACGTAGATAGCCGTCTTGCGCTGTTTTCAATTTTTCCCTGCAATTGGACTTAATATAATAGTGCTTTACTAGGGGGCTTGACCCCCGCTCGCCAACCCCCGCTCGCTAATCACGGGGAGAAATGTGGTGTGAAACTAGGGAACACTTCCCACAGCTATAGCCGGACCTTATGTAATTTGTAATAAGAAACCGGTAAAGGTTAATTCAATTTTTCCCTGCAATCGGACTTTAAATAATATTACTTTGTATAAGCAGGGGGCAAGCCCTCAAATGCTCGCTTCGCTGGCCAACCCCCGGCTCGCTACGCTCGCTGAAATCTCGGGGAGAAATGTGGGGTAAAAATAGTGAAACACTTCTCACAGCTATAGCCGGATCTTATGTCATTTGTAATAAAAAAGCGGGAAATGTAAATTCAATTATTCCCTGCAATCGGACTTAAAATAATAAATAGTAATAGTACTTTATATAATACTAGGGGGTTTGCCCCCTGCTCGCTTCGCTCGCCAACCCCCGGCTCGCTACGCTCGCTGAAATCTCGGGGAAAAATGTGAAGGGAAAATAGGAAACATTTCTCACAGCTATAGCCAGACCTTATGTCATTTCTAATTAGATAGCGGGAATTGTAAATTCAATTTTTCCCTGTAGTTGGACTTAAGATAATAGCAATAAGTAGTACTTTATATAATACTAGGGGGTTTGCGCCCTGCTCGCTTCGCTCGCCAACCCCCGGCTCGCTACGCTCGCTGAAATCTCGGGGAAAAATGTGAAGTGAAAATAGGAAACATTTCTCACAGCTATAGCCAGACCTTATGTCATTTCTAATTAGATAGCGGGAATTGTAAATTCAATTTTTCCCTGTAGTTGGACTTAAGATAATAGTAATAAGTAGTACTTTATATAATATAGAGAATTTACATTTTCGCTGCTCGATGTTTTAAAGTTTTCGCTGCAATTGGATTATTGCAGCAAGAGCGAGTAACAGTACCATATACTGAAAATTGATTTTGAAAGTCGCAACACTAATGAATCGTAACACCCCCCCCCCCCCCTCCTCCAACCCATCACCCAGTCCATCTTCTTTTGATTGTTTATTAATAGCATTAAAAGCCACTGTTTCTATGGCAGCTATACGATATAGTGATCCGATCTTGACCAAATTTTTACAGAATGTTACAATGAGTACGAAATCCATAATCTGTGAGTTTGGTTGAGATATCTCAACAAATAACAAAGATCTTCATACAAAGTTTTAATTTGCATCTTGTTGTTCCTATGGCAGCTATATGATATAGTAGTCCGATCTTAACCAAATTTTCTCAGGATGTAGCAGTGAGTACGAAATACATAATCTGTGAGTTTGGTTAAGATATCTCAAAAAATAACAAAGATCTTCATACAAAGTTTTAATTTGCATCTGGTTGCTCCTATGGCAGCTATATGATATAGTGGCCCGATCTTGACAAAATTTTCTCAGAATGTAGCAGTGAGTAAGAAATACATAATCTGTGAGTTTGGTTGAGATATCTCAAAAAATAACAAAGATCTTCATACAAAGTTTTAATTTGCATCTGGTTGTTCCTATGGCAGCTATATGATATAGTGATCCGATCTTGACCAAATTTTCTCAGGATGTAGCAGTGAGTTAGAAATACATAATCTGTGAGTTTGGTTAAGATAGCTCAAAAAACAAAACAAAATTTCATACTAAGCAATTTTGACCTTTGACCCCCCATTTTAGCCCCTTCCAGTGGGGATATCAAAAAATCCCGTCTTATTGCACGATAATTATGTCTCAGCTATGTTGTGTAAAAATTTCATCTCAATATCTTGAACCGTTTGGCCTACAGCGTGATGACTAAGTCAGTCAGTCAGTCAGTCAGTCAGGACAAAGAGTTTTATATATAGATAGAGAATTTACATTTTCGCTGCTCGCTGTTTTAAAGTTTTCGCTGCAATTGGATTATTGCAGCAAGAGCGAGTAACAGTGCCATATACTGAAAATTGATTTTGAAAGCCTCAACACAAATGAATCGTTACACCCCCCCTCCCCATCCACCCCCCTTGACAATCTTCTTTTGATTGTTTATTAATAGCATTAAACGCCACTGTTCCTATGGCCGCTATACGATATAGTGATCCGATCTTGACCAAATTTTCTCAGGATGTAGCAGTGAATACGAAATCCATAATCTGTGAGTTTGGTTGAGATATCTCAAAAAATAACAAAGATCTTCATACAAAGTTTTAATTTGCATCTGGTTGTTCCTATGGCAGCTATATGATATAGTGGTCCGATCTTGACCAAATTTTCTCAGGATGTTACAATGTTACAAAAAAGACAAAGATCTTCATACAAAGTTTTAAATTGCATCTGATTGTTCCTATGGCAGCTTTATGATATAGTGATCCAAATTTTCTCAGGATGTAGCAGTGAGTAAAAACTTCATAATCTGTGAGTTTGGTTGAGATAGCTCAAAAAACAAAACAAAATTTGATACTAAGTAATTTTGACATTTGACCCCCATTTTAGCCCCTTCCAGTGGGGATATCAAAAAATTCCGTCTTATTGCACGATAATTATGTCTCAGCTATGTTGTGTAAAAATTTCATCTCACTATCTTGAACCGTTTGGCTTACAGCGTAATGACTCAGTCAGGTAGTCAGTCAGTCAGGACAAAGAGTTATATATATATAGACTAGGGGGTTTGCCCCCTGCTCATTTCGCTCGCCAACCCCCGGCTCGCTACGCTCGCTGCAATCTCGGGAAGAAATGTGCAGTGAATATAGGGAACACTTCCCACAGCTATAGCCGGACCTTATGTCATTTGTAATAAGAAAGCCCTCTAATGCTCGCTTCGCTGGCCAACCCCCGGCTCGCTACGCTCGCTGAAATCTCGGGGAGAAATGTGGTGTGATAATAGTGAAACACTTCTCACAGCAATAGCCGGACCTTACATTATTTTTTATAAAAAAGCGGGACGCATAAATTCGATTATCCCTGCAAAGGGACTTAAAATAATAGTACTTACATATGTTAATACTATGGGGTTGCCCCCTGATCGCTTCGCTCGCCAAAACCCGGGTCGCTACGCTCGCTGAAATCTCGGGAGAAATGTGGAGTCAAAACAGGAAACACTCCTCACAGCCATAGCCGGACCTTATGTCATTTATTATAAGAAAGCGGGACATGTAAATTCAATTTTTCCCTGCAATTGGACTTAAAATAATAGTATACTACTATAATAGCAATATTGACCTTTGACCCCCCATTTAATCTCCTTCCTGTGGGGTTATCAAAAAATCTCGTCTTATTGCACGATAAATATGTCTCAGCTATGTTGTGTGAAAATTTCCGCTCGAAATCTTAAGCCGTTTGGCCTACCTCTGCGTTCGAGCATGTCAGCGATAAAATGCGAAAACCTTTTTTCCTGCCGCATCCGCGTAATTGTACACTTCGGCCCTTGCTTGAAAAATAGCTATAATTCCCGCTAGCCGCTAGTTTACAATATATCCCGCATAAGCCAATTGAAAACCGCTAGATCTAGCGGGAAAATAGCTAAATTGGCAACGCTGATACTGTCCCACACAGCTCTGCTGCGGCAGAGCGTTAATTTTCTGCAATTAGTTTAGTAAAAACAAAATTAAGGAATTAGCTTCAATTTGGTCAGTAAAAGACTTAAAAAAATATAGCGCAAGCTAACTTTGGCGCGCCAAAGTCTGGATACCCCTGCAGTGCCCTGTGTAAGCCGTCAGATTTTTTACAAAATTTGTTAAATGTTGATTTTGAACCGATCGTTCCTATGGCAGCTATATGATATAGTTGTCTGATTTACACCAAATTTGGTCAGCCTGTTTACAACTTAGTCAAACACACAATGTGTGTATTTGGTTGAGATATTTTGAGAAACAAAAAAGTTTTTCATACTAAATGTTGTTTTCGAACCGATCGTTCCTATGGCAGCTATATGATATAGTAGTCCGATTTACACCAAATTTAATCAGCCTATTTAAAACTTATTCAAACACACAATGTGTATATTTGGTTGAGATATTTTGAGGAACAAAAAAGTTTTTCATACTAAATGTTGTTTTCGAACCGATCGTTCCTATGGCAGCTATATGATATAGTAGTCCGATTTACACCAAATTTGGTCAGCCTTTTTAAAACTTAATCAAACACACAATGTGTATATTTGGTTGAGATATATTGAGAAACAAAAAAGTTTTTCATACTAAATGTTTATTTCCAACCGATCGTTCCTATGGCAGCTATATGATATAGTTATCCGATCCGGCCGGTTCCGACATATGTACTGCGTGCAGCAAAAAGACGGACCTGTACCAAGTTTCATCAAGATAGCTTCAAAACTGAGAGACTAGTTTGCATAGAAACAGACAGACAGACAGACAGACAGACGGACAGACGGACATGGCTATATCGACTCAGCTCGTCGCCCTGATCAAGAATATATATACTTTATGGGGTCTGACACGCCTCCTTCAATGCGTTACAAACTTCGTGACAAAATTATAATACCCTCTGCAAGGGTATAAAAATGATCTCAACTTTAAGAATATTGAGTGTTAGTTTTTTTTTTTTTGCAGTGTTAAGAAGTTAATATATGAAATATTTTAAATTGCAAAAAAAAAGTTTGGCTCTTTATTAGTGAATTTGGCTCCTTTTTTGTTGTTTTTTGGTTCAATCTGATATTTTGAAGTGGCAACCGTGCTTACGGCCTACAAGTGAATTGCAATCGCGATAAATGCAGTTTGACACATCTTTGTGTACAATGGTTAGGGTTTGGTTGTTCCTTTATCTATTTTATCATCTCAAAGAGTGAGAGAGAAAGAGATGGACGCTAGCTGGCACGTTATTTTATGCGTGTGTATTCACACACTTAAAATTGCTACAAGTAAAATAAAACTAGAAGTCAACAAAATTAAATATAAAATAATAGACAAAAAAATAAACTTAAAAAATTTTATTAAAAATATTTTTTTTAATTTTTGGGGATATTACGATAAGGGGTGCGACAAGATCTGACGACTGATTCCGGTAGAACAAGTCGAAATAAGACGAAAAAATTAAATACAATTTTTTGATTTTCCGCTCGGTTTTCGAGATATTGAGACCTTTAAGTTGACCGATTCTATACATATAGCTCAGCGTGCCAGCCGCTCTTTGCACTGTATTGCCCAGAGCAGTGTTTTAAAGTGTTCGTTTCTACTTCATCGCTTGGCGCGGATATCAAACCATTGTATTTTATTACATATCTTGCTAATTTATATATTGTAATCGAATAAATTTACAGTTGTTTTTGTTTTTTGTTGTTGGTGTTATTGTTAATGTTATTTTTTCCCCTGAAGGAGACATAGGTGTATGACAAAAAGTGCCGTAGGTAAATATTTTTTTTTTAAATCGCGCGATTTTTTTTTTTTAAATTTTATGTAGGGGATCAACATTTTCATCCAAATGCTTCAAATTAAAATATTGTCGAAGGTCAACAATTGCGTCTGCCCTTTTTGTTTTAGGCAGTTCTTCAATATATTTTTGAGCAAATTGGAATAGAGATATTTTAATTTTTTGCATTTTCTTACCCAATTTTCCGCAACCAAGCCTCGAGTTCTGTGCTAATGTAAGTGATGTGAAAAATGCCCAGCAGCATCGATAGCGACAAAAACTATCGATGGTGGCTCAGAAAGGTAAAAATTCGATACCTCGATATTGCCATCGATAGTTTCCCAGCTTTAAATCAGTATAAAAAAGCGGACGAATATATCCTCTATAGTAGTGGTATTGTAATATTTGAATGAAGAAAATATTGAAATTATCCGATAGTGCTATGAAAAAATACATTTAATAAAACGAGAGCTTTAAAAAATGGTGATTTAATTACACATTGCCAGCATGTTAAGCCTAGTACCCAGCAAAGTTGTGGCAGCAGCGAAAAAAAATTGTCTAATTGTTTGCTGGTAGGCAGCTAGAAGCAGAGTTGCCAATACAACACATAAAACACACACAAGCTACGATACTGCCTGCATCTCGACATTGCCGACACCTGACTCGACTACAGATACCATTTTTATGATGTTAATAAAATATTTATAATTTTTCTAGAACATTATTTTAAGCAGTATGATATATATTATGGATTCTTTTTATTTATAAATTTGTAACTATGTATTTAACTAAATTTTTATTTCAAAAATTTAGTGGCTAACGCAATTTTTTATATGCAGCATTAGGAAATCAAATAAAATTTAAATTTTATTTAATAATAATAATATTGTTAAAAATTAAATAAATCAAATATTGCACGCATTTACTTAATATTATGTCATTACACTTTACTCGCACATAACACCCGATCAGCGTAGGGTAAACGCAGGCTGAGGGCATTGCTTCGAATCAACTTTGAAATAGGCAAAATTCAGATTTGTAACAACAACACCATAATATGAAGTGTGGCAACTTTTCATAATACGTTTTGTAGGTACACACAAAGCAAAACAAGAAACCAAAACAAAAAACCGCAAAGCGGCCATCGAAGTATGGCGCGTCACATGCTTTTAACATTATTCTGTTAGATTCTGTCTATTCCCACTTTTGCACGCCAAACTCCACTGCCTCTGTTATTTAACAGCCGTCATTTCTCCTCTTGATGTTAAATACTCATTGGCTGCTTGCTTTTAGCTACTGTTATTTTTATATGGAGTTGCCAGTCAGCGTACACGATTTTTCAGTGCTGGGTACTAGGATTTATTTAAAAATGATTTCGGAGACCGAAAAATACAAAGATTCTTTCGAGGACGTCGCACAGTGGCTCATTCACGACACTCATGGGGCAAAAATCAAAACTCACAAGTTGAAATCTGGCAAAATGTGAAATGCAGTTAGGTAGAGAATAATTTGAAGTTTACAGACCTAACTTTCCTTTTTCACTTAGGTATTTTGCTTCAGTGGTAGAGCTCTTCAAACATGAAAAATTTTTTCACGTTGGTATTTTTGTGTTTTTTTTTGCAAAAATCGTTCATCTTTGGGATAGGAGTATTTCCATATGGTTAATTTCACTTTAAGTTTTTTAATTTAAACTGCAAGTTGTGACAAATCCAAAGCAATTTACAAGTTTTTTTCCTTTTAGACATTGAAGTAATTCAAATAAATTATTTACAAAACTTCTATTTTTGAAGCAGTTTTCCAACTTTTAACGCCAATTGCCGGCTATTTCTGACAAGCGACTTATACGACGTGATTCTGTGATTATTTTCAAAACGTTTTCTGCGTTTTCGGCACAGTTGACCTTACGATGAATGCACCCAGCAATGCGCAATTTGCTTAGGCAAAATTTCGTCGCGGCGATCGCTTTTGTGCGCTACCTGCAGTACCCATTTGTTTCTACGCAAACTAGTCTCTCAGTTTTGAAGCAATCTCGATGAAACTTGGTACAGGTCCGTCTTTTGGCTGCACGCCCGGAAACCGCCCGGACCGGATCACTATATCATATAGCTCCCATAGGAACGATCGGTTCGAAATCAACATTAAGTATAACCAACTTTCTAGTTTCTTAATATATGTTAACCAAACGCACACTTTGTGTGTTTGGTATAATTTCAAACAGCCTGACCAATTTGTGGTGCAAATCGGACTACAACATTATTTAGCTGCCATAGGAACAATCGTTTCGAAATCAAAATCTAACACTTTTTGTAAAAAATCTTACGGCTTTATACCGGACACTGCAAGGGTATCCAAACTTTGGAATTTTGTGTAAATCGGACTACTATATTAATCGACATAAAAATTTTTTTTTTTAAATATGACGGCTTACACGGCACTGCAAGTGTATCCAAACTTTGGCGCGCCAAATTTAGTTTGCTCTATATTTTTAAATTAATTTAAAGCAATTTTAAAAGATCTTTATTTTATTTACATTTTGAGTTCATAGTAATTGACACGGTAGAAATGTATTTGAAACTTTAATAATGTTAAATATGCTCGCTACAGTAAGTGGAACTAAAATATTAATTTAATTACATTTAAAAGTATTAAAATAATAAAAGATATATGTTTGTAAAATCGAACATTTATAGTGAAATTGTTTGATGTTTGCATGCTTCTAATTCAAAACTATCCTATAAAATCAAGTAAAAATAAAATTCAACTTTGACTACCTGTCGAAAATAGGTTTACTGCTCGAAATTAAATTCACTTTAAAGCTAAAGAAGTTTTCTATTAAAGGCTTTTTAAATTTTTTCGATATCTCATTTGGATCAAAAGACATGACTTATGTCGTCATTAAAATAAAATAAGCTAACAAAAATATTGTGTTTTATTTACTAGCTTATGCTCTCTATATAAGTATCATATTCAGAATTTAACGCTGTAAAAAAATGAGCTGTTTTTCTAACAGTTTTTAATTTTTTCTAGCTTTTTTTTAAAGCAATTGAGCCATTTTAAGCCATGAAATTCTGACAACGCTGCCTACAATAGTTGGATAAACATAAGTGTTCGATGGTAGTATGTTTTAATTTTGATAGCTGTAGAAAAGGTAGGTTCTTTTTTTAAACAAACTTAATATACCCCATATGGTTTACAAATTAATTGCAAATATAGAAGAACCTACATACAAGGGTAGTCAAAAGTATTTACACAAAACTAAAGTTGAATCTATCCGTCATTTGAAGTCACTTCATGCACATTTTGGTATCAATGAAAAGGTCTTTTGAATCCCGTTTGAATGATACAAAAATTTTCTTAACCCATTAAGTACCCATTGAATTTTTCGACTGTTTGTAAAATACTGGTTTTTTGACTTTTTTCCTCGATTTTTTTGAACGAATGTTTTGATGCAAAAAGTTTCTTTAAACAATTTAAATAGTGTCAGCAAAAAAATTTTTTCAAAAATATTTTTCCTTATATTTTTTATGGTTTTTTAAAAATTGCCAAAAATGACTAATTTTGCCACTTTTTTCTCTTTTTCATACAAAAATTTTTTGAGATCATCCCATTCAAAAAATCATAAAAAATATAAGAAAAAATATTTTTGAAAAAATTTTTTTGCTGACACTATTTAAATTGTTTAAAGAAACTTTTTGCATCAAAACATTCGTTCAAAAAAATCGAGGAAAAAAGTCAAAAAACCAGTATTTTACAAACAGTCGAAAAATTCAATGGGTACTTAATGGGTTAAGAAAATTTTTGTATCATTCAAACGGGATTCAAAAGATCTTTCCATTGATACCAAAATGTACATGAAGGAACTTCAAATGACAAGAAGATTTAACTTTAGTTTTGTGTAAATACTTTTGACTACCTCTGTATGTACATACCAAATTTGGTGTTTCTAGCTCTTATACAGGGTGGGCCATTTAAAGTGGAAGCATCTGGCAACCCCATAACTTTTGACAGAGATGTCAGATTAACAAATGTCATACCGCGTTGGAAGCGTCATTTCAGTACAATTTGAACTTTGGAACAATACACACCTAAACAACGCGCTGAAATTGTTCAGCTGTACATTCAAAATAACTTCTCAATTGTGTTAACTAAACGTGCGTGGAAAAATAAAAATAAAGTTAAAACATCGCCTGGAGACAACACTATACGTCGATTATATGCCAAATTTATAATTTTATGCTAATGAAAACCCTCAATTCATTAAAACGCAACCTCTTTACGACCAAAAAGTTCCTGTGTGGTGTGGCATTTATGCCGATAAAGTCATCGGCCCGTACTTCTCTGAAAACGAAAATGGAGCAACGGTAACCGTGAATGGGGAGCGTTATCGGACAATGATAACCGATTTTTTATTGCCATTTGTTCGTGAAAATGAATTGGACAATTACTGGTTCCAACAGGACGGCGCTACATGCCATACAGCGGCTGCCACGACCAATTTATTGCGCGAAATGTTCCCCGGAAGATTAATATCGAAAAACGGCGATTATGACTGGCCACCGAGATCACCTGATTTGACGCCTCCTGATTTTTTTTTATGGGGATATTTAAAATCCAAGGTATACACTGGTAAACCAAGGACCCTGGCTGCGCTGAAAGACAATATCCGACAAGAAATTGCTGCCGTATCGGCCGAATTATTGGGCAAAGTGATGGAAAATGCCGAAAAAAGGGCACATTTGGCGGTCAAGGCCAGAGGCGGTCATTTAGGAGATATCATATTCAAAAAGAAGTTAAAACCAATCTCCTTGAACCAAAATAAATGAATTTCAAAAAAAAATTTTAAAAATTCCACTTTTTTACTTTGCTATTGCAAAAACAAATCCTTCCACTTTAAATGGCCCACTCTGTAGTATCTACGCTATAGGTGTTAAGGGACAGACAGACAGGGCTACATACATATGTATATCGACTCGGCTGTTGATAATGACATATATACTTTTTTCAATGATGAGTTAAGAACAATCTGTTATTTAGTATCTGTGTAAATATTGCCTTATAATGGCCCCATAAAATTAATAACGATAATAAAAGACATTTACAAAATCTGCGCTACCATTTTATGTTTAACGCCGTATTTAGTTTCTCCACTGCGTGATACCTTGTATGCAGTAATTCTTCGGATTTATCCGTTTGAGTGCCGTCCAAAAACTCAGAGTATATATGCTTTGTGTGGGTATTATCGGGATCGGAGCGTGGCAACTGCTTATACAACTCTTCTAGCTGTTGGGTCAACTCGCGCACATGCTGCCCTGTGATGGGGTGCACCTGTGCACCGCCATTGACGCATCCAGACGGACATGCCATTACTTCAACAAAATGATAGGGCGCTGTTTTGCCACGCTTCAGCTTCTGTACTAGATTTTGTATATTACGAAAACCATTTGCAATAGCAAACCTTAGAACCGTCTTGCCATTTTTTTCCAAGCTAATTTCGCTAAAGTCGCGATTACGAAGAGCTTTGAATTGTAACTCCTTGGGCGTCTCCTCGTTGAATAGCTCTTTGGCAGCATATTTGAATATGTGCTCCGCGTAACCACCAGACATGGTGGCTTCATGTGCCCACACCATAGACTTAGGCATCTGGTCCGTCCAAGGCCAATCCAGATCCGACGGCTCATACTGATTCAACATATGCTCCGCCGCTTGCAGCATTTGCTCGACCTCAACTTCATGTAAATTTTTTTAGATAAATGTAAATATAAATTGTTGGCCTTTTCCTTTTACTTACTTGAGGTAATAACACAGTCCACATCACGCGACTCATTCACCTCACTGTAAAAATCATCACGTGAAGCCTCCAGCTTCTTATCGTAGCAGGGCATTAATGTTACATGGTAGATCTGCGACCCGGATACACCTATTTTTTCGGCCAGAAACTGTTTAACCAAAACACCCATAATCTGTTGGGGCGATCGCGTTGTGGCAATGTGGGGCAATATAAAATTACCATGTGTCTTTTCCGCATAGCAAACCCAGCCGGGACAGGAAGAGCTGAGCATGACAAGATTAACGTTTTCGCGAAAGCGTGCGACAAATTCCTGCCGGCTCTCGAGCAATGCCATATCATCACCTATCCTTGTACATAGAACATAATCTGCTCCAAGTTGACGTAAGTAACCGGCCAAATGACGACCTGTCTCCTCCACGCTAAGTTGATAGCGATGTGCCAAACTTAAGAGTGGCTGAGTGGAAATGGTAAACACAATGGTGCGGACCTCCTCGCTGTCACCCGTTGCTTTAAGCCTTTGATTTTCGCGCAACACCTTAAGTAGTTCCTCCTGACTTTGCTGTGTGATAAGTACGCCCTCGGCTGAGGTAATGCAGCCGGAACAGGCCAGACAATCTTGCAGTGTGATCTCGACTTTCTGAAGTTTTTGCTTACCGCTCTATGGTAAGGTTAATATTGAGTTGGTATTGAGTTGTTCCAAACAAGTACTTACATCCGTTTCCTCGTAGTAGCCATCTGCTTGTACAGTAATTTTAGCGCCTGTTTTCGACTTTGTCTTATCTATCGTCACTGGCTTTATACATTCCTAGAGTTCCGATTCATGTTAGCAATCTTTTACTTAACCAAACCAGCAGCAAGTTTTTATTTTACCTGTGAAGGAGTAATAAAATCATCCAGGTCAGTAAGTTGCAGAGCTCCACTAAAACGAGACATGACTGAGGAACGATTCCCTAGATTATATCGTTCTATGTAACTCATAATACTAGTAAAAGTATTGAGAAGAATCGATAAACTCTAATGTTGGTGTTTATTTTTTAGAATCGATACCTTTTAATTTTTACCATAGCTTGCAAATAACTGTCGACCGTAAAAATTTTTTACATCATCAATAGTAATAGCGTTTAGAGCTGCAAAATATTGATATTTTCGTGTACATCGATGTATCGATATATCGGGTTGAACCTAACCTATTAAAATCAACCAGCATATAGCGTATATAGTAGAGGTGCAGAAACATCGATGTTCGTGTCCATCGATGTTTTCGATGTTTTCAAAAAAAACATCGAGTGAAACATCGATGTTTAAAAAAAAAAAGAAAATGCAAAAAGAACAGAAACAGCACAAACAGTAACATGAGATTTATTTGAGATCATTTAAAGTGTCTATTTCTATTCAGGAACAAAAGTTGATCAACAACTTCAGGTTTAAGCCTTGTCCTGCGGTCAGATATGGTTTGTCCAGCTTTGCTGAATACTGTCGGTTCCACTCCTATTACACCAATAAAAAGGAAAAGCATGTTACTAAACTGTGTGTAATTTTCTATTCACTAAACAACATAACAAAACAAGAGCTACTTTATTTTAAGGCTTGCGCCAAATTTTTGCGGCATTAGTAGCCAATTTATGAATGTATGTGTGTACATACACATACATGCACACATATCTAAAGGAAGCGTGGGGCTTGTAAAGATATATAACTTACTTTTCAGGTAATTCTCCATCTTGCCTTCGTCATCCATCAACGTCCACCAACACCATCAACTAGAAATCCTAAATATTATCAACAATTTTGTTAGTTTTTAGAAAAAACAATAAGAAATTCATTTACTTACAATTTTTTCTCACCGAGCGCAGAGTTGTTTGTGAAAACATCGATGGTGGTCACGAACCATCGATGGTTCCGATGTTTTGAAAACATCGATGTTTCTGCACCTCTAGTATATAGACAATGTTGCACTGTTAAATTAACTGAGTGTGCAAAACATGGAACATGTCTTTTTTGCAGGATCTCACATGCTTTGATCATGCTTCTTGCGTTATTAGTAACAATGGCCGTTACATTATCGAAGACTCCCCATTCGTTAAGAACTTCACGTAAAGAGCTTGATATATTGTCAGCCGAAAGATTCATCTCATGGAGTAGTTTTTTTGTTGATAGGACTGCTGAACTTAGTTCGAAATCTGACGTTATAATATGGCAAGTCACAGTACGGTAACTTTCATTTGCTTGAGAGGTCCAGCAATCTTTCGTTACAGAGCAATAGTCTATATTGTCTAATAAGGTTGACAATTTTGTATTCTTTTCTGAATAAAGAATTTGCATACATAATCGCTGTCCACTTCATTTGGATCCACATTACTGGAACGACGCTAAAAACTTGCATACCTTTTCCCGCTTTTTCCTTTTTGAGACGAGAAAAAATATCGAACATCGGAAAACATCGGTTTAAAAAATCGATATTTTAAGAAATTGGAAAGCATCGATGTATCGATATATCGTCGATATTTTTTTCAGCTCTATTAGCGTTCTTATACAGCCGCCGGTATAGCACCGTAACGAAAAATTTCGATTTCATATGTTTATTAAAGATAGAGGGGACAGAAACCGCGAAGCGCAAAAGATTAACGGTGGACATGGGCACGTCCTTTATGAAAATATGGGGGACAAATTGAATGATCTGAGTGGGGCGAGAAAAAGAGGAAACATATGCAATGAAAATTTTCCTAAATGAGCGATTATCTGTATATTGAATGGTAAGAAAGGGGAAAAGGGGACTATTATAATGCTAGGTTCACATAACCTGGCACAGCCTGTCACATCGCGTCAGGGGTGTATTTGGGCATTACAATCGGTAATTCAAATTTCGAAGGCTCAGATGCTCAAATGCACCCTTGACGCGCTGTGGCAGACTGTGCCACTCAATGTAAACCTAGAATATTGCTAAACCAGCCATCAAATGGCCACCATTTGCAATATTCTGCATTTGAAAATAAATTCTAAATCAAAACAATGCGAGCAATAGAACTTAACAGATGATTTAATTAGGGCAAACGGCAAAATCACATATGTCGCAAGATTACGGTTTCCGGTGCGACAGTATCTGATCTCTCTGAACTCTGGATCCCCAATATCTCGAGAACCAAGCCGAATATCCAAACATTTTTTTTTTCGTCTTGTTTCGACGTGTTCTACCGGAATTCATCGTCAGAGTTTGTCTCATCGGAAACCGTAATATTTGTGGAAAGGGCAACCGCATCCTCGTATGGAAGCGCACTATTATTGTGTGAAACCCGCACAAATCTAAGGAATAAATTGTTGCCTCCTACTTCACGAGCACTGTTGGTCTGTCGTAAATTTATTAAAAGTTATTGTTAATAAATTAATAGTTTTAACTGACTCGAGGTCTGAGTGTAATAATGTCGATATGACATTATTAACACAAATCAACAACAACAATACAGCACTAGCACTTGCTATTGTTATTACTTATAAGCAAAAAAAAAAATTAAATTCAATGCCTAGCTATTTGACATTTTTATTGTCAGCTGTTTTATTTGTTTTGATTTAATATTCTACTAACAGCACTCGATTTCCACAATAGTTAACAAAAATCTAATAAAAAATTAATAGACCTATCGAAATGCAGTTGCATTTTAGTTGAATGTAATTTTTATACCCTTGCAGAGGGTATTATAATTTTGTCACGAAATGTGTAACGCATTGAAGGAGGCCTCACAGACCCCATAAAGTATATATATTCTTGATCAGGGCAACGAGCTGAGTCGATATAGCCATGTCCGTCTGTCTGTCTGTCTGTCTGTCTGTCTGTCTGTCTGCCTGTCTGTCTGTCTGTCTGTCTGTCTGTCTGTTTCTATGCAAACTAGTCTCTCAGTTTTCAAGGTATCTTGATGGAACTTGGTACAGGTCCATCTTTTTGCTGCACGCAGTACATATGTCGGAACCGGCCGGAACGGGTAACTATATCATATAGCTGCCATAGGAATGATCGGTTGGAAATAAACATTTAGTATGATAAACTTTTTTTTTCTCAAGATATCTCAACCAAATATAAACATTGTGTGTTTAATTAAGTCTTAAACAGGCTGACCAAATTTGGTGCAAATCGGACTACTATATCGTATAGCTGCCATAGGAACGATCGGTTCGAAAACAACATTTAGTATGAAAAACTTTTGTATAGACTTGTGTATAGACAGAATCTAACAGAATAATGTTAAAAGCCTGTGACGCGCCAAACTTCGATGGCCGCTTTGCGGTTTTTTGTTTTGGTTTCTTGTTTTGCTTTGTGTGTACCTACAAAACGTATTATGAAAAGTTGCCACACTTCATATTATGTTGTTGTTGTTACAAATCTGAGTTTTGCCTATTTCAAAGTTGATTCGAAGCAATTCCCTCAGCCTGCGTTTACCCTACTCTAATCGGGTGTTATGTGCGAGTAATGTGAAATGACATATGTAATATTAAGTAAATGCTCACAATATTTGATTTAATTAATTTTTAACAATATTATTATTATATAAAATAATATTTAATTTAATTTTATATATTATTTGATTTATTAATGCTGCATATAAACGATTGCATTAGTCTCTAAATTCTTATAATATAAAATATTTTGAATAGTGACAAATTGATATACATGTAATAAGAATTCATAATATTTATCATACTGCTTAAAATAATGTTCTTGAAAAATTATAAATATATTATAAAAAGGGTATCTGTAGTAGAGTCAGGTATCGGCAATGTCGAGTAGCAGGCAGAATCGTCGCGAGCTCATACACATTCATCTGTGTGTGACCAGGAATCACAGCACAAAGCCGCAAGCCAATTCTGTTAGCCAGTCAATTCCACTCTTCTTGTTATATACTCATTGCATAAAAGGATTGAACGACTCCGACAATATCGATAAGCTCAAAATCTTATCGATATTCCCCATACAAACAGCCTTATCGATAATATCGACACAGCATCGATATAATCCCAGCACTATTTCTGTTAATAGTCATTAAGTTTTCACGATTATAACGTTGAACACATTCTTCGATGGGACGAAGTAAATTTGTCGCTTCGAAACCAAAAAAGGTAATCAAAGCAGTTGTCATCTTTGCCCGTGCATAGCACTAACAGTAATTCAAATTGCAACTTTAAGGTGATGCAGCACGGGGAGTTTATAGACCGCATACGTAAAACGCTTTACTATGGTGGCGTAGACACAACGGAGTCTGACATGGAAGTTTCCATGCCCTTTGCAGAGTATGCAGCTGATCTCTTTTCTGAGCCACATCGCGGTCACTCTTTGCATCGTTTGAGCTCAATTGCTGCAGGCAAAACACATGCCACGCCGTGCTCTCTAATAATGGCATTAATATACTTGGATCGACTGAACATAATAGATCCAGGCTATGGCTATAGAATCACGCCACAGGAACTGTTTGTTGTATCGTTGGTAAGTTCTGTACCAGCTGATGATTACAAAACCTGTTGATTGATAATTTGCACTCTGTTGGTGATGTTGTGTGAACATGCGCACACACAGCCATATATGTACATACATAATATATCTCACAATTAATGCTTTAACAGTGCTTGGTCCGCATTGTTTATTCTAAACTTAAATTAAATCAGCTGTCGAGCTGATAATATACCATTTACTATCAACACAATGCAGATATAGCCATGTTCGTCTGTCTGCCTGTCTGATTCTATGCAAACTAGTCTCTCAGTATTAAAGCTATCTTGACGAGACTTGGTGCAGGTCCGTCTTTTTGCTGCACGCAGTACATACGTCGAAACCGGCCGGATCAGATCACCCTATCATATAGCTGCCATTTAGAAATCAACCTTTAAGCCTAGTCCCCAGCACTGACAAATAGTGTACGCTGGCTGTCAACTCTATATACAAAAAATATATCATTCAGTCGAAAGGGCCCGACAGTAAAATACCCTGTGGAAGTAAAGTTCAGTTCCATATGCACGCAAACAGGAATTAACCAGCTTAATACATATGTACCAGGTGTGCAAGTTTAAAATGTCGTTTTTTTTCATGAAAAAGACTCGCCTATTCCACAAAAACTATAAAAGATTTTTTATTCAAAGTAATTGCACTCGTTTTTCTAACATTTTGTCCATCTTTTGGGCAATTGATGGATACCTTGCCAAAAGAACTATTCTTCGTTCATTAGCATCCTTTCATCGATCCCTTTTTATCCTCGAAGTCCTGGAAGTGCTGCTCCATCGATGCGAACAAATGGTAATCGGAAGGCGCCAGATTTGGTGAATGTTGCGGGTGAGAAAAGATTTCCAATCCGACCAATTGACCACTTTTACAGAAAGGGGCCAAAGCCCAATAAAATCGAAATTTGAATCAAGATTTTTATACCGACCGCTAGAAAATGTGAAGGGTTCGGTTCGGTTCGGTGTCCGGTTCGGGTAGCCCAAGAAACCCAAACCGAACCGGTTCCTCGAGGTTAGGTTCGGAAACGGTTTGCAGCTTTGGTTTGAAGAATACTAAAATGCTTTTTTTGCTACATCCCACAATGGGAACTTTTTCGATTTTCGTGGCATTTATTCATATTTCAGAAATATGTTATTTAACATAACATTGATGCAATTTCATTGAGATAACATCAATCTGTAATGCTGCATTGCAAAATGTTAATTTTAACAGTCGAAAGCTAAAATAACAGCTGTTAAAAGTCAGCTGTTGCAAGCGAAACGCACGTGCTAGCATGTTGAGCAATTTTTTACAAGTTTTAAAACATTTGTTCAACTAAAAGTTAAACAGTTTTAATGCAATTTTTAAAATGGATATCAGTTATTTTGGTTTGTACTACGTGTTGGTAGTGTTTTGTTGATGTGTTTGTACCTGTGTCGTTTATAATTTACAAAAATAACAAGTGCTCTCAGAAACAAATTTTTGAAAAGACATTTCTATTTAGAAAGACTTTTATAAAAATGGTCGCATTTGGTTGAAAAAGTAGTTACTACACGTGGTAGAGTAGTTAATTCTGATTCTAAATCAGTTAATCCTAATGTGCACCTCTGCGCAAAACGCTAGCATCAAAGGTGCTCTTGTAATTCGACTTCGAAATTTTGTATTTCAATTTCCGGGGGCGGAGGGGGCGTGGCAAAAATATAAAACAAACTTGTTGAATGGGAGATATAGATGAACCTACATGTCAAATTTGGTGGCTCTAGCTCTTATAGTCTCTGAGATCTAGGCGACACAAAAAGGGACAGACAGACAGACAGACAGACAGATAGACAGACGAACATGGCTATATCGATTCGGCTGTTGATGCTGATCATGAATATATATACTTTATGGGGTCTGCCACGCCTCCTTGTGCCTGTTACGCACATTTTTTTTGCACAAACTGTGCTGTGCTGGGTCTTTAAAGGAGGAGCAACGCTCATTTTGTTGACACAGCTTTTTATTGATGTTAGAAGCCTAATGTAAAAAACTAGACCAAAATATTTCGATCCGTTCTTGAGTTATTAAATAATGGCAAGAAAATCGAAAAGTTACGATGTTCGTGTCCATCGATGTTTTCGATGTTTTCAAAAAAACATCGAGTGAAACATCGATGTTTAAAAAAAAAAAGAAAATGCAAAAAGAACAGAAACAGCACAAACAGTAACATGAGATTTATTTGAGATCATTTAAAGTGTCTATTTCTATTCAGGAACAAAAGTTGATCAACAACTTCAGGTTTAAGCCTTGTCCTGCGGTCAGATATGGTTTGTCCAGCTTTGCTGAATACTGTCGGTTCCACTCCTATTACACCAATAAAAAGGAAAAGCATGTTACTAAACTGTGTGTAATTTTCTATTCACTAAACAACATAACAAAACAAGAGCTACTTTATTTTAAGGCTTGCGCCAAATTTTTGCGGCATTAGTAGCCAATTTATGAATGTATGTGTGTACATACACATACATGCACACATATCTAAAGGAAGCGTGGGGCTTGTAAAGATATATAACTTACTTTTCAGGTAATTCTCCATCTTGCCTTCGTCATCCATCAACGTCCACCAACACCATCAACTAGAAATCCTAAATATTATCAACAATTTTGTTAGTTTTTAGAAAAAACAATAAGAAATTCATTTACTTACAATTTTTTCTCACCGAGCGCAGAGTTGTTTGTGAAAACATCGATGGTGGTCACGAACCATCGATGGTTCCGATGTTTTGAAAACATCGATGTTATCGATGTTTCACTCGATGTTTCTGCACCTCTAGTCCATATAGTAAATTCTCTTCGAATATCTTCCGTTTTTTTTAATCGATTGCGATCACATTTTAACGGTGGTGTTATATTACCCTAAGTATCATTCATGCCGAATCTCAAATCTCCATCTTAATAATTGCCAGAGCTATGGACTCTAATCCTAACTATCCTAATCATCACACGTTCGAAATCTCAAGTCTGTTGCTGTAACATTGCTTTAGTTATGTTGCTTTTTTCGATTTTGGGCGAAGGAGGCATTTAAAATTAGAAGTAAACTTGATCTGCATGCAAATATAAGAAGTCTTCATACCAAATTTGGAGTCCATAGGTCTTAGCATCTCTGAGATATTTTCCTTCATACGGACAGACAGACAGAAAATCATTAAATTTATTATATATAGTCTCCGCCTAGCTCAATGCACCTAGTCCAACGGTCTTTCAACATTCGATGCCTTTTTTATAATGGTCCGAAAAAAGTACCTCAAAATAGGCTTTAGTTTCTTGAACCTCTTCAGGAGTAAAGTTTTTTTTCCCTGGAGCCATACTTTCAAGTTAGAAAACAGGTATTAGTCGCTGAGGGTCAGATCTATGGAATACGGAGGATGAAAAAGCAATTCTCATTCTGCGTTTGTTAAAATAAAGGAAATGCGGCACCCATTTTTCATTAAGATTTTTTATATACAAACGGTCATGCAATATCGAAACCGCCGACCCAGTTGATATGCCCCCAATCTCAGCAATCTCACGCACTTCGACTCTTCGATCTGTCAACACGATTTGACGGACTTGTCTCATGATTTTTGGCATAATCGCAAATGATCGATTTACCTGGAGCAGAGACTCTGTAATGCTTATCAAGCCATGTCTTCGCATCCACGGTATTTTTTTCCATCAATTGACGATCTAGTATCGTAAATGCGGAATTAACTGTGTATTGAATGGTAGGAAAGGGGAAAAGGGGAATTTAAGTATTTTATTAATTACATAAATGAAGATTTATATAAATTTCAAATTTAATAATAAGTTTTAGCTGTGCTTCATAGTCTGCCGTTCTTGTTTTTGTTTTTCAAGCGCCTTTTTGATTCGGCCCCAGCTCCTTCCATTTTTCTATTCACCTATCACTTTTAGCTAACCAGCAGCTGAAATTAGAGCGCCACATATATTTTTCTCATCAGCAGAGCATTTGCACCGACAAATACAGTTATTATGGGATTGTTATGTTATTATGTTTTTCATAGGTCAAATCCCAGTGTTACGATTCATTTGTGTTGCGGCTTTCAAAATCAATTTTCAGTATATGGCACTGTTACTCGCTCTTGCTGCAATAATCCAATTGCAGCGAAAACTTTAAAACAGCGAGCAGCGAAAATGTAAATTCTCTATATTATATAAAGTACTACTTATTACTATTATCTTAAGTCCAACTACAGGGAATAATTGAATTTACAATTCCCGCTATCTAATTAGAAATGACATAAGGTCTGGCTATAGCTGTGAGAAATGTTTCCTATTTTCACTTCACATTTTTCCCCGAGATTTCAGCGAGCGTAGCGAGCCGGGGGTTGGCGAGCGAAGCGAGCAGGGGCAAACCCCTAGTATAATATATTCTTGATCAGGACGACGAGCTGAGTCGTAGCCATGTCCGTCTGTCCGTCTTTCTGTCTGTTTCTATGCAAACTAGTCTCTCAGTTTCGAAGCTTGATGAAACTTTATACAGGTCCGTCTTTTTACTGCACGCAGTACATATGTCGGAACCGGCCGGATCGGATCACTATATCATATAGCTGCCATAGGAACGATCGGTTCGGAATCAACATTTAGTATGAAAAACTTTTTTGTTGCTCAATATATGTCAACCAAACTCACAGATTGTGTGTTTGATACAGTTTCACACATCCCTACCAAATCTGGCTCAAATCGGACAACTGTATCATATAGCTGCCGTTGGAACGATCGGTTCGGAATCAACATTTAGCATGAACAACTTTTTTGTTTTTTAATATGTCTCAACGAAAGTCACCAGTTTTGTGTTTGATTCAGATTTATATAGTCTGATCAAATTTGGTGCAAATCGGACTACTATATAATATAGCTGCCATAGGAACAAACGGTTCGAAATCAACATCTAACAAATTTTGTGAAAAATCGGACGGCTTATGAAGGGCTCTGCAAGGGTATCCAAACTTTGGCGCGCCAAGTTTAGCTTGCGCTATATTTTTTGTATGAAGTTTTCACAAGCAGAACGGATTTCGGTCTACTGGATACTATGCTTAAAGCCTAGTACCCAGCACTGAAAAATCGTGTACGCTGACTGGCGACTCTATATAAGAAAAACAATAGCTAAAAGCAAACAGAATGTTTTGCTGTGACTTTTAGCTGGTGAGATCTCCAGCAAAAGTTTTCAGCTAAAAGCACGTGTGTTTTTCAACACTGTTTTAGCTGACAATACGCTGTCATTTAGCAGCTGATGAGCAAAACATATGTGGCGCTCTAATTTCATCTGCTGGTCAGCTAAAAATAATAAGTTAATTATCGAAATAGAAAAATGGAGAGAACTGGAGCCAAATCAAAAAGGCGCTTGAACAACAAAAACAAGATCGGCAGACAACTGAAACTTATCATTACATTTTATATTTATATATATCTATAATATACATAAAAACCCTATTTCCCTTTTCCTACCTTCTACTTTTGTTTATTTTATGTGTTGTGTTGGCAAGCCTTCTTTTAGCAGCCTACCAGCAAAACATTGTACACTTTTAGTTCGCTCCTGTTACAACTTTGCTGGTCACTAGGTTTAAAGGTTGATTTTTAACCGATCGTTCTTTTGGCAGCTTTATGATATACTGGTCCGAATTGCCTTTTTTTTGCATTTACTTCACTTGCTTCCAGTTCCCTCCATTTTTCTAATGATTTTCTTTTTTTACTTTTTGTTCAACTACTGCGGAAATTCGAGCGAAACATACACACGCATCTTAAAATTTTTTTTTTTACTTTTTGTATCATCAAATGTGATCTCTCTCATAAAGCCTAGTACCCAGCACTGAAAAATCGGGTACGCTGACTGGCAACTCCATATAAAAAAATAGGAGCTAAAAGCAAGCAGAATTTTCTGCTGTGGCTTTTAGCTGGTGCGATCCCCAGCAAAAGTTAGCTAAAAGTGATAGGTGAATTATTGGAATAGAAAAATGGAGGGAGCTGGGGCCGAATCAAAAAGGCGCTTGAACAACAAAAACAAGATCGGCAGACCATGAACCACAACTGAAAGTTATTATTAAACCTTAAATAAATCTTCATTTATGTAAAGCAGTATTTACACTCAGATCAAAAAGAAATGGTCAAAAGTCTGGTTTTTTCACTCCGCTAACAGAATATTAGTATTTTGTTATCGATATACGTGTTCGATATCGATACACGTGTTATCTACGCTGTTATTGTGGCCGCTTTATATAAATCAGCTGTTGTTGCTGCTCATAAGCAAAACAAATTTAATGCTGCCACTTTTAAATGAAATAATTATAATTAATTATCAGGCCTTCTGGCCTGATGATACATTATAATTATATAATATATTTATTTTGTTAGGCATATCATTTTAGTTAAATAAATAAAGTCTAATTAACTTGTTTGGTCCTTATGACCGTTGAAAATCTGCGGTAATTAAGCAGTGACCTCCAATTAAACTTCGTTAATTCCCTCACACCACATTTTCCCCAAATTTTACTATTCAAAAGGTCATAATTTCATCATTCTATGATGAAATAAGGGGTGGAGGCTTCTTTCATTACGTCAAAATGAAATGGCCCGTAAACTGTGCTATGTTAAGTCTAACAGTGCCACTTTGAGTTTAACAGAACGGCAGGCCCTTACGTTATGAAACGTAACGAGAAGTGTGAACCAACTTTGAAATGAAAAACGGGGAACAAATTTTCGCTGTTTTTTTTATATGGAGTTTTTCATTTCCACGGCGTTTTGAGGCGAGTGTAAATACTGCTTAATATATAAAATATATAAAGTCCCCTTTTCCCCTTTCTTACCATTCAATACACACATAATCGCTCATTTACGACAATTTTCATTGCATTTGTTTCCTGTTGTATTTTTGTATTTGTTGTACAGAGTTACCTTTCAACTTCTGTTTATTTTATGTGTTGTATTGGCAACTTTTAGCTTTTAGCTGCCTTCCAGCGAAAAATTAGACAATTTTTTTTCGCTGCTGCCACAACTTTGCTGGGCACTAGGCTTAAGAAGAAAAGCCCCGAGAAAAAACCAATACATTTTGTTTTATTTTCGCCCAGAATGCATGCACTTATTTTTGGTCATCAGTATAGCGCCCCCAAATTTAACTTGCTATGGCAAGCAGAGTCACCAAATTTGCTGAGGAGCTTAAACTAATATTTATCTTTAAATAAATGCACAATATAGGGGGAGAAACTGTTTTATCTTTGGAAAAAAATCAAAAATTGTTAGCATGTGGAAGTTTAAGCCTAGTATCCAGCACGGAAAAATTGTGTACGCGAAAAGCAAAATAATTTGTTTATTGTGAAACTCTATTTAGTTCGCTCCTGCCACAACTTTGCTGGGTACTAGGCTAGATATCTTAACTAAACTCACAGATTGTGTGTCTCGTATCTGAATGCATACAATCGGACTATTATAACTATCATATTGTTATATTATGTCGTTATTTGAATGCAGGATCCTTCAAATGTACACAATAGAGTTCATCGATTAAAAAAAAAATAAAAATTGTACATCATATTCATAATCTAAGGTCAATTCTAAGATTTTTAAGTTGAATAGTTGTATGTGTAACAATTTTTAAGCAAGGTTTTTTGGTGAAAACATATTTAAATTGACCGCAGATTATGAATATGGGGTACCATTTCCTCTTTTTTTTTTGGCCCATACAAATCGATGGGCTCTAGTAATATTTAATATTGGTGGTGTAAAAAAGGATCGAAGCATCGATTGAACGATTTTTGCAAAAGCGATTTTCGAGGTTTTTAGCTCGATCTATTTTTAGCCGATTAATCGATTGAAATAAATCGAGCTCTTTGTATATACTTGCAAACGCTACAAAATTCATAAGTAGTGTCAAATTTTCATTTCATAGAAATGTTAAAGTTTACAAATATGCTATAGTAATGCTAGGCTTACACTGCCGCCAGAGTGTTCACATTGGCCGGCACATAAATTGTGCTCCACAGAGCTATGCCAGCTACTGTGCCAGCCGTCAATGTGAATACTACTGTCATTTTCGCACAGCACCACAGATTGTTCAAATGTTTGCAGCAGTGGAGCTTATAACAAGATTGTGAACGAAGAGCAATTTCCACAAAAAGAATCGGAACAAACTTTTGACGCGTTTATTTGAAGTGCAATTAAATTATTAAAAAAAAAATTAAAGCACTTACAACTAACTTTATGATGTCCGTGTTACCATTCATTGACATTCCGAATCTATCCACAATCTAGTTGAAGACGTAAGGAGTCGGATGGCCTTTGGAAAGTGAAAAACGAAAACTACTAATATTCGAAATCTTTCTAATTCTGGGGCGACCCATATAACTAGCTAGTTTAATATATTCGGATCCGTGCGCACATAATTCTAAAATTTGTGTGGAGTATTTCACAGCTTTCCAGCCAAATAACTATACATTCCTTCGGGAATTCTACGAATCTTGGGGCGCCCAGATCTTATGATGGATTCCGTTAAAATAAGACGAAAAATTACACAAGACTTTTTAATTTTCGGCGCGGTTCGCGAAATATTGGGACCGATAAGTTGCCGCTTTCCATACAAACTGCTCAGCGTGCCAGCTGCTCTTTGCACTGCATTGCCTAGAGCAGTGTTGTAAGGTGTCCGTTGCTACTTCACCGCTTGGCGCGGATATTCAAACCATTTTATCTTATTACATTTCTTGCTAATTTATATATTGTAATCGAATAAATTTACAGTTGTTGTTGTTGTTATTTGTTGTTCGTGTTATTGTTAATGTTATTTTTTCCCCTGTAGGAGACATAAGTGTATGACAAAAATTTTTGCCGGCGGCGCTCATTTCACTGTACTTCATAAAATGTCTTATAAAAAATGATTGCCTTTGCCACACCCTGTCATATACTAATGTCTCATGTAGTATACAAAATAGCAACAACAATAATAACAACAACAACCGTAAATTGATTCGATTTCAATATATAAATTAGCAAGAAATGTAATAAAATAAAATGGTTTGAATATCCGCGCCAAGCGATGAAGTTGAAACGGACACTATACAGCACTCCTGTATGAAATACTATCTCGCTCTAACACAGTGCAAAAAGCGGCTTGCACGCTGAGCAATTTGTATAGAATCGGTCAACTTATCGGTCCCAATATCTCAAAAACCGAAAATCTAAAAGTTTTATTTAATTTTTTCGTCTTATTTCGACGAGTTCTACCGGAATCCATCATCAGATCTGGGCGCCCCAAGATTCGTAGTACTGCCGTTCCTTCTTCTGCACGAGTCAAATTGGGTTTTTCCACTCAAAAACAGTGCTTGCCTCGTCTTCATCATCATTTAGTAGCCATAGCCCAATACAAGCCATCGCCGCTAAATCCAATCTCTCAGAAGCATGTATGTATATTTCATTTGAATAATTTAAACTGTAAGACTAGATTACAAAAACACAAAAAACGGACACATTTACCTATTTTGTTTTTATAAAACCGCAAAAATAAAAATTAAACATCCAATTTATATTTTATCAAACACCAATTCCATCGATTAATCGCTAAACTTATCTAAATGTGACAGAAAAACCATCATGCTCGTTCTGCCTGCCACAGGAAAATATTGTTCATTTGAGCTTCCTCAACTGAAAAAGCTGTTCAATGTGTATCTTCTCTGGCACAGAAAATCTGTGTCAGGCAAATGACTGCCGTTCACATTGCTGTGCCACATTTCTGTGGCACCTAATTTCTGTGCCACAGCATTTAGTGTTCAGTGGCACGTTATGTGCCAGCCTGTGGCGCAATGTAAACCTAGCATAAGTATGAGCTACAATTTTATTAACATTTATGTATGTGTAAATAACATAATTAGATTATGTTACTGATCGCGAGCTGAGTTAAAATGTGTTATGTGTTAAAGTGATCACGGACTTTTCTGTGCATTTATGTGCATATGTAAAATCTATCAATCGATGTCTAAATTTCCGATGTTTCGATCAATCGATATTTGCACGGGCGATTTTAAGAATCCGATTTTTAAATCGATGTTCAGTTTTGATTTACATCACTATTTAATATCATGATACAATGAGTATATAACAAGAAGAGTGGAATAGACTGGCTAACAGAATTGGCTTGCGGCTGTGCCGCGTCAAAAGGGATTAAACAGTTCCATGTTAATGAAATTCTGTTAGTTAACAGAGATCAGACTCATGCCTTGCGTTTTTGTTTTGATTTGTTCTTTGCATGGTGTGTACTCTGTGCACTCAGTGGCAGCGTCTGGCGGATGACCAATAATGCGCCGTTGCCACATTTTGTATCTGTAGTAGGGTGAGGTATCGGCAATGTCGAGTAGCAGGCAGAATCGTCGCGAGCTTTTACACACAGATGAATTTTAAGCCATCTGTGTGATTTTAAACATGTGTGAGTGTTAATATTTTGCTTTGCCCTTTGGTATGTTTGTTCGTCTTTTTTCTTTGTGCTTTGATTCCTGGTCACACACAGATGAATGTGTATGAGCTCGCTACGATACTGCTTGCATCTCGACATTGCCGAAACCTGACTCGACTACAGATACCCTTTTTAAAATATATTTATAATTTTTCTAGAACATTATTTTAAGCAGTATGATATATATTATGAATTCTTATTGTATGTATATCAATTTGTAACTAATCAAAATATTTTATATTATAAGAATTTAGAGACTAATGCAATCGATTATATGCAGCATTAATAAATCAAATAATATATAAAATTAAATTAAATATTATTTTATATAATAATAATATTGTTAAAAATTAATTAAATCAAATATTGCGAGCGAATCAACTTTTCCATAAGTAGTATGGTGTTTATAGAAAATAGTGCATAAAACCATTGTCAAAGTTGAAAAATGTTGAAAAAAGTGAAAAGCAAATGCGTTTGGGAGGCAATTACGCATAGATGTCTCAAGTTTGGTCAAACAATATATACACAAATCGAAAGGTCCATTCATCTTCTTTCTAAGTCGGCTAAGAAGTTTATTATTGGTATAAAATTTACTAAGCTACAAGCTGTTAAGTACCCATACATAGCAAAACCCGGTTTTTTAGCGGTAAATGCAGATTTTGGGGGTGTCCCCAAAATTCCAAGTATGCAGTATTGCTATACTCGATAAGCCCTACCAGAAAACCACTGTCATTTCCCAGGGTTTTCAACTTCATTCCAATTTGTAACACAGTGTTAACTATTTTTTGTTTGTTTGCAGATGATTTCAACTAAATTCTATGCTGGCCACGATGAACGTTTCTATTTGGAAGACTGGGCAAAAGAGGGCAACATGAGTGAAGACAAGCTTAAGGAAATGGAAATTGAGTTTCTAACCGCCATTGTAGGTTCGATTTAAACAATTTTATTTAATAGAGACTACATACACACATTTACATATTTGCCTTTAAGGACTGGAATATATACATATCAAATGAACAATTCTTTGATAAGCTTAGCAGAGTAGAGCGCACGCTGGCACATCGTGAGGGTCTAAGGAGAGGCTGGTTAACTTACAGTGAACTAATGCAGTTGCTGCCCAACTTTACATTAATGAGTTTTTTATTTAATAATTTTGCAATGATAGCGTTTAGCTATGCGGCTAGTGTGTTTACGATTGCGAGTGCCTTTTTCATTGCTAGCCAAGTTCCGGGCACACTATGGCATCGACAAGCAGACACAAATTTGACTGCAGCGGTTGACACATTGCTTACGACTCCAATTGCCCCGCCTAATGCACAAGCTGCTCATGCTCTTGGTGGCGAGAACTCAATTCCAGTTGCTGCGTCAAATGAAAGTTGCAATGCTCTAAATGTGGAAGCGGAACTCTTGAAACTGAAGCAACAATATTGTGTTGAGGAAAGACTGAATGAGTTGCAGCACAGGCAGCGTTTGGAGCACCAGGCTATGCCCCTGTTACAAACCATTTCTTATATGGATTTTGACACCGCGTTTCAGGATAATACGCAGCACTGGCTCAACATTAAATCGCAGTACAGCGATGACAAAAAGAATCAAAATGTTATGACTTTTGGCCACAACAAACACAACTGGAGTCATTCCCAGAATTCATCCGTTTTTTGGCAACTGCTCAGAAATGCATTGTGGCATCAACCATATTTAGTTCGTTGGCCAGAGCTATGGCCAAAGTTCATCTAAGTCATGAGCTGCGATCTTCGCTTCATTTAACTAATAACGACAATTCACTTTCAGCCAATTTTGAATTAAGACAAATTATATTTTTTCAACAAGAGTTAATAATAAAATAATCGAAGTGTAATAGCACAGGATTTTCCAGACTTTGATAATATGGGTGTTTCATTCTAGAAGGTGTTCCTAGTCTGGTTTCTTATTTTTGTCAGCAAAAGAAAATCTTCGTAGTTGGACTATTTATTTCACCGTGATTGTTGTGTTCCCAGCATACCTGTCAAATAGTGATTATTAATCATAGTCATCAGTAATTAGATTCTTTTTGTTCACAATTATTTAATTATTACGATTACAAAAAATTTGAGATAAACTAGAGTTACCACAATTATTTAAAAATGCAGTAAGCTACAGTGGAGCAAGCTCGACAGTAGGAGACCCAGCACTTTTTGAGTGAAAACGATTAACTATCAATCCCATTCAATAGATGGCGCTACTACGAACATATCAGTTGATAAACAGAGAGGTCGCTAGCGTCTCTTCTTCATCCTTTTGCTCATAACTTTGTTAGTTGAATAACTTTCGCGTTTATCATCCGATTTGAATGAAATTTTCGGGACAGATTTGGACAATAGTGTGTATTATATGTACCAAAAATTAAGGCGCTAGCTTTAAAGGTTCTCTCGTAATTCGACTTTTTTATTTTTCAATTTCCGGGGGCGGGGAGTGGCGTTGCAAAAATCTAAAACAAACTCGTTCAATGCAAGATACAGATGATCGTACATGCCAAATTTGGTCTCTCTAGCTCTTATAGTCTCTGAGATCTAGGCGACACAAAATCGGACAGACAGACGGACATCGCTGTATCGACTTGGCTGTTGATGCTGATCAAGAATATGTATACTTTATGGGGTCTGCCACGCCTCCTTCTGCCTGTTACGCACATTTTTTTGCACAAACTTAATAGACCCATTTGTACTTTTTAAAGTACTGGGTCTAAAAATAGTCAAAAATAATCATTTTAAGCAATCGGATTATTTTTGACTATATTTTATTATTTTGATTTTGTAGATTATTATACGTTTGCAAATGGTCTTATAATTTTGTCACAAAGTTTGCAACGCATTGAAGGAGGCGTGGCAGACTCCATAAAGTGTATATATTCTTGATCAGCATCAACAGCCGAGTCGATATAGCCATGCCCGTCCGTCTGTCCCTTTTTTGGGTTCCTAGATATCAGAGATATCAGAGAATAAGAGCCAAAGACACCAAACTTCGCATGTACGTTCATCTATATCTTGCATTGATCAAGTTTATTTAAGAATTTTGCCCCCGCAAATTAAAAAACAAAACTTAAAAGTCGAATTTCTAAAGCACTTTTAATGTTACCAATTTTTACAGGGTATTTATATTTATTTTGACCAATTTTTTTTTAATGGCCCTTTTAAGGTCAGCCAAATCCTCAAATTGGCTCCTGTTGTTTTACACTTTGTTGAAACGTAGTCTCCAAACATTTCGATCTGGTTTAAATCTGGACTGCATTCCGAAATTTTTTCCTATTTTCCTTAAATTTTAAAGTCAAAAAATAGTAAACAACAACAACAACAAAAATCATTTTCTTAAGTTAAAAATATATATTTCTTAAACTTTTGATTTAAATCAAAAACAATGTACGGATGATTAGTAGATACACCCATTATCTTTCGGAATCAGTAAATTTTTTAAGATCAATTGTGCCGTTCTCGAAAAAAAATTCTATACGTAAGAGCACCTCATGAAAAAATTAAAAAAAAACTGTCAAATTTAAAAAAAAATTAATAAAAAAAACTACACCCAGAAAAATTGTTTAAAGTCGAGAAATTTAATCTTTGGGTCCATATCTATCATAAAGATAAAAATTTGGCCGGGGACCATAAAAAACGCTAAAAATTGTTGCACAGTGTAATTAAAAGTAGTGGGTTGTTGTGGGGGTGGGTACGATTCATTGGTGTCTTGACTTTCAAAATAAATTTGTCAGTATATGGCACTGTTACTCGCTCTTGCTGCTATAATCTAATTGCAGCGAAATCTTTAAAACAGCGAGCAGCGAAAATGTATATTCGCTATATCATATAAAGATCGGATGACTATATCATATAGCTGTCATGGGACAATCAGATGCAAATCAATATTTTGTATGAAGAGCTTTGTTTTTGTTGCTAGTTATTTAATTTAAACGATACAACGAACTAAATTATGGAGCTGTCTTATGATGTGACTGATATGCTATATACAGTACATATGTTGCTACTAGAACCCAAATAAATTTTGTGGGGGGGGCAAATTGTGGCAATGGTTTTTTTATTTTAGATATCTTCTGGATTATGTTGAAATCATATTCAAAACCCAAACCGACGGCCTTTTTGTCTAAAGTCAACCAAAAGTTCAAAAAGTACCTACATAAAATATAGATACATAGGAAAATAAATTAAGAAAATGTATTTTCTTTAAATTCCATGAATTTTTTTATTTCTTTATTTCTTTTATGTCGACTATTTGCAATCGACAGGTAATTGTTTAAATTATAAGTTATAAATATTAAAACTAAATAAATGCTTTAAAGTAAAACAAGAAAAAATTATATTATATATATATGGGTAAAATCAAAATTAAGAACAATTACTCAGACCCAACATTCGTTGCGGGGATTGGGGAAAACCCAAGAAAAACCCAATCAGGTCTGATATCATGTTAGCGTTGGTTAATATGAGTTAGAGAGAATAAGATAGATGTTTTAATAGTAAAAGTTGAGGCATCTGCATTGAAGACATTGTAAAGTCTATTACAATCCGTGCAGAGCACTCGAAAGGGTTCATTCAGGGAATAATTATTAGTACAACGATTAAGGGATAGTGGTACATAATTACGGGTATATCTGGCAGGAACTGATAAATTAATTTGACTCAATAAATAAGAAAATTCAATTTCGCCAGCTACTAATTTAACCATAAACATGACGCCAAGCATAATACGACGGTTAGTTAAAGTGGGTAGATTTATTAAAAGTCTACTAGTATAATGGGGTAAATTAAAGCCTGAAACCCAGTTAAAACCACGTAAAGCAAATAATAGAACATGTTTTTGGACAGATTCAATACGTTCCTGGTGGTTTTAAAACACACGAACCATACTCCAGATTCGGACGAACAAGAGATACATAAAGTAATTTTGTCGTATAAGGGTCATCAAATTCCTTTACCCATCGTTTGATAAGCCCAAGAACTTAAGTCGGCTTACTGACCGTTAAAGCAACATGTGTATCAAACTTCAGTCTATGGTCGAGGAGAATACCAAGATCATTTACTTCATCTACTCTAGTAAGGGGTACCAAATCAAGAGTATAATTGATGATGTGATGCAAGTGTCTAGAGATAGACATTACCTTGCATTTAGGACAGTTAAGATTTAGTAAATTAAATTTGCACCATTTATAAAAGCGTGCAAGATCTGCTTGCAGTAAATAAGAGTAGGAACTGTCCGTAAATGACAGACACAACTTCACATCATCAGCATACATTAAAATGTTAGAGTGTAGAATAATAGAAGGAAGATCGTTAATAAAGAGGTTAAAAAGCAGAGGTCCAAAATGACTACCCTGAGAAACACCAGACGTTACCAAGACGGGCCTCGAAATAGCCGACTTGAAGACAACGTTTTGAGTTCTGTTAGTAAGGTAATCGGATAACCATATAAGAAGATTATATGGAAATCCAATTAAATTCAATTTATTAATTAGAAGACAGTGGTGAACAGAGTCAAATGCTTTACTGAAGTCGGTGTAAACAACATCAGTCTGCATTATATTTTTAAAGCCCTTGATCACTAAAGAAGAAAATTCGGGCAGGTTTGTAGATCTATGTTTCACATAACATTGTTGGTAAGGTGAAATTATAGAACTACAAAAATGAGTAAGTTGTGAAGTTATAATTTTCTCAAATAGTTTAGGTGTAGCAGACATTTTGGAAATGGGCCTATAGTTGTTAACGCAACTCTTAGGGCCACTTTTTTGTAACGCAATGATATGTGATCCCTTCCAAACCGAAGGGAATGAACAAGATGCAACAGATAAAGTAAATAGTTTTTGTAATAGTAGGTATAAAGTAGGTATAAAAAGCCAGTGCAGTACCTAAATACTCATCCTGGCAACCCATCGGGTTCTGGGGAGAATACTGGTTTAATTAAATTGAGTTCACATAATACTGAATCTTCAGTGATCATGGGTTCATGAATAAAGTTAGGTTTTTGCAAATTGTAGGGAAAGGATGTACTAGGAGAGTAGCTATTAACAGAGTAAGAAGATTGAAAAAATTCTGCAAATAAATCGGCTGCAGCCTGATCATTATTTGCCGTCGTATTTTCATATGAAACTGAATGAGGTAATAAAGATGATTTATGTTTAGAATTTACAAAATTATAAAATCGTTTCGGGTCCTCAGCAAACTGAAACCAGCAACAACCCAAATATTCGTTGTAAAGTTGCAAATTAAGTGAGTTAAAATTACATTTAGAATAACTTGAAAAGTCGACATCATTCCCGGTACGTTTATATTTTGTAAAATATCGCGATTTTAAATTTTTTAGACTTGATAGCTCTTGGGTAAACCATGGAGGCTTATTAGACCTCACTGAGTACCTTCGAGGAACGCATCTTCAAAGATGTTCAAAGTGTCATAAAAAAGACACAGAGCAAATTCTAAGTTATTGCTCGCAAAAAACTGGGACCAGTCATGATTAATAATGACATTATTTAATTTGTTAAAATCGGATTTTCTAAAACAGCGAGGTTTATACGCTGCTTTAGGTAGCACAGTTTGCTCAGGAACAGGAAGATCAAGGTTCATTTCTAACGAAGGGTGAAATAAATCTTCAGGAAGCACGAGCGGATCTATTTTACTAACAGCACAAACTGAAGGATCAGATGCAATTATTAGGTCCAGAAGACGGTTGTTACCATTAAAAATAATGTTTACTTGATAAAGTGAAAGATCTAGGATGCTATTTATATACTCTTGAGGACTAGTAGGAACAACCAGATTATCAACAATAGACCAAGATATATCGGGTAAGTTAAAGTCTCCCAATACACACAAAAAATCTCTATCCGAAAGTTTAGACGATATTAAACGTATATTAGGAAAGTGTTCAAGATAAACAGAAAGATCCGATTGCGGCGGGATATAGGAGCAGGTTATATAAACAGAGGTTTGATAAACAGTTAACTTAATTGCAACAAACTCAATATTAGATAAGCAACTTAATAATTCCTACGGAAGGTCAGAATAAACTGCGATTAATACGCCGCCACCCACTCGTGACAAGCGGTCACATCTATAAGTGATGTACTTGTTAGTAAATAAAGACAAATTAGATATTTCAGGCTTTAACCAAGTTTCAGTGAAGGCAAGAATTTTATAATCAAAAGAGATACTATTTAATTATAGATTAGTTAATTTGGATTTAAGGCCTCTAACATTTTGGTACGCTAACAGGAAAGGACAATTTAGTTTTTTGAAAGATTCGATGGATCAACTGGTTCAACTGTAGATTAATTTATTGGTAACGAAACAGTAGTTCTACTGCTTTTATGAGGAGTAAACTCTTTGATAAGCAAATCATTAGGCCAAAATTAAAAAAAAAAAATTGTGAATAATTCCGGCGGCACATTCAATTTAAAAGATGATATGTCTCTATCAAAAAAAAATTTAAATTTATCTACAGCTATAAGAGCATTAGGAATCTTTGATTGAACATACGCTTTTACGTCATCAATCGAAGTATCCCGATGCAACCTAGAGATAAATATTTGTTTCCTTAAGGGAGCAGCTACAAGAGGCTTAGGCACCGCAGGCAAACAAGGCGGAGGAAATGTGTTAGACATGGTAGGCAAAAGTATATTTGATGATGAGCCGGCATCATCATCATTAACTATAATAGATGGATAAACAGATGTGTTCGTTGTTAATAAGTTAGGATCTTTGATAGGAGTATACCAGAAGAAAGTACTTGGAGACGGAGGAGAGACAAATTTGTTAGGTGTTAAAGAAGAAGAGTGGATGTTAACAGCAGACCTTGGAGAGACATCCAATACCTTAAGGGCATTGAACTGTTTCTCTGCAGCCTGAAAAGCATCATGCAACTTGTTAAAACTCTTTCGCAAGCTAGAGAAATTATCTCTCGTTTGGCGAATAAACTTACACATGTCCGCCTCAGCTTCACGGCAATATTCACAAGACCATTTAAGTCCGGTCTTGTTTAATATTGAATCTTTCACTTTCATCGTGAAGCCGGCACACTTAACTTGTATAAACCTATCACACAGCCAACATCCAATACACTCAGCATTATAATAATTATGACAAACATAATGATAAAATAACTATAACTTGCGAAGGGTATATATGTAAATAAGAAACAAATATAACGGAGAGCACAGAGAGAAGAAATTAAGAAAAAAAGCAAAAATAGAAGAGAGCGTTAGTTAAGAAAAGCTGAACTAAACGTGTAAGCGTTGTTACGAAAAGAAAGCAACAACGAGAACACAAAAGCAAGAGAGTGAGAGCGTAAATGAGCGTTATAAGTTCTAGCCAACTAAAACAATAACACAGCAAGTAAAGCGCAAAAAAAAAAATATATAAGTTTTATTAAATTGTATGCATATTTACAATAATACAAAACACAGCACAACAACTAAACACTCTTTTAGCGATAGTCACAGAGTTAATGTCCATTATTTACAAAAAATAACGTACAAATAACATAAAATATCACAAAACAAAATAAAACACGTCCGGTCATAGTGAAAGTTAGTTTGTTATTGCAAACATTAAAAAATAAACAAGTTAATTTAAACAAATTTATTAAAGACTCAGACTTAGCTCAATTCAACAATGGACAGCTCTAAACTTGGCCTTATAAAGTGTAAAATTTCTATCGTTGCATTTTTTTAAAAATGACTTCAACTTTGACAAGCTTGACAGTCCACAAACATTTTTTTAAAAATTTAAAACCTTCTGAGTAAAATGCTTTAATCCATTCTTAATTCAAAAATAAAAAAATTTCGCAAACGGAACAACTTGAAAAATGATTTTTGCAACGAGTTTTCGGGAAACCGGCCACTGTGCGTCGGCAGCCTGACTGTCTTAGATGATAGTTACGACTTAGGCTTAAGTCCACACAACTCCCTATTGCACATAACTCAACTTGTAGAATGCTGATATTATATATTTGGGACCCATGCACAGTGGTTGCGCCCATAGGACAAAAATCAAAAAACCTATCACAACATATTTGGACAAAATGTAAACAAATTGTCTCTAAAATGTCAAATTTTTTAATAGCATATCGGCTTTTTCTGGAAATCTAACGGGACTTTCAGAAAGTCGACGCCAAAATGTGAATACTTGCTATTTTTTGAATATTGAATGTTAATATATATATTTTTGAGATATATTGCATCCCTGTTAATTTGGCACGCTCAGTTTATTAAATGACCGATACCAGCCCGGGCAAGTGCAAATTGGTGGGATGTTTTTGGAAACTTTGTATTAAAAAATAAAATCAAGGTATGCAGAATCAATTAAAAAAATTCTGTTTGTATATGTCTATTTAGTGTAACAAAAGTAATTTTGTTTTGTGGAGTATTACTTTTGCAGCGAAGATATATATTGTGACCCATATTCTTATTGTCGGAGGGGGGTGGGGGGTCAAGGCAATGTCAAATTTAATAAATAAAAATATTATGAATTCTGTTCAACTCTAACGTTTGTGCTAGGTGACAGGAGCTCGTCTCTTTTTGGGGCGCTGCTGTCCTTCATGTGTTTGTCTCTCAGCGGTTGGCGTGGGGTGCATTCGTCTGGATAGTCCGACCGTAATCCCTCACGTGTTCACTGGCAAGCTACTCTGACGCGAGGGGAGGCCACGTGTGTGACCTTGTTGTGCTTTTGGAGAACTTATACTTGATGCCTGATTTTTTAATTTGGGGAGAATGTTCTACTACACTGGGCTGCTCCATGTTCACTCAATGACCGCTACATGTCCACAACACCTGCAACTGGAACATCCTGCGGTATTTTAAAAAGGGTTTTTGTGGATTATGACTTGGTTACCACGAGAAGCGAAATAAATGATGGTCCACCGGATCAGGGTAGATCAGGTGGTTGCCTGAGCCTGCCGTTAACGACTGAGCTATTTCTATACCCAGTCCCCCAGCCAGGTTGTGTGAGGCAGTTATTTTAACAGAATCGATTCATAAAATTGTCCTTGCAATGACGAAAACTAAGTTTTGAGGACAATTTGTTCTTTGATTCTATGGAATTTTATAAGTCCTGGCCCTAACAAGAGTGTTGATTCCAATTTACCAGTAATTGAATAATTTCGACACACGCCGCTCCAACAACTGCAATGGTCTCCGTCATTAACAATACGTTATTGGCTACAATATCCGAGTTGTTTTCTGCAACGCAAGCGAAATATTTAATTACGACTTGTAGTGGTGCTTGTCACTGATCGGTCTGTTTTTCCAAGTTGTGTTTTTATTTAAATATTTCCTTTTTTAATATTCAAATACAAATTTAAATAGTTCAGCACGAAAGTATGCCTTATTAAATATACATACGCATTGTCTTTTTAGCGGGTTCGTTAACACAGAAAGACTAACAAACACGCTGATTAACTTAGATTAATATTTTATTATACTAATAATACGTGTACGTTGTAAAATCAGAAGTTAAGTTGAGCGCGCGTCGAAGCGAAGTTGGCTGCGATGATTTTCAGTGCTTCTTTACGATAAGTGGCTGGCAGAGTTGCCACAGTACTCCCCCCCTTGACAAGGGTCTATAGGTGGTAAACGTCTCTCGTGAGTTCCAGTGATTTGAGTTTGTTTAATCTTATATTGTAAGATATAAACTGTACACCTAAAACCAATGTAAATTCTGGTTTTAGATTAAGAATATTTCCCATAGACCTAAGTAAATCCAGTCCTCCGCAAATACGGAGTTTTTATCACACCATGTGCACATGATGAGAAATTGCGATCATATGCAAGTAACCTAATTAAATTAAATAAAGTCCTTCGCAGATACGGAGTTCTTCAGCACCAGCTGCATATGATAAGAAGCAGTTATCTTATGCAGCGCCTAAACCAATAAAATTACACAGGTGAAATCTGAGAGCTATATTTAAAAAAAATAAATATAGTAAAGTGATTAAAAGAAAAAGTAAAGAAAAATATTAAACATTACTATGTCTGAATTTGTTGAAATTGTGGAAACCCAAAAAATCTTGGGTGAAGAGGTGGCGAAGCTCTATAATACGGCTGCGGCGACAGCCAGCACGAAGGACTCAGTTACCTTGGGGAACCACAAACAGTCAATCATTCTGCGTTTCGAGGAAAACGATAAAAAGTTACTCGAAATGCAAGAGAAAAACAAAAAGGATTCGTACTTCAAGGAAAAGTACGGCGACCAGGTACGTAAATTATGTACTACAACTTCAATGCTACTCAATAGTATAGAACATGCTTCGGGGGCAAGGAAGAAAACAAAAGTGCAATCGATTCCTGTAGTTCAAAAACAAGCTTCAAGTTTAGTAGGTATGTTTGAATACTTTATAAGTGAGTATCAGGCATGTTTGAAGAGAGCAAAGACAGGATCGGGATCGATAGATGAGTTAAGGATTGTAAAGAAATCCTGTCAGGACGTGTACATGAATTACATGCAAACGTGTGGTCTTGATGCACTCGTAGAATCGTTTTATGCACTGAATGAAGAATACAACAAGCTAGCTTTAACTTCTAGAAGTGAAAAGCTTCCGTACATATTACCTAAAATTGATATACCATCATTTTCGGGTAAATATGAAGAATGGAAGACTTTTAAGGACTTGTTTGAACAATTAATAGGTTCAAGTCAGATTCCGGATGCACAAAAAATGTGTGTCCTAAAGACAAAATTGCATGGTGATGCAGCTGCAACCATAGCAAGTTTGGCACCAAGTGAGGCGAATTACAGGCTTGCATGGTCACTGCTGGATAAAAAATTCAACAACAAAAGAGCAGTGCTGAATGCATACTTTAAAGCGCTAGTCGATGCTCCTAATGCGAGAGAATCATTGGACAGCGTAAAAAGCCTCTTGGACACAATCCAAGAAAATACTCAGGCAATCAAAGCCTTGGGGCTAGGACCTGAAGAAATTTTGCAAACCCTTTTAAATTTTTTGTTCATGCGAAAATTGAGCGACGAATTAAGGTCGCGATATGAACATTCGCTAGGTAACTCCAGAGATGTTCAAACTCTGGACCCATTGTTAAAATTTTTGGAACACGAATATTTCGCTTTAGAAGCAAGCGGAAAAAGTGCCCAAAAATTAAAATTTAGCAAAGAGGTTGAAAAATGCATTATGGGATGCTGAATTGTTTATCCTCTAGTTAGGTGTTTTAAATTCAGTGGGTTAAATAACATTGAGAGGTGGGAGTCTCTCATCAAAAATAAGGTTTGCGGCAGATGTCTAGGCAGGAACCATTCTTACAAAAACTGCAAAAAGGTGTGTTCCGATTGTCAAAAAACTCACCATTATCTACTGCACAATGTGTCGACTAAAGCTAAAAATGCTGCGGTTCACAAGAAGTTAGGAATTAAAACCAAAAAAATGCAAACTACTGTAGAAGGAATGGGGGGAAAACGTCACAAGTAGACGAATGTCTAACACTTCACATAAGATCAAAGAATTCAGATTTTGAATCAGACATTGAAGTGTTGCTAATAAAAAATATTGTATCGGAACTACCAGCTCAGAAATTTGATATAGGAGCAGTTACTCCCAATGTTAAGCTGGCCGATCCATATTTCAATATTCCTTAGGGCATAGATATGCTTTTGGGTATAGAATTGTTCTATGAGACCCTTTTGGGGGGCACTTCGACCTTAAACAATGGTCAAATTAGACTTCAAAATACGGCCTTTGGATGGGTAGCCAATGGACCAATGGTAAGAAAGAAATCGCCAGTATTTTGCGGAACAATATTAAAAAAGGAGGAAAGTCTAGATTCTCGGCTTAAAAAATTCTGGGAAATCGAAGAATTTAAAACCCCGACCCCCATCTTCACAAAAGAAGCAGCGGAGGAGATAAAGAGAAGATATTCAAGAGTGGGTGAAATAATTAAAAATGATTTTTATATGGATGATTTGATGACAGGGGCTGATACCATCTCAGAAATTCAGCACATTCAAAGTAAAATATCCATAGAATTAAATAGAAGGGTGTTCTATCTTAGGAAGTGGTGTTCAAACAGCATTCACATCCAGGAAGCAATTCCAGAACCCGACAGAGTCATGCGTTTAGACTTTGATAAGGATCAAGTCGACAGTGTCAAGGCATTGGGAGTTTCATGGATGCCAGACACTGATAGTTTTGCCATGAAATGCAATTGGATTTGCAAGAGCAAACCAACTAAAAGAAATATATTGTCCGATATTTTAAAATTATTTGACTCATTAGGATTGGTAAACCCAGTCACAGTAAGCGCAAAGATTATTATACAAGAACTCTTGAAAGAAAACAGGGACTGGGATGATGAAATTGCAGGAGAAATACTTAAAGTATGGACAAAGTTTAGAGCCGAATTACCTTTGGTAAATAACATCACGATACCTAGGAGAATAATAGGTGATAAATCAGAACGCATTGAGATGCACGGGTTTTGTGATGCTTCTGTCAAGGCATATGATGCAGTCATTTATATAAGAACCATATGCAGGAATGAAAAAGTCTGTGTAAATATAGCTACTTCTAAGTCACGAGTAGCTCCAACAAAAATTTTATCGCTTCCTCGACTAGAATTATGCGCGGCAGTTCTATTAACAGAGTTGACAAGCAAGGTAGTGGAAAGCTTAAAAATTAAGTTTGATTCAATTCATTGCTATTCCGATTCAAAAATTGTGCTATGTTGGCTTAAAATAGATCCCGCAACACTCAAAACTTTTGTATCTCATAGAGTTAACACTATTCAAACAAGCTCAAACATGTTAAATTGGAGCTATATAGATACGAAGAATAACCCAGCTGACGTAATTTCAAGAGGTGCGTATCCAAGCGAGCTGATTAAAAATCAATTTTGGTTGAAGGGACCTTCATTTTTAATATCAGGTAGCTCAATAAAAAGCCCAGAGATTGAAGAAAATTTTGAGATTCCAGAAAAGAAAAGCAATGTGAAAGTGCTATTAAATAAGTCAGAGCCAAGTTTTAGAAACATAAATCACAAAAACAGCTTTACGTTTCTTCAGAATGTCTTAGCTAATGTACTTAAGTTTATAGCAAAGTGCAGAAAATCAAGCGTCCCAAGTTGGATTGAATTTAGGAAAAATCGTTAGAAGTTATTGTTAAAATTATTCAAAAAGACCATTTTTCGGAGGAATACAAGCTGTTAAGGAGCGGTAAAGTATTACCTGGAACGTCAAATATTAAGTCTTTGGCTCCTCTATTAGACAAAGACAATATAATACGAGTAGGGGGTAGAATTGAGAAGGCACATTTATGCTTTGATGCAAAACATCCGATTCTTTTGCCGTATAGTGATAATTGGGTATATCTGCTGACTGAACATTTACACGGACTCAAGGTTTACTGGCTATATTGCGTCAAAGTTTTTGGCCACTAAGAGGCAGGCAGTTTACTTCTCACGTCGTTAAACGTTGTTATCTATGCTTTAGAACGCAGCCAAGACCCATACATCAGATGATGGGTTGTCTACCAGAAGATAGGGTAATTCAGACTAGGCCACTTCTTAATGTTGGGATTGATTTCTTAGGGCCTATAATGATACACCACAAAATTAGGGGTAAAAGAACAGATAAAGCATACGTATGTGTATTCGTCTGCTTTGCAACAACGGCTGCTCATTTGGAGTATCTGACATGACGACAGCAGCATTTTTTATTTTATTTTATTTTTTTATTTAATGTCGACTATGTGCAATCGACAGGTAAGTTTTTAGTTACATTATAGATAAAAAATATTAAAAGTTAAATGCATTAATGTAAAAATAAATAGAAAAAAATATATATATATATATAATATATATATAATGGGCAAGTTCAAATTTAAGATCAATTACTCAGACCCAACATTCGTTGCGGGGATTGGGGAAAACCCAAGAAAAACCCAATCAGGTCTGATATGATGTTAGCTTTGGTTATTATGAGTTAGAGAGAATAAGATAAATTTTTTAATAGTAAAAATTGAGGCATCTGCATTGAAGACATTGTAAAGTCTATTATAATCCGTACAGAGCACTCGAAAGGGTTCATGCAGGGAATAGTTATTAGTACAACGATTAAGGGATAGTGGTACATAATTACGGGTAGACCTGGCAGGAACTGAGAAATTTATTTGACTCAATAAATAAGAAGAATCAATTTCGCCAGCAACTAATTTAACAATAAACATGACGCCAAGCATAATACGACGGTTAGTTAAAGTGGGTAGATTAATTAAAAGAAGTCTACTAGTATACGGGGGTAAATTAAAGCCTGAAACCCAGTTAAAACCACGTAAAGCAAATAATAGAAATTTTTTTGGACAGATTCAATACGATCCTGGTGGTTAGAGTATTGTGGAGACCAAACACACGAACCATATTCTAGAATCGGACGAACAAGAGATACATAAAGTAATTTTGTCGTATAAGGGTCATCAAATTCCTTTGCCCATCGTTTGATGAACCCTAGAACTTGAGTCGCCCTACTGACCGTTAAAGCAACATGTGTATCAAACTTCAGTCTATGGTCGAGGAGAATACCAAGATCATTTACATCATCTACTCTAGTAAGGGGTACCAAATCAAGAGTATAATTGATGATGTGATGCAGGTGTCTATAGAAAGACATAACCTTGCATTTAGGACAGTTAAGATTCAGTAAATTAAATTTGCACCATTTATAAAAGCGTGCCAGATCTGCTTGCAGTAAATCAGAGCAGGAACTGTCCGTAAATGACAGACACAACTTCACATCATCAGCATACATTAAAATGTTAGAGTGTAGAATAATAGAAGGAAGATCATTAATAAAGAGGTTAAAAAGCAGAGGTCCAAGATGACTACCCTGAGGAACACCAGACGTTACCAAGACGGGCCTCGAAATAGCCGACTTGAAGACAACGTTTTGAGTTCTGTTAGTAAGGTAATCGGATAACCATATAAGAAGATTATATGGAAATCCAATTAAATTCAATTTATTAATTAGAAGACAGTGGTTAACAGAGTCAAATGCTTTACTGAAGTCGGTATAAACAACATCAGTCTGCATTTTATTTTTAAAGCCCTTGATCACTAAAGAGGAAAATTCGAGCAGGTTTGTGGTTGTAGATCTATGTTTCACAAAACCATGTTGGTAAGGTGAAATTATGGAACTACAAAAATGAGTAAGCTGTGAAGTAATAATTTTCTCAAAAAGTTTAGGTGTAGCAGACATTTTTGAAATTGGCCTGTAGTTGTTAACGCAACTCTTAGGGCCACTTTTGTGTAACGGAATGATATGTGATTCTTTCCAAACAGAAGGGAATGAGCAAGATGCAACAGATAAAGTAAATAGTCTATGTAAGAGTAGATATAAAGAGCTAGCGCAGTACCTAAGTACGCATCCTGGCAACCCATCGGGGCCTGGGGAGAATACTGGTTTAATTAAATTGAGTTCACATAATACTGATTCTTCAGTGATCAAGGGTTCAGGAATAAAGTTAGTTTTTTGCAAATTATAGGGATAGGATGTACTAGGTGAGTAGCTATTAACAGAGTAAGTAGATTGAAAAAATTCTGCAAATAAATCGGCTGCAGCCTGATCATTTTTTGCCGTCGTATTTTCATATGAAACTGAATGAGGTAATAAAGATGATTTACGTTTAGAATTAACAAAATTATAAAATCGTTTAGGGTCCTGAGCAAACTGAAGCCGGCAACGACCCAAATATTCGTTGTAAAGTTGCAAGTTAAGTGAGTTAAAATTACATTTAGCAATAGAATAACGTGAAAAGTCGACATCATTCCCGGTACGTTTATATTTTTTAAAATATCGCGATTTTAAATTTTTTAGACTTGATAGCTCTCGGGTAAACCATGGGGGCTTATTAGACCTCACTGAGTACCTTCGAGGAACGCATTGATTAAAAAAGATGTTCAAAGTGTCATAAAAAAGACACAGAGCAAATTCTAAGTTATTGCTCGCAAAAAACTGGGACCAGTCATGATTAATAATGAGATTATTTAATTTGTTAAAATCGGCTTTTCTAAAACAGCGAGGTTTAGACGCTGCTTTAGGTAGCACAGTTTGCTCAGGAACAGGAAGATCAAGGTTCATTTCTAACGTAGGGTGAAATGAATCTTCGGGAAGCACGATCGGATCTATTCTACTAACAGCACAAACTGAGGGATCAGATACAAATATTAGGTCCAGAAGACGGTTGTTACAATTACGAATATTGTTTACTTGATAAAGTGAAAGATCTAGGATGCTATCTATATACTCATGAGAACTAGTAGGAACAACCAGATTATCATCAATAGACCAAGATATATCGGGTAAGTTAAAGTCTCCCAATACACACAAAAAATCTCTATCCGAAAGTTTAGAGGATATTAAACGTATATTAGAAAAGTGTTCAAGATAAACAGAAAGATCCGATTGCGGCGGGATATAGGAGCAGGTTATAAAAATAGAAGTTTGATAAACAGTTAACTTAATTGCAACAAACTCAACATTAGGTAAGCAGCATAATAATTCCGACGGAAGGTCAGAATCAACTGCGATTAATACGCCGCCACCCACTCGTGACAAACGGTCACATCTATAAGTGGTGTACTTGTTAGTAAATAAAGACAAATTAGATATTTCAGGCTTTAACCAAGTTTCAGTGAAGGCAAGAATTTTATAATCAAAAGAGATACTATTTAAATATAGATTAGTTAATTTAGATTTAAGGCCTCTAACATTTTGGTACGCTAACAGGAAAGGAGAATTTAGTTTTTTGAAAGATTCGATGGATCAACTGCAGATAAATTAATTGGTAGCGAGACAGTAGGTCTACTTCTTTTATGAGGAGTAAACTCTTTGACAAGCAAATCATTTGGCCAAAAATTTTTACAACAAATTGTTGGAAATAATTCCGGCGGCACATTCAATTTAAAAGATGATATGTCTCTAGCAAAAGAAAAATTAAATTTATCTACAGCTATAAGAGCACTAGGAAATTTCGATTGTACATACGCTTTTACGTCATCAATCGAAGTATCCGGATGCAACCTAGAGATAAATATCTGTTTCCTTAAGGGAACAGCTACAAGAGGCTTGGGTGCAGGCAAAGAAGGCGGAGGAAATGTGTTAGATATGGAAGGCAAAAGTATATTTGATGATGGACCGGCATCATCATCACTAACTACAATGGAAGGAAAAATAGACTTGTTCGATACTATGTTAGGGTGTTTGACAGGTGTATAAATGAAAGAATTCCTTGGAGACAAAGAAGAGACGTCATCCATAGGTGTATTAGTAGGCGACTTTGGAGAAACGTCCAATACCTTAAGGGCACTGAACTGCATCTCCATTGTCTGAAATTCTTCATGCAACATAGTAGGCGCTTTAAAGCGATTTATTGGTAGACGAAGTTGTCCTAGGAAAATCTATTCGGATAACGGGACAAATTTCATTGGAGCAGCAAATGCTTTGCATGAAATTTATGAGCTTTTTAAAGAACAGCAAACAGAATTGAAAGGATAAATATACCAGTAAGAGCACCTCATGTGGGATGGCTGTGGGAAGCGTGTGTCAAGTCGGTCAAAACACATTTTGAAAAAGTCACCGAGGGTATAATGACATTTGAAGAATTGGCGACTCTGATGACCCAAATAGAAGCCGTTCTAAATTCAAGACCGTTAACACCTTTATCAGACGACCCTAACGACTTACAAGTTAATCAGCACACTTTCTGTTGGGGGAAGCCATGTCCACATTAATGGACACAAATGAAAATAAAAGCTATAGACGGCTTCGAGATCACTGAAAAGCAGTGCAATCGAACTCGGAAGAATTTTGGAAGCAATGGTCCGTTGAATATTTGTCCGAGTTACAAAAACGATACAAATGGGCGAACCCAAAAATGAATATCGAACCTGGAACCCTTGTTCTATTAAAAGACGAAAATCTGGCTCAAACGAGTTGGAGAAGGGGCAGGGTTACCAAGCCCATCATAGGCAAAGATGGGCTTTGTAGAATGGTAGAAGTAAGGACCAGCAATGGAGTGGTGATGAGATCCACTCACAATGTTTGCCCTTTTCCTACTGAGCTACAACAAGAAAAATGCAATGTTGCAACAAGAAATGCACCAAACACAAACAAAAATGAAAAATTATATACCCCCACAAATAAGCCTAATAAAATTAAAAACAAGAATATTCTACTGTGTATTTTAGCATTTTTAAGCATAGTCAAAAAGACACATTTTCAAAACACAACGCAGTCTCAAAATAAGGCTGGGTTATTTTATGAAGAGCAAGGCATTGTGGGGCTATCAAGGACGGCATGGAACATCATAATTCATGCAGATCTGGAGGACTACGGTACGTTTAAGCATCGCGTGGAAGAATCGTGGACACTGCTTCTAACCATAAGGGCAAAACTAAAAAATGATTAGCATATCGACACACTGATGTCACTTGTCGCCAACAAGGCCAGAAGACTTCAGCAACACGACGACATCATCAAGCAAACCCAGGCAAGGAAGGCACATCGCGTACCAAGGGCACCACTGAAGGCTTTTGGAGCAATATACCATGCTGTGTTTGGGCTGATGGATAAAGACCACGCCGATGAGCTGCTTCAAAAGGTTCATCAAAGTAGGCAAAATGCTACGAAACCAATCGTCCATCCAAGATGCAACGGTCCAAGTAATGAAGAAACAAAATGAAGTTATTTGGGACAACTTTAACGTAATGAATACAGGAATGTATTCAATGAAAAACGCATTGAATTCAATGATTGACCATGAAGTGTTTCTCACCGCATATGAAACACAATCAATGGCCATGGATGCGTTCGATCGCTTGCAGCGGGACATCATTAACATAATCTGGAACACAAATGGAAACTTCTTGGAGAGCTTGCTTCCAACAACACAATTCCATAAGCAAATTCAAAGAATTGTGTTAAACATGCCCGAGGGAGTACAACTACCAACACTGGATCCGCTTGAACTCGAAAGGATTGCTAAGGTTACCACACGGACGACTAGCTCAGCCATCCTCTTCAATGTAAGGATCCCGCTCATCAACCACAAAAAACTGCGAGCGTTTGAAATATACGAGCAACCTGTCCTTCATACTGGTCGATTTGTCAGCATTAAGCCAGAATTCAAATATGTCTTAATGGACGATGCAAAGACAGTATACTATGGTATGTCTGAAGGCAGTTGGGAGCACTGACACAAGATGGAAGAAATAATATATTGTGCACAACGTCATCCCCTGTTCAACGTAAATACAGCGACCAACTGCGAAGTACTACTTCTATTGAAGAGATCAACGGTACCAGATAGCTGCTATGTAAATATCATGCAGCCAAAGAATGTTTGGCACCAACTACACAAGGCAAACTCATGGTTGTTTTCAATTCCTAAGGAAATAACCGCTGACGTTTTTTGTGAGGACAAGCCAAAGTCAATTGGGCTGTCTGGTCAAGGAATTCTTCAGCCTCAGCCAGGATGCTATCTTCACTCTGAAGATGTCAGTCTTTGGGCTTACGAACCGACGTGGACTTTTGGGTACCAGCATTCAACCTGAGTACTCAGTTACCAGCGATGGAGCATATTAAGGTGGAAGGAGAACTGCGCTCTTTCAAAATCCCTGATCTGCCACTTCAAGGACGGATCCTGGGATTCCCTGTAGACCTGGATTTTCATCATGCAGCACACTACACATCCAGCGTTATAGTGATTGTCGCAATCATCGTGGGAGTCGTCATCTTATTCAAGCGAGTCTGCCAGATGCCATCTCAATTTTTGCCTGCCACCATTGCCTTGCCACGTCTTGCTTAGTTTTTTTCAATCGAATAAAATTACAGTTTAAAATAAATATAAAACTATATAGTTAAGAAAATACCAAAAGGTTTATTTGTGGAGGAAAAGTACTAAAATACATTAAAAGAAAGAGAAAAAATAATGTTTTTTTTAAAAAAAAAAAGAAACTGTAACGAACAATATACAATAAGAAATCCAAAAGATTAAATGACATATTATTTTTTGAAAGGTAAGCCTTTCAACAGGTCCAGAATGTATAATCTTGTATATTGTAAGATATAAACTGTACACTTAAAACCAATGTAAATTCTGGTTTTAGATTAAGAATATTTCCCATAGACCTAAGTAAATCCAGTCCTCCGCAAATACGGAGTTTTTTCACACCATGTGCACATGATAAGAAATTGCGATCATATGCAAGTAACCTAATTAATTAAAGTCCTCCGCAGATACGGAGTTCTTCACACCATGTGCACATGATAAGTAGAAGATATATACCTAAACAAATAGAGTACTCCGCAGATACGGAGTTTCGCACCAGCTGCATATGATAAGAAGCAGTTATCTTATGCAGCGCCTAAACCAATATCCCTAGTTGTATCCTTAGATATAGATTACAATATGTTAGATATAAGAATTTTAGTTTTCAATAAACCTGCCGAGTTTCTCGGCAATCAGTCCAAAATAGAAACTCAACGTGTCTAGTTCATTCGTCGCGCCGTGCTCCGCTCCGCTCTTTTAAGAGTTTTTAAAAATGAAGAATTTTTCGGATCGTTATTGGTGTCCTTAAATTCCAAAGATGCTGGTTTCAGTCTGTCAACTGATATAGATGAGTCTTTTCCATTCACTCGAATGATAAAAACACGATCTGAAGAGTTTTGGCTTGTTGTGATGCGCTGTTAGAGTCGTGGGGATTGCATACTGGTACGGAACTCACTCAAAAACTCAGCGGGTCTGGGAGGCGATTCCAAATCTGTGAAATACTCGTTAGGCAGATGAAGTGTGCATCCGTAAATCATCTCAGCAGCTGAAGCTTGTATGTCTTCCTTATAGAAGTTCGAATACCAAGATGAGCAGTGGAAGCAACTTTAGCCAGGGTGTGTCAGGGTCACACATCAATGTAGCTTTTAGGGATCTGTGCCAGCTCTCGATGATACCATTTGACTGTTGATGGTACGGATTTGTATGGATGTGGGCAGATTCAAATTGTGTCCCCTGATCTGATCGGTCGTTATGACTTTCGGGCAACCAAATCGTGCCATCCAACAAGTCCAAAAGACTCTGCAGACAGTTTGAGCAGACATATTCCGAAGAGGAATTGCTTCCGGCCAGCGAAAGAAACGGTCAATCATTGTAAGGCAATACCTATACCCATCGACCAGTGACATGATCACAAGTCCAGATGCATATGCTCGAATCGATGATCCGGTACAGCAGTTTTATTCGGCAAGAGTGAATTGTTCTTGTAAATTTTTGCCCTTTGACATGGCAGACAATTCCTTGACCATGTCAGAACGTCTTTGCATCGGATTTGCTTAAGCGTGGCTATGCCGCTGGGATGTGACAATCCATGAGTTTGAGAGAAAACGCGATGATGTAATGGCTGTGGTAGAGCCCGATGAGCTCCACAGATTTTAGTTGCAGCGACTTTGTTCCATTCAAGAGTACAGATAGCTTGCTATCTCGTGCTTGTGCTTCTCTATGGTTTTGGCGTCGAGTGAGGATGGCATTGATAAATCATTTCACCTCGACAGCGCATCTGCGACCACATTTTCGTTACCACTCAGATGGATGATCGATGTCGAAAATTGGGAGTTTTTACCACCATGTGCAGGGGACTGGCCCATGGGCCTTTGGAGTATCGACAGACCTCCTTTTCGATGAGAATGTTGTCTTGCGATTTTTCAGAGGCAAGCTTTTCACCCGATAATCGTCTCGGGCGCTCAGCTTCACACGAAGTGAGCAAGAGCGCGCTCTAAAACAGCAGGTTTGTCTTGTACAATTTATTGCACATCAGCTGATGGGTTATACGCGTTGTGCTCTTGAAATGAGTTTGGGATGCCGAAATGCGGTGATTTTGACATTAATAAGGAGTTGGTGAGCGCTGAGGAAATCAGCACCTGTTATAGGTGTTTGTACATCTGCGACGATGAAAGACCATGTGACCATGTTGTAGACCCAGGTCGAGCTGAAGTGTGTAATTTCCGTAAGTTTTAATTTTTATTTGATTGGCGGCATACAGATAAAGTCTGCCATTGCTGCGTACGTGTGGTGCCATGGTGCGTGGGACCACAGACACTACTGAGCCAGAGTCGATAAGAAATTGGTGATTTGACAAGCGATCTTCGATGTGTAAACGCCGGCCCAAACCAATGTGCAGAATGTTGCTTTGAATTTTAGAATTGCCGGTGGTTAATGCGCTGCCGTTTACCAGCTGAATTAACGGCAGCATCCCTAGTTTTACGGCTGCTGATAACGGGGGCAACTTGGCTGACATTTGCGGGCCTCATCACCAAAACTGAAGTGATAGAATCATAACTTAGAATCGTTATTGTTGTCGTTAGCATGCGACTGGCGAGGCGATTTGGCCTTTGTTTGATTGGCGTAACTCATCTTGAAGTTTGTCAACTTTTGTAAAAAGTGCTCGTAGGCCCGTACATAAATCAGACATAGCGGTTTTTATCCGCTGAGTGCATCTATATGTTGCTGCTGTTCCATATGCACCTCGGATTGTACAAATGTAGCTAGCTAGCTTCAAGCATTTTGTCGGTCATCTCCGCTAGCTTGTCAGGGTCGTCCTCTTTCCACACTGAAATAACCGGGCGAATGGAATTCGGAAGCTCTGTCAAAAATCGGATGACGGTTTCACATTCTGTGCTCGGTGAAAGACGTCGCATGTTATCCAATATGTCAGACTGTTTTTCGCCACCACGCAGTCTTTTTCGTTTTAAATCAGCTTAACCTGAAAATTCGTAAAGCACGCGTTGCTTTAAAGTAGCGTATTTGTTTGTTAGGGCTGGCTGCAAGATGAGATCTTCTAATTTGACAGTTACATCCTCCTCCAAATTCACAGAATGCCGAATTTGTGCTTATCAGTGGTGATGTTGTGAAGATGAAATAGTCGATCCAACTAGCAAACCAAAAAAGGATTTGATTTGTTCAATTCCTGAATACGGAGCTGAGCGCATTGCGGTGAAAAATCCAGCTGGTTGGCGTGATGATTGCAGTTGGTCGAGTTGCTGTTTCATATCTTGCATTTGCTCTGCGAAACCTTGATCAGGATCAGGCATGATTGCGGCGTCGAAAAATTCGTCTTCAGTGCTTCAAATTTAAGATCTCCCAGAACGTAGATTGTAGTTGCGCTTTTGCATTCGGGGTCACCACTTTAACAGGTTCGTTAGCACAGAAAGAATAATAAACACGCTGATTAACTTAGATTCATATTTAGACCCAGTACTTTAAAAAAGTACAAATGGGTCTATTAAGTTTGTGCAAAAAAATGTGCGTAACAGGCAGAAGGAGTCGTGGCAGACCCCATAAAGAATACATATTCTTGATCAGCGTCAACAGCCGAGCCGATATAGCCATGTCCGTCTGTCTGTCTGTCCCTTTTTTGAACACCTTGATCTCAGAGACTATAAGAGCTAGAGACACCAAATTTGGCATGAAGGTTCATCTATATCTTGCATTGATCAAGTTTGTTTTAGATTTTTGCCACGCCCCCCTCCGCCCCTAGAAATTGAAAAACAAAATTTTAAAGACGAATTACAAGAGAACCTTTAAAACTAGCGCCTTGATTTATATATTATATATAATAATACTCACTATAGTCCGAACCTGTCCTGAAAATTTCATTCCAATCGGTTGAAAAACGCGGAAGTTATTCAACTAACAATGTTACGGGCAAAAGGAAGAAGAAGAGACGCTAGCGACCTCTATGTTTATCAAGTGGCGCCATCTATTGAATGGTACGCAACATTGAAGAGCAATCTATAGTGAAAGCTTTGCACTCAAAAAGTACTGGGTCTCCTACTGTCGAGCTTGCTCCACTGTAGCTTACTGCTTTCTTATTATACTAATAATACGTTTGCCTTGTAAAATCAGAAGTTAAGTTGAGCGTGCGTCGAAATGAAGTTGGCTGTGTTATTTTTTAAGTGCTTCTTCACGATAGGTGGCTAGCAGGATTGCTACATATTTTTGTTAGCTAGCGCCATCTTTCTTTTGGTAGATCAACCCCAAAGTGCGTCAAACCTTTGTAATAGCGTTCTTGCACTGCCGCCGTTAAGCAAAAACCGATATCTTACCGGTAAAGCTGCTTACACTGGACACAATGCCGATAAAAATGACGCCAACTTGACGTAGTCAGCTGTTTTTTGTTTACTATAAGTCAAACAGTCATATAGTTTATTGCAAAAACAAAAATTTTGAAGCGAATTTTCTGCACAAACTGTGGCAATGCGTGCATATATAAATGTGAATAGGCCCTTAATCGTATATAGACCACATTCTCTTATTGTGTTGACCACTTCTGCATATATACGAATATTTTTCTGACCCCACTGTGATCATCCAATACGTCCACTTTATATTGATAAAAAGCGTGCCCATGTCCACCGTTAACCTTTTGCGCTTTGCGGTTATGGTTTCCTCTTACATCAAAAACATAAGCAATAGTAATAAAGCAATATAACATAAAAATATATAATTGCGCCATTTTCAATATTTCATATCAGCTGGTTTTGTTGTAGATTACGTAATTTTTAATCGAAAACAGCCAGCGTTGCCAAACTTTCCGTCAACAATTTTGCGCACAGACAGCGGCACGCCGGTTTACCGATATATTTGATCCCAACAGTCGCCATTTTTGTATGGTAGCGACAAACTTGCCGGCATCAAAGCGGCAATTTTTCGTTACGGTGCTATACAGGCGGTTGTGTAAGAACTCTGTAAGTGTGCAACCCATATGGCAACTCAAGGTGCGTCCAGCTATAAATTTTAAATTAAAATATATTTTAAATTATAAACTAAAAATATTGCCCAATTTTCAATTACTGATTTGCAAAGTCGTAATTGTTTGAATATATATATATATATATATATATATATTGGGAAGCAGCACCGCACCTGTTGCTGTAATAATATAAAATTCCCTTAACCGGTGCCGGCGAGGTAAATATATATAAAGTCGTTATATCGTAAAAGGTATCTTAGAATCTGATATTGTTGTTTTCGCTATGTTCTGGCACCATGTACTGAGTACTTAACACCTGCCCGCATCCACATTATAAAGCCAGCGAGTTGATCGAGCACTTCAAAATTGGCCATGTGAGCCCTGACCAGCTATCAGAGCCTTTAAGTAGCTTGCCTCCTAAAAACTGAAAATCCCAAAGGAATAACGAGTTTGGGTTTGAGAGTACCAGTACCAGTAAATATAGTGCAGTGCTCTAACAATCAAATTTATTCAAAATCTATAAAATTATTCTTTATACAAAAAAGAGGATAAAGAAAATTTCTACAACAAAAGTATATTATTCAGTCGGGAGGGCCCAACATTCGCATACCCTGTGGAAGTAAAAGATATATGCATACAAACAGAATTAACCAACTTAATACATACATATGTATATACATATGTACGTAAACATATTAGAATATATACACAAAACATTAGCGTCACTATATGAAATAATTGTCTTCAAATATCTTCCGTGTTTAATATCCGATTGTGATCAATGTTGAAGGTGGTATTATATGACCCTAAGTATCATTCACGCCAAATCTCAAAACTCTAGCTTGATAATTGTAGTCATGGTCTTTTGCGATTTGTGGGAGAAGATGATGACTCATCAAAAATTTGAAACTACCGATCTGTCCGGACTCTTCTGATCTTAACAAGTGCTACATCTCATGTCTGTAGATGTGACATTTCTTTAGCTTTATCGTTTTTATTGATTTATTGATATCGAAGGCAACATGCCATACAAAATTTGGAGTAAACTTGATCTGCGTGCAAGTATAAGATGTCTTCATACCAAATTTAGTATCCTTATTTTACCATCTCTGAGAACTTTATTTCAAACGGACAGACACACAACGGACATGGCTATATCGACTCAGCTCGTCGCCCTGAAAAAAATGGAAAAATGTTCATAGTCTACTGTCAATTCTAAGAGGTTTTCACAAAGAAAACATACAGGTCGGCATATTTATTTTGACATAGCGCACCTTTGACTACAAGTCCATTTTACCAAGTACTGTTGTACTCTACGGCTCAAAAAAAAATTTCAAAATAAAGTGCATATGAATAACTGTAAATTTGCTTAATAATTTGTCTATTATGTTTTGTGATTTTTTTTTTGCTGATGAGAATGCAAGCACACCTCGAATTTGGCATGGCATAAGTATTTTGACAAACTTCTCTAGTTCAAAGTTCTTAAGTAATCGATTTTGGTTATATTTTTTTTTTAAGTAATTTTGAGTCGAAGATTCAAAAAATGTAAATCTTTTTTTTGTCCGAGCAATAGTTTTCGAGATAAAATGGCAAGTTTTACAGGTAAAAAGCTTAATTTTTCTTTTTTTAAATCCAAAAAATTAAATAAAAATTATAATAAAATATTTTTTGTCATAGCGTTTAAAGCTTTTTCGTCTACAATCATTTTAAAAGTAGTTTGAACCAAATCGGACAACAATTACAGAAGTTTTGACTATATACAATTTTTCCTCATACTTCGCGTTGCAAAATCGTATGGAGCTTCAAACAATTTTTTATTGACAATTGTATCTTTGAATTGTTTAGAAAAGAAACTTCTGTAATTAATGTCGATTTGGTTCAAACTACTTTTAAAATTATCGTAGACGAAAAAGCTTTAAACGCTATGACAACAAAATTTTTTTATAATTTTTATTTAATTTTTTTAATTAAAAAAGAAAAATTAAGCTTTTTACCTGTAAAACTTGCCATTTTTATCTCGAAAACTATTGCTCGGCCAAAAAAAGATTTACATTTTTGGAATCTACGCCTCAAATTTCTTTAAAAAAAATATAACCAAAATCGATTACTTAAGAACTTTGAACTAGAGAAGTTTGTCAAAATACTTATGCCATGCCAAATTCGAGGTGTGCTTATTAAGCAAATTTACAGTTATTCATATGCACTTTATTTTGAAATTTTTTTTTGAGCCGTAGAGTACAACAGTACTTGGTAAAATGGACTTGTAGTCAAAGGTGCGCTATGTCAAAATAAATATGCCGACCAGTGTAGTTTCTTTGTGAAAACATCTTAGAATTGACCGCAGATCAAGAATATGGGGTACCATTTTTGTGAGAAAAAACGATACTCCCTAATATATATACTTGCCTGGTACATACTTTATTTAAACCCTGTACTTTAAAAAAGTACAAATGGGTCTATTAAGTTTGTGCAAAAATAAATCCGAGCCTGTACTGAAAATTTCATCTTGATTGGACAATAAACGGACAGTATACGGCTGTTTGAAATTTCGAAAATATGAACACCTAGATCTGAGAGACTATTAGAGCTAGAAACACCAAAATTGGTATGTAGGGTCATCTATAACTGGCCCAGAAAAAGTTTATTTTAGAATTTTGCCTCGCCTCCTTCCGCCCCCGTAACCCGAAAATCAATATTTTTAAGTCCAACTACAAAACCACCTTTAATGCCATCACATAATCTATATTATAATATACACTAAATGTTACCCAAATTTGTCCAGAAATGTTCATTTGGATGATAAGCGTCGAATTCAAGAACAGACGCTGTGCTTGTGAACTGATATGTGGCGGTTAGTCGATACGCGCCTTGTGTAATGCCGATGCGATAAAATATAATCGATAACAGAAGAGAGTCGAACAGCAAACGAACAGATCTCAACCTCCGGCAAAAGCTTGCTTCACGATCCTAAACGTAAATAATATTAATAAATAAATTAAGTGATAAATATAAAAGTAAAACGTGTCTTTTATTTCCAAAATACCACATTGGTGACCCCGAGTTCTATTTTCCCTCAATTGTGTGGCACAAGCTACGTTGCAGCACTACACACACGCACCAGCGCGCCAAATTCTTGTGAAACGAAGCGACGCTACTTACACCAGCGCAGATTGAATTTCACAAGTCGTTAAAATACATGAACACACCACGCTACAATTTGCGATCAAATGTTATAAGGAAACTAGTTTTCAAAATGGCTACAGAAACGAGGACAATGTTTTAAACATCATCGAGGCTCAACTACAAGAACATGTCAGGCTTCTCCTACGCCAAGTTGAGTCCTTGACAATCGGAGCATCTGGTACACAGCCTAAAAATTCGGTTCCTGCTCATCGCATAACCCTACGTTTGCCAAAATTCACACCAAACCACCCACATTTTTGGTTTGTCCAAGTCGAGCAAGCTTTTCGTTTGCACGGAATTTCCGCCGATGACGACAAATTTGGCCATTTTACTGTAAATCTCGACCCTGAGGCTGCTCTTGCTGTAGAAAATTTGGTCATTCATCCACCGGATGATGGCAGATACAATGCTTTAAAGCAGGGGTGCGCAAAGCTGCCTCATGGATGTGCACGCCACAAATACAAATACAAATACAAATACAAATACAAATAATGTTCATCTTGGCCATTATTAAGCTTGCGTTAATCATCGCACGAGCGCCAACCTGTTACAGTTAATAACTCAAAAGCGGAGCGCGATATTTTGGTCTAGTTCTTTGCATTAGGCTTCTAACATCAATAGGAAGCTGTCTCAGCCAAATGGGCGTGGCACCGCCTTTGTTATACCCTTGCAGAGGGTATTATATTTTTGTCACGAAATGTGTAACGCATTGAAGGAGGCCTCACAGACCCCATAAAGTATATATATTCTTGATCAGGGCGACGAGCTGAGTTGATAAAGCCATGTCCGTCTGTCCGTCTGTCTGTCTGTCTGTCTGCCTGTCCGTCTGTTTCTATGCAAACTAGTCTCTCAGTTTTGAAGCTATCTTGATGAAATTTGGTACAGGTCCGTCTTTTTGCTGCACGCAGTACATATGTCGGAACCGGATCGGATAACTATATCATATAGCTGCCATAGGAACGATCGGTTGGAAATAAACATTTAGTATGAAAAACTTTTTTGTTTCTCAAGATATCTCAACCAAATATACACATTGTGTGTTTGATTAAGTTTTAAACAGGCTGACCAAATTTGGTGTAAATCGGACTACTATATCATATAGCTGCCATAGGAACGATCGGTTCGAAAACAACATTAAGTATGAAAAACTTTTTTGTTTCTCAAAATATCTGAACCATATATACACATTGTGTGTTTGATTAAGTTTTAAACAGGCTGACCAAATTTGGTGTAAATCGGACGATCGGTTTGAAATTAACAATTATCAAATTTTGTAAAAAATCTGACGGCTTACACAGGGGCACTGCAAGGGTATCCAAACTTTGGCGCGCCAAAGTTAGCTTGCGCTATATTTTATTTTATAAGAGTATGCAAATTCGGTGTTTTACAAGCGATCCGAACCAAACTTACAAGTTTGATGTGTCATTATCCTATTAACAAATTGCCAAGAAATGATTCAAATCGGAAAACTATATAATATGGCTCCCATAGGAACAATCGGTTATAATACATGTTTTTATATGAAAAACTTTTTTGTTTTCCAATATATCCGTACCAAACACACCAGTTATGCGTAATACTATGCTCCTGATGTTTTGAGCAAAAATAATCGAGATCGGACTATAATATCATATAGCTGCCATAGGAGCCATTGATCGAGAGATAGGTTATTGTGTGAATTACAAATTTTCCTTAACCTGTTTACGTAATAAAATTTTAAATATATTTGTATCTACTGATTAAAAGCATTAAAATGACCAGTAAAAAGTCCTCTTTTGCGTTTTTTCGTATCGCTTCGTTCCACTTGCCAAACAATTCTGCATTGGAAAATTTGAGGTTATGACATAAATATATACATTTCTCGGAAAGTGGGTAAAAGTGGCATTTTTTATTACCAGCATTCGAGCAAGAATTAAATTCTCTACAACACACAATATATTGCAACAATGGACTCCTCTGGACTCACTTTTAATGTCTCTTCAAAAGTGAGAATTGTTGAAAAAATTTTATTTGAAAGATGACTTATACTTTTACTTCATTAAAGGAACAACACGACTGATTTCTACATTTGTCACTCACAAACACATAGTACAAACCACGCTGATTAGAGCTCATTACAAAAATTTTCACGAATGTTGTTAAATTTATTAATTTTTTACACTTTTAAAATGCGCTCAAAGCAGTATAATTTTAAAGCACGTGCTTCACTGTCGCGACATCGGTGTTCATCAGCTAATAACTACGTTGTGGCGCCCTCTACTTATATTTCTGGTAACCAAAAATTAAGATCAATCTTAATCTTATTTGACACAAAAAGGAACAGACAGACAGACGGACATGGCTACTTCGACTCGGCTTTTGATGCTGATCAAGAATATATATACTTTATGGGGTCTGCCACGCCTCCTTCTGCCTGTTACGCACTTTTTTTTGGACAAACTTAATAGACCCATTTGTACTTTTTTAAAGTACTGGGTCTAAAAATGACCAGCGTGTGATCGAGTGGACACCCGAACGCATCGCCGCATTTGAGGTATGCAAACAAAGCTTTACTGACGCTGCCCTGGAACAGCAAGTCAACGAGACCTGGCAGCCAATTGGTTTCTTTTCCAAAAAGCTGAGCAGCGCGGAAAAGAACTACCACATACGACAGCAAGCTTTTAGCAGTGTACGAGGCCAACCGATATTTTAAGCAATTACTCGATGGACCACAATTCGTCATCAAAACGGATCACAGGCCGCTTGTATTAGCATTCAAACATCAGTTGGAAAAAACGTCTCCTCGACAACTCATTTGGAATACATTTCTCTATTTTCGACAATAATACTGCATGTCAAAGGATCAGACAATTTCGTTGAAGCTGCGTTTTCAAGACTTTGCGCAATCAGCATGCCTATTAGCGTAGAGCTTCGTAGAATCGAGGAGGAACAAGCAGACTCTGAACTGACAGAACAACAAGTACGATACGACAAAGATGTGGAACTCTACTGCGATGTCTCGACAGGATACGTGCGTCCGTATATACCACTTAATCTACGCAAGAAAATCTTTTCTTTTATCCATAACTTGTCCCATCCAAGTGGCAGATAAACCCGCCAACAAATACGACAGAAATTTGTGTAGGGAATGTCTCAATTGTCAATGCCATGTTCACTTGGACATAAAAGTCATGCCAATGGACCAGAACTTTCGCTACTGTCTCATCATGATTGACTGGTTCACCCGCTGGCCAGAAGCTATACCGCTGACAGACATCACTGCTGAAACTGTCGAAAACGCTTTTTGGACACACTGGATTGCTCGTTTTGGAACACCTTAAACCATTACCACTGATCAGGGTACTTAGTTCGAGTCAGCCATGTTCAAGCAATTGGCAGAACTCATCGGCAGTGAACATATCCACACAACTGGCTACCATCTCCAGTCAAATGGTTTGGTTGAAAGATGGCACAGGTCGTTCAAGGCGGCTATGTTGTGTCATCCAAATACACCATGGACAAAAATTCTGCCTGTAGTTCTTCTTGGATTACGTTCCTGTTTTAAGGAAGATCTATAATGCTCTGCTGCAGAAATGCTATACGGCACACCGGTACGAGCTTCCAACGAATTCTTCAACGACCTTGACCCCTAAATCAGCCCATTAAATTTCATCAACAGCTTACGGAAAGCAAAAGCAACGAATTCGTCTGATGCCAACAGCACACCACACAAAACACAGAATGTTTATCCTGAAAGGCATGGATAAATGCTCTCACGATTTCGTTAGGACCGTTAGGATCATTTGAAGTTTCTTCGTCGTGACAGAGATCGTGTCTTCACAGTCCTCATCAACAACAAGGAAGTTGCTGTTTCAGTTGATCGTTTGAAACCGGCTTTCCTTGCAAACAACGACCAACACATAGAGGAACAACCTACAAGCAACAGAACCCCCCGAATATATGAAAACGATCACGCATTATCAGGTTTTCTTAATCGTGACGACGGACAGTGGGCCGTTTTGAGTTTTTACTTTGCGAAAATCATATCTTTTAATCCCAACGAGATATCGAAAAAATTCAAAAAGAATTTATTAGAAAACTTCTTCAGCTTTAAAATTAATGTGAAATCTAACAAATCGAGCAGTACACTTTTTTTCCACAGGTATTCAAAATTGGATTTTGTTTTTACATGGTTTTATACGATAGTTTTGCATTAGAAGTATGCAAACATAAAACAATTTCACAATAAATGTTCGAATTTACATATATATATCTAAAGCAATTTATCTTTAAGTATTTTAATATTTATAAATGAATTTTAATTAATATTTTAGCTTCATTTACTTTAGCGAGCATTTTTAAAATAATTCAAGTTTCCAATACATTTTTATCGTGTCAATTCCTATAAAATCAAAATGTAAACAAAATAAAAATCTTTTATAGTTGTTTTAAATTAATTTTAAAATATAGCACAAGCGAGGGGATAGGGTGTGAAAAAGCAAGGCAAAGCTCTGTCTTAGTCTAGTCAGAGTGATTATTCCTTGTTTTGACACATCAAGGCCCCGACGGGTTGCCAGGATGCGTACTTAGGTACTGCGCTGGCTCTTTTTATCTAATCTTACATAGAAAACTACTTTATCTGTTGCATCTTCCTCATTCCCTTCTCTTTGAAAGAAATCACATATCATTCCGTTACACAAAAGTGGCCCTAAGAGTTGCGTTAACAACTATAGGCCAATTTCAAAAATGTCTGCTACACCTAAACCATAGTTCCATAATTTCACCTTATCAATATGGTTTTGTGAAACATAGATCTACAACCACAAACCTGCTCGAATTTTCCTCTTTAGTGATCCAGGGCTTTAAAAATATAATGCAGACTGATGTTGTTTATACCGACTTCAATAAAGCATTTGACTCTGTTAACCACTGTCTTCTAATTAATAAATTGAAGTTAATTGGATTTCCATATAATCTTCTTATATGGTTATCCGATTACCTTACTAACAGAACTCAAAACGTTGTCTTCAAGTCGGCTATTTCGAGGCCCGTCTTGGTAACGTCTGGTGTTCCTCAGGGTAGTCATCTTGGACATCTGCTTTTTAACCTCTTTATTAATGATCTTCCTTCTATTATTTTACACTCTAACATTTTAATGTATGCTGATGATGAGAAGTTGTGTCTGTCATTTACGGACAGTTCCTACTCTTATTTACTGCAAGCAGATCTTGCACGCTTTTATAAATGGTGCAATTATAATTTACTAAATCTTAACTGTCCTAAATGCAAGGTAATGTCTATCTCTAGACACTTGCATCACATCATCAATTATACTCTTGATTTGGTACCCCTTACTAGAGTAGATGAAGTAAATGATCTTGGTATTCTCCTCGACCATAGACTGAAGTTTGATACACATGTTGCTTGAACGGTCAGTAGGGCGACTCAAGTTAGAGGGTTCATCAAACGATGGGCAAAGGAATTTGATGACCCTTATACGACAAAATTACTTTATGTATCTCTTGTTCGTCCGATTCTTGAATATGGTTCGTGTGTTTGGTCTCCACAATACTCTAACCACCAGGATCGTTTTGAATCTGTCCAAAAAAAATTTCTATTATTTGCTTTACGTAGTTTTAACTGGGTTTCAGGCTTTAATTTACCACCGTAGACTAGTAGACTTCTTTTAATTAATCTACCCATTTTAACTAACCGTCGTATTATGCTTGGCGTCATGTTTATTGTTAAATTAGTTGCTGGCGATATTGATTCTTCTTATTTATTGAGTCAAATTAATTTCTCAGGTCCTTCCAGGTCTACCCGTAATTATGTACCACTATCCCTTAATCGTTGTACTAATAACTATTCCCTGCATGAACCCTTTCGAGTGCTCTCTACGGATTATAATAGACTTTTCAATGTCTTCAATGCAGATGCCTCAATTTTTACTATTAAAACATCTATCTTATTCTCTCTAACTCATAATAACTAACGCTAACATCATATCAGACCTGATTGGGTTTTTCTTGGGTTTTCCCCAATCCTCGCAACGAATGTTGGGTCTGAGTAATTGAGCTTAATTTTGAACTTGCCCATTATATATATACATATTACAATTTTTTTTTCTTTTTTTCTATTTTTTACTTTAAAGCATTTTTAAGTTTTAATATTTATTATTTATAATGTATAATGTAACTAAAAACTTACCTGTCGATTGCACATAGTCGACATTAAATAAAATAAAAAAAATAAAATAAAGACGACTCTTAGGTGGAAACTGTAGCAATGAAGCGTACACTCTTTCCCGCGGGAGAGAACCTCCACGCGGTATTTCCTGGTAACGTACTAGTAGTACGGCTAACTCTGGCCGGCGACAGTATCCCGTCTACTCCTAATAAACCTAACTCCTATCTACTACCTATCTTTACTCCGAGACCTTGGTAAGGGTCTTTAAACGGCCTCCTCTCAAGTCAGGGCCGTCATGCGACTTAAAGGTTCGCAGATGAGGGGCAAATCCAGCTGTGTTTTAGACAGAGCCTTCCCGGTGGCCGGGCAACCTCGGTTTGTATCCAGCCTTGCCGAGGTATGTGGCACTGCCTCGGTCGACTCTCTGTCTCCCCACACCTTTTCGGGCCCGCGTCGTTTGCCTTGTAGAGCAATGCGGGCGTTATGAATTTTGCAATGAACCCCCCCCAACACCATCCTCGAATGTACCGAGACTCGATGATGTCGATACGAGCGATATCGAAGAGGAGGCACTACTCGGCTCCAGCCAGGAGACGTTAGTGCATGATCGCTCAGGTGGTGCGGCTCAGACGAGCACATCACAAACCAACCCCACAACAGAGCAAAAAGACATGGCGAAACCCAGAGCTGAAGGTAAGTCCAGGACGGACTACCAACAGCTCAAGGCAAAGGCCATCCGAGCCCGCTTTATTCTGAGCAAGATTGCAAAGAATGAAGCAGAGGTTAGACTGACCTGCGCGACGCCAAAGACAAGATACGGTGCAACAAAACCATTGCCAAGTTTGAGGCGCAGCGTACCATCCCGTCCTACGACTTCTCAGCCGTGATACGGGGCCATAGGGTAATCACCTGCTTGGACGAGGGCTCGAGGTTGTTCCCGGTAGAGTGTGTGGCTAAGATTAGCAATGTATGGGATGGACTTAAGATTAAGCTCATCCCAGCCAAGGACTTCTCTCGAAGCCCCCGGCACGCATCTGGTTGCCCAAAGGGCAACGGACGCTGCGAGCCATGAACCCTTGAGAAACCGACACTGGCGCCGCAAACAACAGGACACAATAATGCCGACTGTCGTGCAATCGTGCAATCTGGTTGTCGTCGGCATCGTCTTGGGTCTATCGGCACAAGGCTACGACACCATATACAAGAGCTCCGAAGGTAGGCCGAGAGCTTGTATAAGAATCAAAAAACAATATAAAGCACTTTTACTGCCCAGCCTGAGCAATGAAGATCTGACAGTCGTCAAGATCGACTTACCCAACGGAAAAGAGTTGCTAATCGCCTCCGCCTACCAGCTCAACCAGCAGCGGTGGAGATGCTATTTGCGCAGGCGGAAAAGACCAAAGCAGACCTACTGATAGGATGCGACGACAGCTGCAGGCATACGGTATAGGGAAGCACCGAAATTAACGATCGAGGTGAGTCGCTCTTTGATTACATTATAAATAAAAATGCAGTAAGTTACGGTGAAGCAAGCTCGACAGTAGGAGATCCAGTACTTTTTGAGTGCAAAGCGTTCACTATAGATTGTTCTTGTATGATGCGTACCATTCAATAGATGGCGCCACTAAGTAGATAAGTTTATAAGCACAGAAGTCGCTTTCGTGCCTTCTTCTTCTTTTTGCCCGTAACATTGTTAGTTGAATAGCTTCCGCGTTAATCATCCGATCGGATTGAAGTCTGGACAGGTTTAAACCATAGTTTATATTATATGTACCGAAAATCAAGGCGCTAGCGTAAAAGGTGCTCTTGTAATTCGACTTTGACATTTTGTATTTCAATTTTCGGGGGCGGAGGGGGCGTGGCAAAAATTTTAAACAAACTTGTTCAATGCAAAATAGATGAACGTAATTGCCAAGTTTGGTGCCTCTAGCCCTTATAGTCTCTGAGATATAGATGTTCAAAAAAGGGACAGACTGACGGATATGGCTATATCGACTCGGATGTTGATGCTGAACAAGAATATACATACTTTATGGGGTCTGTCACGCCTCCTTCTGCCTGTTACGCACATTTGCACAAACGTAATAGACCTGTTTGTACTTTTTTAAAGTACTGGGTCTAAAAATATAGCGCAAGCTAACTTTGGCACGCCAAAGTTTGGATACCCTTGCAGAGCCCTGCGTAAGACGTCCGATTTTTTAGAAGATTTGTTAGATGTTGATTCCAAACCATTTGTTCCTATGGCAGCTATATTATATAGTAGTCCGATTTGCACCAAATTTGATCAGACTATATAAATCTAAATTAAAAATGTACGCGTAGCTGCGAAAAAATGTACGCGTAGCTGCGAACAAGTACTACAATGAGTACACTATTTCAAGTACAGTTATTAGGATAGAGCGCCAAAAGCGAGAGAGTGAGAAGAAAAGAGAAGAGCGTAAAAGCTCAAACAACAAAGCTAAACTAAACGTGTAAGCGTAGTTACGAAAAGAATGCAACAACGAGTACACAAAAGCGAGAGAGTAGGAGCTTAAAAGAGCGTAAAAAGTTCTAGGCAACTACAACAATAACACAGCAATGGCGCGCCAAAGTATCCAAAGGGTATCCACCTTGCAGAGCCCTGCATAAGACGTCCGATTTTTTACAAGATTTGTTAGATGTTGATTTCGATATAGTAGTCCGATTTGCACAAAACTCGGTCAGACTGTATAAATCTTAGTTAAACACAAAATTGGTGACTTTCGTTGAGATATCTTAAGAAAAAAAAAGTTTTTTTTACTAAATGTTGATTTTGAGCCGATCGTTCCAATGGCAGCTATATGATATGGTAGGTCAGGTGGCGAGCTGGATTAACCAGTCTCTTCAATTGGAGCATGCTCCGTTTTGATCCACAGGCAATATGATATAGTTGTTCGATTTGAGCCAGATTTGGTAAGGATGTATGAAACTGTATCAAACACACTGTAAGGAAGTTTCTAAGGCTGGGGTATGTCACAGTCCAGCCAGGGTCACTTTACAGAAAATTTCTTAAAGTTACCGGAACTACTGATAGTGAGGAGTGTGATTTCAAATCACGAAGCTAAGATTGCTAAGATATGGGATTAAATTGGTATCGGACAATGACTTCAACTATCCATGTATATATATGGATACATGTGCAGGCATAAATATAGATATGTGAAAAGTTAGCAAAATATTAAATACCCCTGGGTCGCAAGCCACGCCAATAGAACATGCAATAGAATATGCATATATATACACATATATATATATCTATACATATATACCCTATGGTGGCTTTCCACGTTTTGAACTTGTTTTACAAATTTTCCCTTGACTGTCCGCTGTGTCTACTGTACGTCCGTGATGTCAGCACTATATGTCCCTATGTACGTATATGTACATATAATACTTTCCTGCGTTCCCTGTCTTCTATGCGGCTTGAATTAATACGGTTCACAATCGCGTTCACGGCCGTGGCGAAACCAAAGCGGCTGTGATGCGGTTGTGAACGAGACGACGATGAGATTTCGCGGTGACTGTGGTGAAGCCTTTGCAGCCACAACGAAATCCCGATCGACGTGCTATTGGCCGGAGTCCCACTGGGTCACTTTTATGGCGGCACATGTATACACGTAGTTCCTCACTGGGTCATTGAATAGAAATCGGTGAGCGTGGGTGTATAAGGTTATGTACGGATTTCTTTTATGCAACAATCTGGCTTTAACGTGGCTTGAATGAACGCGGTTCACAATCAACAAACAAACAGCTGTGGCGAAACCTTTGCGGCTGTGACGAGGTTGTGAACGAGATGGCGATGAGATTTCTCGGCGGCTGTGGCGAAACCTTTGCAGCGTCAAGGAAATCTCGATCTACGCGTTATTTGCCAGAGTCCCACTGGGTTACTTTACTGCCGGCACATACACACATATACACACACGCACACTTTGCACTTTGCTGGCACTGGCTTTGCTAAAAAATAATCACTTTTACTTTTTGCTTTTACTTTTATTTAAACATGTTTAGCATTATGCTTTATTAATTCTTATAATTTCTTAACTCCTGTACTACAATGTTCTGGAAAAAGACCGCTGGGAGAAACTTGCACTTGTTCACTTGCTCACCTCGATGCGTTGATATATGTATATATGTCCTTGTTGTTGTTGTTGTTGATTTCGTTGTCCTTAGAAGTCCCTGGGTGCGTGGCTGAGGATATTTCACCACGTGATGAAAAATAGTTTGTTTTATCCGCTGCGTTCAAAAGTACTTGCGCTTGCTTGCGTGGTTCACGAGGAATAGAAAGAGGGCAACTTTAATTGCGCCTCATTAAGTCTAATTTTTGGCAACTTCTCTGCCAGCGTCGGCGTCAGCGACAAGCCTATCAATTGTCGCCTAGGTCAGGCATATGCATGCCTGCATACATGCACCCACAGTGGGTATGTGTGTGTGAGCTTGCTCTCGGCCGATCGTTGCCTTGCTTTGTGCGTGTGCTCTACTGCGTAGTAGGCATGCGCTGTCTCTCTCGGTTCCTCTCCTTGCCATGTATGCGTGGGCTTGCTCGCGATCGTCACTTCGCCTTGTGCGTGTGTTCTACTGCGTAGTAGGCACGCGCCGTCTGTCTATGACGCTCTGTATGTGTGTGTGTATGAGTACATCTTGGCGTGAGCTGTGCGGCCCTTTTGCCAAAGCTGTATTTTTGACACTTTGCATTGCCGGCTGCCGATCGATGCTGTGTGTGTGTGCGTGGCGTCGTTGTTCTCTGTGCGTGGCGTCGCCAACGCACTGAGAGAATTGTAGCGGGTCGCCTGGGCAACGAGATTGCTCTCGCTGCACTGCTTTGCCGATGGCCGTTCGTGACGTCATTGCCCATGGTTGTGCCTTGCCGGCGGCCGGCTTGTGACGTCACTGCCTTTTGTTTTCTTTGGCACTGCTTTCTTTTGTGCGCTCAAATTATGGAGCGTCACAACACAATCTGTGAGTTTGGTTGCGATGTATAAAGAAACAAAAAAAAGTTTTTCATACTGAATGTTGATTTCGAACCGATCGTTCCTATGGCAGCTATATTATTTAGTTATCCGATCCGGCCGTTTCCGACATATGTACATATGCGCGTAGTAAAAAGACGGACCTGTACCAAGTTTCATCAAGATAGCTTCAAAACTGAGAGACTAGTTTGCATAGAAACAGACAGACAGACGGACATGGCCATATCGACTCAGCTCGTCGTCCTGATCAAGAATGTATATACTTTATGGGGTCTGACACGCCTCCTTCAATGCGTTACAAACTTCGTGACAAAATTATAATACCCTCTGCAAGGGTATAAATATAAACATCTGCAAACAGGGCAATACTCCAACCTTCGTGTTTCCCAGCAGTGAGGAACATCAAGGGTGGGAAGAGATTGACCTCACATTGCTAACTGGTTACAGTCATGTTAAAGTAAATAACTGGAAAGTATCTATGCGTCACTCGTTCCCAGAACATAGATACTTACTATACGGAATTGATATCGACGTGATCAAGACCGAAAAGATACGCAACCCTCGGAAAACGGATTGGAACAAGATCGCCAAACTAGTTCAATCCAAAGTGAAATCGCAGTGTAAAAAATTCAATCTCTCCACCAAAGACTTAGATGAGAAGATTGGACAGCTGAACAAGATTTTCCTTTCTGCAAGAAAGCAATATCCACCCTGGTGGAATCAGGAACTAGCTAAACTCCGGAAGAACTCAAGACAGGCCTTCAACCAGTGATACGCTAGTAATTTATGGCAGCCATATAAAGATGCACTAAAAGCATATAAGCAGGCGTTATATAAGGCTAAGAAGGACTCATGGGCTAAATACTGTGAATCCATCGAAGATGTAAAGGACACGGCAAGAATTGCCAAAGTCCTACCGAAAAAACACAACAGTCCAAGTCTGCTAAATAAAGCAAGTTATTGATCGCTTAGAATAGTCAGCAATAACGGAACTTATGATAGAGATTGGCGTCATTAAAAATAACTGTATACCGAGCCATTTGCGCCTTGCTGTTCAATGAGTAAGGTTTAGTGTTGTATTGTTGTTGTTGATTTGTGTCTTAGTGTCACACCAAGACTTTCAGTCGTAAAAAACAAATTTTAATAATAACCAAACAGTGGTCTCCAAAAATGTCTTATAACGCAACGTTAAGCGTCAGACTAGCCGAAGTGTTGCCTTTATGAGCACTTTGCACCTTGCATACTTACAAAAATACATAGGCAAAACTTGCCTTACTGTTCTGGAAACTGTTACTGCATTTAAATAAGTCATTGATCGCTTAGAATAGTCAGCAAAAACGGTACTGATGATAGAGAATGGCGTCTCTTGAAACAGCTGTATACCGAGCCATTTGCGCGTTGCTATTCAACTAGTAAGGTCTAGTGCAGTATTGTTGTTGTTGATTTGTGTCTAAATGTCACACCAAGACTTTCAATCTTCAAAAGTAAACTTTAATGGAAGCTCCATAATGTTAGATGTATGTAATAACCAGAGAGAAACTTATCTGGGCAAAAATCAACTAACTTTCACTGTGACCAGACTTGTTCTATTTTACTCTGTGTTATTTTGTTATTTGTGAGTTATTAATATATACATAAATTATCGTCGATAACTCTGTGTGTATCGCAAAAAGGTATTAGCACTAACCAATGAATACATAGATGTGTCAAACAGCGATTTTCGTGTTACGCTTTTTTTGCTGATCATAGGTCCAAGATCGGTCGGCAAATTTTACGAAGCTTGTAGGTCCAAGCCGAGCGATCAACGAACATAGCAGACCTTGCCGAGCAGAGAGAAACGATTTAAGACTTGATTGCATCAGTATCGTATCGACCTTACAGCAGAAGAGTAGTCTCTGTGTCGCTTGCTGTCTCATGTTTTTTTGCGGACAGACAAATGCGCATGTATTTGGGGGTGGGTTTTTATGAAAACTGGCTACAGCGCGTTGCGTCGATCAGTAGTGAGGTTCATTTAAGAAATCTATGAAGCACATAGATTTTGATGGCGCACAGTGGTTCGCTGTGACTCTTTTCTGTACAAAAATAATGTATTCTGCTTTTAATATTTCTGATCGACAAAATATGTAGATAACATATTTATTAATGCATATATATTTTTGTGTATTCGAATTCAAAAACATATGTATATATTGTAATAATTTGACGAATATCATGCATATCAAGCAAAGCATTTATAATATAAAAGCTACCATTAAAACAAATTCAACTATAAGCAATTATTGACAAAAAGTCATGTTCACTCATATTAAAGATACACAAATTAACTGATAATTGATTTTTAAAATTTAAAAAATTCTGTTAGGGTCAGAAGACATTATTTTTGTACAGAAAAGAGTCACAGCGAACCACTGTGCGCCATCAAAATCTATGTGCTTCATAGATTTCTTAAATGAACCTCACTACTGATCGACGCAACGCGCTGTAGCCAGTTTTCATAAAAACCCACCCCCAAATACATGCGCATTTGTCTGTCCGCAAAAAAAAACATGAGACAGCAAGCGACACGAGACTACTCTTCTGCTGTAAGGTCGATACGATACTGATGCAATCAAGTCTTAAATCGTTTCTCTCTGCTCGGCAAGGTCTGCTATGTTCGTTGATCGCTCGGCTTGGACCTACAAGCTTCGTAAAATTTGCCGACCGATCTTGGACCTATGATCAGCAAAAAAAGCGTAACACGAAAATCGCTGTTTGACACATCTATGTATTCATTGGTTAGTGGTATTAGTTACTGTGCTGTGTTTTGCATTACTATAAATAATCATAAACTTTCAATAACTAACAAATTTATTTTTACGGTTTAATTGCTGTGTTATTGTTGTAGTTGGCTAGAACTTTTTAAGATCTTTTAAGATCTCACGCTCTCGCTTTTGTGTACTCGTTGTTGCTTTTTCGTAACTACGCTTACACGTTTGTATCCTGTATCCTAACTGTACTTGAAATAGTGTACTCGTTGTTGTACTTGTTCGCAACTACGCATACATCTTTAAGTTTAGCTTAAACGTTTCGATTTCTCTCTCAACTAACGTTCTCTCCTTTTTTTTCTTGCGTTCTTACTCTCTCTTTCTTTGAGTAGTGTTGTTGTGTTTCGAATACCTTTCCGCAGGTTCTGCTTAATTCTTCATAATGCTTGTTTGATGCATTAAGAACTGCAAATGCCAGCAAGATTCAAATGCTGCATGCATTGTTTGCTGGTTGTGTGACAAATTTGTACATGTGAAATGTGCCGGCTTCACGATGAAAATTAGAGATTCTATTGTAAATAACAGCGGACTGAAATGGTCTTGCGAATCTAGTCGTGAAGCTGAGGCGGACATGTCTAGGTTTGTTCGTCAAACAAGAGAGAATTTCTGTAATTGCGAAAGGGTTTTAATATGTTGCATGAAAAATTTCAGACAATGGAGAAGCATTTCAATGCCTAAAGGTATTGAACGTTTCTCTAAAGTCGCCCATTAATTCACCTATGGATGACTTCGCTCCTTTGTCTCCAGGAAATACTTTCATTTGTACACCCATCAAAAATCCCACCACAGTATCGAACTCTTCTGTAAATCCAACTATTGTAGTTAGTGATGATGATGCCGGTTCATCATCAAATATACTTTTGCCTTCCATATCTAACACATTTTCTCCGCCTTCTTTGAATGCACCTAAGCCTCTTGTAGCTGCTCCCTTGAAACAGATATTTATACCCTTGCAGAGGTATTATAATTTGTCACGAAATGTGTAACGCATTGAAGGAAGCCTCACAGACCCCATAAAGTATATATATTCTTGATCAGGGCGATGAGCTGAGTCGATATAGCCATGTCCGTCTGTCTGTCCGTCTGTCCGTCTGTCCGTCTGTCCGTCTGTCCGTCTGTCTGTCTGTTTCTATGCAAACTAGTCTCTCAGTTTTGAAGCTATCTTGATGAAACTTGGTACACGTCCGTCTTTTTACTGCACGCAGTACATATGTCGGAACCGGCCGGATCGGATCACTATATCATATAGCTGCCATAGGAACGATCGGTTCGGAATCAACATTTAGTATGAAAAACTTTTTTGTTTCTCAATATATCTCAACCAAACTCACAGATTTCGTGTTTGGTATAGTTTTATACATCGATACCAAATTTGGTGTAAATCGGACTACTATATCATATAGCTGCCATAGGAACGATCGGTTTAAAATCAACATTTAGTATGAAAAACTTTTTGTTTCTTAATATATCTCAACCAAACTCACAGATTGTGTGTTTGGTATAGTTTTATACATCGGTACCAAATTTGGTGTAAGTCGGACTACTATATCATATAGCTGCCATAGGAACGATCGGTTCGAAAACAACATTTAGTATGAAAAACTTTTTTGTTTCTCAAAATATCTCAACCAAATATACACATTTTGTATTTGACTAAGTTTTAAATAGGCTGACCAAATTTGGTGTAAATCGGACTACTATATCATATAGCTGCCATAGGATCGATCGGTTCAAAATCAACATTTAACAAATTTTGTAAGAAATCTGACGGCTAACACGGGGCACTGCAAGGGTATCCAAACTTTGGCGCGCCAAAGTTAGTTTGCGCTATATTTATCTCTAGGTTGCATCCGGATACTTCGATTGATGACGTAAAAGCGTATGTTCAATCGAAAATTCCTAATGCTCTTATAGCTGTAGATAAACCAGTTGATCCATCGAATCTTTCAAAAAACTAAATTGTCCTTTCCTGTTAGCGTACCAAAATGTTAGAGGCCTTAAATCTAAATTAACTAATCTATATTTAAATAGTATCTCTTTTGATTATAAACTTATAGATGTGACCTTGATTCTGACCTTCCGTAGGAATTATTAAGTTGCTTATCTAATATTGAGTTTGTTGCAATTAAGTTAACTGTTTATCAAACCTCTGTTTATATAACCTGCTCCTATATCCCGCCGCAATCGGATCTTTCTGTTTATCTTGAACACTTTCCTAATATACGTTTAATATCCTCTAAACTTTCGGATAGAGATTTTTTGTGTGTATTGGGAGACTTTAGCTTGCCTGATATATCTTGGTCTATTGTGGATAAACAGGTTGTTTCTACTAGTTCTCATGAGTTTGCAAATAGCAACCTAGATCTTTCACTTTATCAAGTAAACAATAGTTGGAATTGCAACAACCGTCTTCTGGACCTAATATTTGTATCTGATCGTTCAGTTTGTGCTGTTAGTAGAATAGATCCGCTCGTGCTTCCCGAAGATTCATTTCACCCTACGTTAGAAATGAACCTTGATCTTCCTATTCCTGAGCAAACTGTGCTCCCTAAAGCAGCATCTAAACCTCGCTGTTTTAGAAAAGCCGATTTTAACAAATTAAATAATCTCATTATTAATCATGACTGGTCCCAGTTTTTTGAGAGAAATAACTTAGAATTTGCTCTGTGTCTTTTTATGACACCTTGAACATCTTTTTTTAACAATGCGTTCTTCGAAGGTATTCAGTGAGGTCTAATAAGCCCCCATGGTTTACCCGAGAGCTATTAAGTCTAAAAAACTTAAAATCGCGATATTTTAAAAAATATAAACGTACCGGGAATGATGTCGACTTTTCACGTTATTCTATTGCTAAATGTTATTTTAACTCACTTAACTTGCAACTTTACAACGATTATTTGCGTCGTTGCCGGCTTCAGTTTACTCAGGACCCTAAACGATTTTATAATTTTGTAATTTCTAAACATAAATCATCTCTATTATTTCATTCAGTTTTATATGAAAATACGACGGCAAATAATGATCTGGCTGCAGCCGATTTATTTGCAGAATTTTTTCATTCTACTTACTCTGTTAATAGCTACTCTCCTAGTACATCCTTTCCCTATAATTTGCAAAAACCTAACTTTATTCATGAACCCATGATCACTGAAGATTCAGTATTATGTGAACTCAATTTATTTAAACCAGTATTCTCCCCAGGCCGCGACGGGTTGCCAGGATGCGTACTTCGGTACTGCGCTGGCTCTTTAAATATAATAAATTGCAGACTGATGTTGTTTATACCGACTTTAGTAAAGCATTTGTCTCTGTTAACCACTGTCTTCTAATTAATAAATTGAATTTAATTGGATTTTCATATAATCTTCTTGTATGATTATATGACAGTACCTACTCTGATTTACTGCAAGCAGTTCTTGCACGCTTTTATAAATGGTGCAAATTTAATTTACTAAGTCTTAACTGTACTTAATGCAAAGTTATAACTTCCAATAGACACTTGCATCACATCATTAATTATACTCTTGATTTGGTATCCCTTACTAAAGTAGATGAAGTAAATGATCTTGGTATTCTCCTCGACCATAATCTGAAGTTTGATACACATGTTGCTTGAACGGTCAGTAGGGCGACTCAAGTTCTGGGGTTCATCAAACGATGGGCAAAGGAATTGGATGACCCTTATACGACAAAATTACTTTATGTATCTCTTGTTCGTCCGATTCTTGAATATGGTTCGTGTGTTTGGTCTCCACAATACTCTAACCACCAGGATCGTTTTGAATCTGTCCAAAAAAAATTTCTATTATTTGCTTTACGTAGTTTTAACTGGGTTTCAGGCTTTAATTTACCACCGTAGACTAGTAGACTTCTTTTAATTAATCTACCCATTTTAACTAACCGTCGTATTATGCTTGGCGTCATGTTTATTGTTAAATTAGTAGCTGACGAAATTGATTCTTCTTATTCTTGAGTCAAATTAATTTCTCAGTTCCTGCCAGGTATACCCGTAATTATGTACCACTATCCCTTAATCTTTGTACAAATAACTATTCCCTGCATGAACTTTTTCGAGTGCTCTGTACAGATTATAATAGACTTTACTATGTCTTCAATGCAGATGCCTCAATTTTTACTATTAAAACATCTATCTTATTCTCTCTAACTCATAATAACTAACGCTAACATGATATCAGACCTGATTGGGTTTTTCTTGGGTTTTCCCCAATCCTCGCAACAAATGTTGTTCTTTTTTTTACTCTAAAGCATTTTTAAGTTTTAATATGCGTAATAATTTCAAAAAAGCTACAGGTCATGGATGAAGATACAATCTCTTGGCTGCTGAGCATATTAAAAGCCTGTAATAGACTGAACTATGTTCCGAAAGTCTGGAAGAAGGCAAAGGTAGTATTTATTCCAAAACCAGGCAGAAGAGGGCATGTCCTAGCTAAGGACTATAGACCAATTAGCCTCACATCCTTCAATCTTAAGACGTTAGAAAGAATACTGGATTTTCATATACGGGAAAAGATTGAACATGAACAAGATACTGCAGCAACTAAACCAAGAAGGGGTCAAGGCAATAGCATACGCAGATGACGTAGTGCTGTTAGTCTCAGGCCACTTTATTGACACAATCAGTAACATAATGGAAAGAGCACTTCGATGGCTAAATGATTGGGCTAAATCATGTGGTCAAGGTGTGAATCCAACAAAAACGGAATAGATGATCTTCACAAGAAGAACAAAGATACCCAAGTTCAACCTCCCCAAACTAAATGGGCAAAGGCTGGAACTATCGAGTAAAGCAAGGTATCTAGGAGTGATACTATACTCCAAACTCTCATGGAAGCTAAATATAGAAGAAGTCGTCAGAAAGGAGTGCATAGCGTACTACTCATGCAGGAAAACCTTCGGCAACATGTGGGGACTGCATTCGAAGATGACACTTTGGATGTACACTGCAGTGGTTAGACCCATTCTATCATACGGAGCACTGGTATGGTGGCCAGCACTCTCAAAGAAATACAAGATCGACAAGCTCACAAGAATTTAGACGACAGCATACGCAGGAGCCACAGGCGCAATGAGATCCTGTCCAACAATAGCTCTAAATGCCATACTGAATCTCTTACCATTAGAGTTACATATCACAAGCATGGTGTCACAATCGGCCTTACGACTCAAGGAATCGGGTTGTTGAAAAGCCAGGAACACAGGACACAACAGCATACTAAGCAAAACTCAAATACGTTCGTCCACGAAAACGGAACTGCCCAAATAAGTTTTGATCAGAACTTCAAAACAATAATCCCATCAAGAGACGAGTGGACTGCCGAGAACCTGGATGCCCCTTTTAACACGAAACTCTACACCGATGGATCCAAGATGGACTGTGGTGTAGGGGCAGGAGTATACTCGCCGGACCTGTCAGTGGAAGTACCCTTCCATCTACCAGGATTGGCGAGTGTGTTCCAGCAGAGACCTTCGCAATAATGGAAGCAGCCAAGCATCTGTTAGAGCGAGGTCTCAAGAGTGCAAATGTGGCATTCTTCTCGGATGGCCAGATGGCAATCAAGGCACTCAACTCTGTTCGACAAAATTCTGAATTAACAGCAAACTGCAAACAAGCTCTAAATGCAGTTGGACTCAACAACACTGTTTTCTTACTATGGATCCCTGGGCATAGGGATCTAGCGGGAAACGAAAAAGCGGACGAGCTAGCTAGAATAGGGTCAGAAATGACAACAACACCAGAAGTGGTGTGACCACCCCTTAGCTCCACGTAACAAAAGCCAACGAGAGATGAAAAACTCACGTTGGGTGCAAAAGAGCTAAACAAACATGGCTAAAATAGTAGTAAAAACGCACCGAAGAATTGCTGAGCTAGTCTAGGAAGGACGCTGCAAGACTAACAGCAACACACGCAGGGTACTGGCAGATCGGAACACACGCCATGAAAACGAGACTCCCCTACAACCAGCACTGCCGCAGCTGCAAGGATCCTCAGGAGGCGGAAACCCACGAACATCTGCTCTGCCACTGTCCAGCCTTAGGTAGAAGCAGACACAGATGGTTCGGGGCACACGAACTATCTTCACTAGGCGATGTCAGTCACATCGCACCAGATCAAATCCTAAACTTCCTGAACCTCAGCAAGTGGATTTAGGGAGCTTAGGACAATCAGACATAATTAGTATAAGTCATATTAGATGACAAGAAGGTACCCCCTGTGGATCAAAACGGTATGTAACAGGCAGAAGGAGGCGTGGCAGACCTCATGAAGTATATATATTCTTGAGCAGGGCGACGAGCTTAGTCGATATAGCCATGTCCGTCTTTCCGTCTGTCTGTCCGTGTGAACAACGAGATCTCAGAGACGGTAAGACCTAAGAGCACCAAATTTGGTATGAAGACTTCTTATATTTGCACGCAGATCAAGTTTATTTCAAATTTTTTATACCACCCCCCCTTCGCCACCAATTAAGAAAAATGCATAACACTGGTAATTATGAAGCTAGATACTTGAGCTTCGGCACGAACAATACTTGGTCGAATATGGATGCATCGTGAAAAATTGATCAAGATCGGATAATATGTAAATACGGAAGTTATTTAGATATTTATTACTCCAATAACGCCTGTTTTTTGTTGGTTTGCCAATAGGCAAAACAGACAACAACAAAATACGTTACGCCTAGACGCACCTTACATATATACGAACAATCCTACATGTATTGGTATCTATTTCATAAATGTATTGGTTCATCCCTCTATTGCTATTGCCATTGCACTGTGCAATCTTCTTCGCTCTCTGGCTCTCGCGCTCTCATTGCGATTCGCCTGACACGTGTCAAACACAAAGGCGTAGCCACCAATTTTAATTAGGAGATTTTAATATTCATAGAGGAATGAACCCTTCTGATCTTTATTGGCTACGCCTATGCAGGTTTGTCAATGTTCCCACGCATCTTTGTGACTCTTTAGTTCGTTGCGAGAGTTTCGAATGTGCTGGCGTGTAATTCTAATTGTAACGATTTGCTACAATATAAATCAATATAAAACGTAATTTTCATTACGATCTTATAAATTTTTAAAGACCCCATTTCATAGCAATGGCCTCCTCGTGGTGTTCCCTGGATACCGATTTGATTGAATATAATCGGAAGCAAATTCGAGCGGCGCCCTGAACTCTTACAGGGTATTCTGCAGTCGGGCCCTCCCGACTGAATGATATATTTTTTTTATTATTTCTATTTAGATATACTATATACAGTTTTTGTATTTAGTGCTAAATGAGGTTGTATTGCTTTGTTGATTTTAATAACTATGTTAACTTTAATAATGTTCAGGCAATCGCGTAGGATATGATTGACCGAAGAAACGGAGTTACGAAATTCTCAGGGGTTGTGTGACATGTTGTTGAAAAAGGTTGGAATGGGTGAGGTTTGTTTTTCGCGACGTGAAAAGTGTTCATTTGCAGCGTAACTATATATGTGGTTTTTCTGTCACAACCCGTTTCCACAACAGCTGTAACGAGACGCTTTTCTAATATTATTATGGTCGAAACATATTATTGTGCAGCCAAAAAGTATGCACTATGATTTTCTGGAGTATGGGCCTAACTAGTAAGGCGAAGCATATTAAAACTAACCCTGAATTTTTTCCAAAACGCATAAATACAAACAAATTAAGTAAATAAATAAGCACACCCCCGAATTATACTTGTTAATAAGATAGATTATTATCCCTGTAAAGTATATTTGGTGGTATCCTTCAGGACCATATTATTGTCAAATAAAATATTAGCGCCATCTGTTTTTGAGACTGCCCTAAATTAGTTGACCATATATGCTAACTTGTAGTCAGCTGATTAGACAGCAAAACGGAAACTCGGTAGAAGAGTGCCGAAAACAAGGGAATAAAGAGTTCCGTAAAACCCGGCTTTTAACCAAAAATAGATGACTCACAGTCTTTCGTTCTCTAGCTGAACCTCAAGCCAACAAGTTGTGCGCGTGCCTTAAAACAGCACTTTGTGCTAAAATTGAGTGCGGAGAAATAATTATTCAAAAGTTCGTGGTGCCTTCTCTTTAAAAAGGTAATAAATTGAATTCGTTAAATATAATGTTATTTTTTTGTCGCTTACGATTTCTGATAAAAATACATTTTTTTTTTGGTTTTATTTTTTTGTTTATCGGAATCGGCAGCAGAATAATTTAATATTTTTGAATTTTTGCCTTGATTTTGAAAAGAGCTATAATTTAACGCACTTTAAATTCAGTCCAGCTTCCGCAGACAAATATGCTACGGCAAAAATGTCTTTAGCTGCTGAAAATCAAAGCAAATATTTAATTCCTCTTTTATTTTTGTGTGCATTTCATTTACTTTGTTTTTGCTTTTGGGTGCCCTAGCATTTAGCTTTTTGCAATTGAGCCAACGAAGCTTATGCTTTTGCACGTGCAGTTATTTCTCCCTCACACAGCCATACCAACCAACACATCGAAAGATGAAACCAACACATCTTCCTGCGTGGGATGCTGATGTAAGCTGTCTCTTTCTTTTACTAAATTGGTATGATATCGCGACAAAATATATATGGATATAGCGTATGCTGCTCTATCATGCGTGCAGTATTAACCTGAGATAAGAGAGTGAAAGCGTCTATTTGGCTCTCTTAGATCAGTGGCTTTCGACCGAATTTGGCCAACGCAAGTAAAGTAAAGTAAAACCCGAATGGAGGTAACCTAGCCAATCTTGGTCTTTCTATATGCTTTATCGTACCACCTCTTCCCCTTGCCTATTCGTTTGATAGTATAGAAATTAATAAGGTATGATTGTATACATGGGAGCCTTATGCCGACGAGCCACAGCCGTTGTCGCTAGCGCGAACTCCGTTCGAGATACAATATCATCTGCTCTTTCAAATAAAACAGCGATCGTTATTCGTTACTCAGCCTCCGAAATCTAATGAATATGTATACTAATCATTAACACATTGTTTTTAATTTAAATAAATAGTTTAACAAATACACATTTTAATACTAAATGTTTTTATTTGTTTTTTTTTTAATTTTTTTTTACAAATAAGTTTTTTTACAAAATTTGTAATTTCCTTAAAGAATGCATTCCAGTCGAATAGAAAGGAAATCTGACTTTAAGTTCAGAAAGTTCGTCCCGAATTATTTTTACTGGCTGTTTGACTTTAAAATCACATGCATTTATAATTTAAGACCTCCACAAAGTATTGATCATTAAAATAAATTCAGAAACGATTAATTTATAGTTCGTGTAGAGACAATTTTTGCCGGTTTTAGCTGACGAATGGGTGCCCACTAAGTACACTGGTCGGCGTATTTATTTTGACATAGCTTACCTTTGACTACAAGTCCATTTTACCAAGTACTGATGTACTCTACGGCTCGAAAAAAAAATTTCAAAATAAAGTGCATATAAATCACTTTAAATTTGCTTAATAATTTGCCTATTATCTTTTAAAATTTTTTTTCTGCTGATGAGAATGCAAGCACACCTCGAATTTTGCATGGCATAAGTATTTTGACAAACTTCTCTGGTTCAAAGTTCTTAAGTAATCGATTTTGGTTATATTTTTTTTAAAAGTAATTTTGAGTCGTAGATTCCAAAAACTCAAATCTTTTTTTGTCCGAGCAATAGTTTTCGAGATAAAAATGTCAAGTTTTACAGGTAACAAGCTTAATTTTTCTTTTTCTAATTAAAAAAATTATAAAAAAATGTTAAAAAAAAATTTTTTGTCATAGCATTTAAAGCTTTTTTGTCTTCGATCATTTTAAAAGTAGTTTGAACCAAATCGGACAACAATTACAGAAGTTTCGACTATAAACAATTCAAAGATAAAATTGTCAATAGAAAATTGTATGAAGTTATTAATATGCACTTTATTTTGAAATTTTTTTTCGAGCCGTAGAGTACATCAGTACTTGGTAAAATGGACTTGTAGTCAAAGGTAAGCTATGTCAAAATAAATATGCCGACCAGTGTAAGTAGTTAAACCGCCTTAAAATAATGAAAACTTGATGTATGTATATTAGGCCGGAGCGAAAAGCACTTTTTTGTTATTTTCCAATTTCTTGGGTGCGGAATCGTTGACCCGCTATAAAATAATAATGTATGCAAAAAATCAGATTTTTTGGAGCCCATCCTGAGGTGGCGCACCGACGTTGTTTTTTGAAAAATCACTCAAAAATTGAAAAATTTGTGAAAAAATGTCATATAAAAAGAAAACCCGATCTTTTTTCACATTATGCTTATTTTTTATACATAGCCCTTCTTTATATAACTGTATCAACTGTTAAGATCGGACTAAAAATGTAGAAGCTAGAATTTTTTGTATGGATATTAAATTGGGTAATAATATAAATCGTCGTTTGAATATAAATCGTCAGCGAGCGAACACAATAAAATGTGTTTCGTAGTATGGAGCTTTTTGGTTAGGGGAAAATAAAATATATGGATAAGTTCGTCATTCGTCAGCCGATTTTTATGAATGATGGCTTGTTTTGCTCGAGAAAGTCCAAGCTCTATGTTCAATTTGTCAAACTGAAGATATTTTTGCGATTTATATACTTTTTGAATTTTTCTTTGTACCTTTATCACAAAAAATTCAAATTTTTTAACTTTAAAAGGCTCTAACATCATAACGATCATGCCGATTTTAGGAATTTTTATTACCTTTAGTTAGAACCTTTCTTTGTTGAAAACGCCAATCGCGTTAATGATTTATGCTCAAATAAGCTGAGTCATCTTAAAAATAATTCGAACAAAATTTCAAAAAATTCTATGTTGAAAACTAAAAAGAGGAAAATTTTTTAAAATTCGTTTTCGTATTTAGAAATCCAAAATCTATATGAAAAATATAGCGCAAGCTAACTTTGGCGCGCCAAAGTTTGGATACCCTTGCAGTAACCCGTGTAAGCCGTCAGATTTTTTACAACATTTTTTAAATGTTGATTTTGAACCGATCGATCCTATGGCAGCTATATGATATAGTAGCCCGATTTACACCAAATTTGGTCAGCCTGTTTAAACTTAATCAAACATATAATGTGTATATTTGGTGGAGATATTTTGAGAAACAAAAAAGTTTTTCATAGTAAATGTTGTTTTCGAACCGATCGTTCCTATGGCAGCTATATGATATAGTAGTCCGATTTACACCAAATTTGGTCAGCCTTTTTAAAACTTAATCAAACACACAATGTGTATATTTGGTTGAGATATCTTGAGAAACAAAAAGTTTTTCATACTAAATGTTTATTTCCAACCGATCGTTCCTATGGCAGCTATATGATATAGTTATCCGATCCGGCCGGTTTCGACATATGTACTGCGTGCAGCAAAAAGACGGACCTGTACCAAGTTTCATCAAGATAGCTTCAAAACTGAGAGACTAGTTTGCATAGAAACAGACAGACAGACGGACAGACAGACGGACATGGCTATATCGACTCAGCTCGTCGCCCTGATCAAGAATATATATACTTTATGGGGTCTGTGAGGCTTCCTTCAATGCGTTACACATTTCGTGACAAAAATATAATACCCTCTGCAAGGGTATAAAAATATAAAGATTTCTGAGGCAGGCAAAAAGTTCCAAATTGTATACTAGTGCACTGTTATAGTCACAGGCAAGCTGACGGTTATTACCCAACTTGATAACCATAAAAAAAATTCTAGCTTCTACATTTTTAAACCGATCTTAACAGTTGATACAGTTTTATAAAGAAAAATGTTAGGGCTATGTATGAAAAATAAGCATTATGTGGAAAAAGATCGGGTTTTCTTTTTATATCACATTTTTTCACAAATTTTTCAATTTGTGAGTGATTTTTCAAAAGAACGTCGGTGCGCCACCTCAGGATGGGCTCCAAAAAATCTGATTATTTGCATACATTATTATTTTATAGCGGGTCAACGATTCCGCACCCAAGAAATTGGAAAATAAAAAAAAGTGTTTTTCGCTCCGGCCTAATGTATATATATCAATAAATGATTATTTAAAACAAAATATTCTTTTGCTAACTTAAGGTATTTTTTTTATTGTTATTAACATCAGATTGTCGTATGAGACCCCAAACATAATCGCCCATCATGTTATCATTCCACACACCCTGATACTGTCGCTCAATAGCTTTCAACTGTTGGTGAAATCTTTCTCCGTGTTCATCGTTGAAGTCATCTAAATTGGGTGGCAAAAATCCAAGTGGGAATGCAGGAAATGAATTTTGAGTGACATGTTTGCGCCAATTTTATCATAGTTTGCAATGAACTCTTCAATGATTTGAACGTAATTGGTTTTTTGTTTTTTTGTTACCCAAAAAGTTTTGCGTTACTTGTCGGAATGATTCCCAGACTGCTTTCTCATCTGATGTCAATAAAGAGGAGAACTCCTCATTTTCCAATAGCTTCCCCCCCTTTCGTTATCTTTGCTGTCGGGGATTCTACGATTATTGGGGCGATCGAAAAGTTTAAATACAATTTTGAATTTTCGGTGCCAGCAGCTCTTTGCACTGTGTTAGAGCGAGAAACCGATAGTATTGTATAAAGCAGTGCTTTATAGTGTCGGTTTCAACTTCACCGCTTGTCGCGGATATTCAAACCGTTTTATTTTATTACATTTTTTGCAAATTTATTTATTGCAATCTAGTTAATTTACAGTTGTTGTTGTTATAATTCTTATTTCTATTTTGTATCCTGCAGGAGACATTAGTATATGACAAGGTGTGCCGAAGGTAAACATTTTTTACAACGACACATTTTGAAAAGTATTGTGAAACAAGCGCCGTAGGAAAAAAATTTTTTTTAAAAAAATTGCGAGCTATTTGAAATGCAGCGTAAGTAGCAGTGCTTTGTGTAGCCACCCTGCAATCCAGATAACATGGCTACGACTTTCCAATTGCAGAACACCTGCCACTTATGCTGTTTATATTAAATTAAGTCAAAAAGCTTCACCATTTTGTCATATGATTCTTATATAAAAATATACTTTAGACTAATCTTGCTGCTGTCAACAAATAACATCCAATCCTTTGGGCTATACGTTCCGCAAAGTTCCGTTAAGAGTCCGCAAATGTCATGGCAAATGCATATACCATTTTTCATCAAGTAGAATCTGGAAAAGGACAGATGTTCACTTCGGTAAACAGATACTTTGATGTCTGGCTCCAGTAGATTTCGATACTTTAACAACGCCAATATTACAGCTTTTTTCTTTGTGAGGTCCAGATCCATAACCAAATCATCCAATTCTATCTGTGAAGCAGCTCACAGGAAGCTGAAAGCCATGATCAGATACTTTTGGATAAATGCATTTAGTTTGTTTTCCGATACCAATTTTTTCAACTGGTTATTTGAAAAGTTCTAAAAAGAAAAAATTTGGATATTATACTGTTGCAGATAGATTGCTTTCATTAAATGCGGTACTTACATATTGTAATACAGACTAACTTTGCACTTAATGCAAACAAATGATGGTGCCCAAGTTTCATTCCGATCTTTGAACTTAAAGCCAAACAGAGTCAGAAAACACGCGTTCATCCTTTCGCTGAAGCTAATCCTTTACTTGGAATGTAATATGATGAATATATATATCATTATAATAAGTGGCAGTAGATAGAACGAATGCAAATAAAAGGCAAACAGTTTTCAATATGATTTATTTATTTTTTAAGCTCTCTACAATTTGGACTTTAACATTTTACATAATGTTAATTTTTACCTAATGATTGGTTTTATAGTTTTATTTAGGAAAGATTTATTTTCAGAGATATGGTAAGAATAGCCTCAAGAAGTGAGTTAAAGCATTTCATAGGCACTTTACAGTGTGGCGAGTTATAAAGTAGGATAGTCGAAGGCATTCTATGATCTCGGTAGACTTTTGATTTTCTAAGAAGTTTAGTTTATTACTAACGTGCCAATAACAAAAGAAAATTTCTGTGTTCCTCAATTACTAAGTTTATACAAAGCATTTATAAAACCTCAAATTTGAAAAAAATATATATTTAAAATATGCACAACTAAATGAATCACAAAATAATAGGAATTTTAATTAAATTAAATTTATATCGACGTTTACGTTAGTCGAATTCATGAAATTAATTAATTAATTTGGGCTACATATAAACAAAATAATAGTTTTCAATTAATACTCCGCGAAGTTCGTTTTGATTTTAGCATTACATACTTTGGACCTTTTGCCACTACTACTTATGTATATGTTACTTTAAACTAAAATTTGTATCAATGTATTATAAATACTTTACACCAATTGTTATTCTATTCGACTAATTTGTTTATTTTTTTTGTGACTACCCATTGATGTTTTTTAACTTATCGTGTTGACTTAAACTTTGGAATCAACATTTAGTTCAGGACGTTTTATGTGAGCACCTTGAAAAATTATGACTAAAGGAATTCAACAACAGAAAAATCCAAATTAATTGCATTGGCTCATCAGAATGTTTAGTTTCTTTAAATATCGGAGAAAATAAACTTTAAAAAAGGTACAGTGCGAGGACTTATGTAAAAAATTCGTGAAAGTGGACAACCAGAGAGAAAAGAAAGTTTCCATGGAAGAAAATGCAAAAGTCTACAAGAAGATCGTTTTATCTTGAGATCGAGCCTACAAACTCGCTTTAAAAATGCTGCCGAGATAGAATCTGAAGTGAAGAAACGATTTAAAAATTATATTTCGGTTCGAACTGTTCTGCTGATAAACGAGATGGCTGCAAGCAAGCCTGTTGAAATGCTCCTTCTTAATAAACAAATGATAAACTTATATTCTCGGATAAGTTCAATTTTGACCAAATTGGGCGCGATAGCTTCCATACAACTCGCCTTAAAAGAGGACAACAAATTCCGAAAAATGTGATTTTTTTCCCTTTCAGCTACTGGCTCCATACTTGCCACAACCCCACTGAGAATGATCTCTTCATACTCTTCATCCCACATCATAATATAAAGATAATACTTTACGGTAGCAAATCAACAATTATCAGAATTTTATATCCCCTTTTAAGGCAAGGTCAAAATTGAACTCATCCGTGAATATTATGCGTGCCCACTCAGATTCACCAAACAAAAAATCTTTCTGTGACAAACTAAACAAGCGTTAAGACCCTGTACTTTAAAAAAGTACAAAAGGGTCTATTAAGTTCGTGCAAATGTGCGTAACAGGTAGAAGGAGGCGTGGCAGACCCCATTAAGTAAATATATTCTTGATCAGCATCAACGGCCGAGTCGATATAGCCATTTCCGTCTGTCGATCTGTCCCATAATTGAGTTTGAGACCGGAAGAGCTAGAACACCAAACTTAATATGTAGGTTCATCTATATCTTGTATGGATCAAGATTGTTTTAGATTTTTGCCAATCATTTTTAAATCGTTCCTTCACTTTACATTCCATCTCGACAGCATTTTTTAAGCGAGCATGAAGGCTCGATCTCAAGATAGAACGATCTTCCAGTAGACTTTTCATTTTTTTCTGTAGGAACTTTCTTTTCTCTCTAGTTATCCACTCTCACGAAATTTTTTTATAAATCCTCGAACTGTACCTTTATTAAAGTTTATTTTTTCCGATATTTAAAGAAACTAAACATTCTGATGAGCCAATGCAATTTATTTGGATTTTTCTGTTGTTGAATTCCTTTAGTCATAATTTTTCAAGGTGCTCACATAAAACGACCTGAACTAAATGTTGACCACAACGTTTAAGTCAACACGAAAAACGAAGAAAACATCAAAGGGTACTCCCAACAAAAAAAATTAGTCGAAAAGAATAACAATTGGTGAAACCACAGACAGCAAAAGTCAAAATTTGATTAAGTTTCTGAGTGCGGTTTTATCTTTTGTCGTGAGTGTATATAATATTCGTAAAGTATAATGTTTTACTTTTGCAAATTAGTTGTTTCTGATATGTGCAGTCAGAATCGGTGCTCGAATTAATTTAATAAATGTATGAAAACCTAAAAATTATGAGCTATATGATTATTATTAAGTAGGTACTTTGAGTGTCACATTAGCTTCAGTTTATGCATCGAGAACAGTTCAATATAAAACAAATAATTTATTTTTCGTGGACATTTCATTATTATACACTCTTAAAATAGGATTGAGTTAGGACTAAGATTTGCGGATCACCACTTAAAAATTGACAATTCCACTAGTTAAGTATTAAAGTAGCGAGCCTACTCCTTCTTCTGTTTGTCTTCGTCAGAAGCAAACCACAGTGGGCACATGCCGATTAAACAACCAGCTGTGATTCCTATAATTCGACCCTAAAAGATAAAAAATATAATATTCATTTTTATTCATTTTCAAGTAACATATGAGCATTTTCAAAATGTCAAACATAATTTTTCTCATTTAAAGGGAAAAATAAAAGGTAAACTTATAGCACTCGCTTAGCTATTAGGTTGATTTTGAGCCTATAGCTAAGGTTAATTTTGTGCGATTGTTCGTTTTAATGAACAAATTGTGTATGTCAGGGGTGGGCGGCCAATTTCGACATATTATCTCTACACAAAATAAACAACAACCACAGTTACAAGCCGCTATAGGGGTGAGTTGCACGTCCAGCAATCGACTTTATACTTGTGTGCCTCGTCGCCGCGCCGCATGTATTTTCCAAGTCGATCCAGAGGACACGGGATCGATCCCTTAAGCTGCAGGCTGTCAGCAGAGCGCTCTGTAGTAAGAATCGTTCGATCCAGCTTACGAATTTCCTAAAGCAGCTTCCGCAACGAGCTTAAACGTTTTGCTGAGTTTGGTATAGCCTGTGCTACATAGTATTCTGCTTGGAAACCTTCTTAGTTGTAAGGGTTGTCAATACGTTAGCGGTACTCTTAGCTTAGAGTCTAGAGTACTCGATCGGCTTCATTTTGTTATGTTGCCAACTCATTTTTTGTGTACTTCTATCAAAGAGTCTTTTGCTATGCAGTGCTATTTTAACGCGTGTTAGATAAACAACGCATTTATAAAAGGGTAAGTCTTATTGTTAATTTTTCTTGCATTATATTGTGTAATTGTTTTATACAGGCACATATTTTTAAATTGCCTCGTATGTGGGGTAAGTCAAATGAGTTAATAAAATGCTGGACCAACATGGAATGTAAGTATATACATTTGAAAGTAAAATTTAATCAAAGAAAAAACTAATGTATTTACATTTTCATTTTACTTTTCAGAATTAATTAATTTAATACTATTAATATTAAGTCCTTGTATGAAAATGTTTATTAAATAAAACTAAAGAATAAAGGTGAATAAAAAATATCTGTATGTATACTTAATTTTTGCAGCAGCCAAGTCCCTATGAAGGGAGAAGTGCCAGCCAGAATTCCAAATGGAATATCCAAGAATTCCCAACTTAAATTATCCAACAGCAGAAATGGAAACTGAATTTCATGCAGAATGAGTCTATGACGAACTCAGGAGAACGTTCGGAGCGGAACCTGCCGTAGAGTAGTGGGGATATCCTACCAAAGAGTGAAATCCTCTGAGTCGGATTGCGTCAAATTGGTACATTTTTCTGCGGAATATTTCCTTCTGGGATGTTTTTGGAATTGTGCCTTCCATAGACCATCACCCCTTCAGGAAGTTCCTCGCTACCATCTACGCTGAACAAAGCCGTCAATTTTGTGTTATTTTGTTTTAGAGTTGGTGGAGGTACGAGAATTTCTATAAAGCTAATTGTGAGCTCTTGGTAAAGAATTGCTGTGTAGTGAAATTGCGTTGTGAGCCCAGGTCCCGGTTCGAGTATATAGCATGCCCACCCCTGGCATATGGGATGAATATAATATATTTTGCTTACCCAACTGGAAGCTCGCCTGCTGGATCTTAACTCAAATTGCGCTGCTGTCATTCGAGGCTGTTTCAGGCCCAATAGCGTACAGACCTCTTCCACATATGAAGCAGTTGTAATGCCAATAATATCACTGATGGTATTACCCAAGCCAGCGGCGGCCATAGTCGATAAAGTTATAAAGTGACCCAAATAACTTTCGATATACTCGCCCTGCGAAAATAATAAGTTTTTTTTATTATCAATACGAAAGAGGGAAGCATAGTTTTACATATAAAAGATTACGCAAGCTATCTAAAGGTAGCTAAAGCTCAAGATTGTATATAACGATACCAGACCTAAAATCTGTGAGTTTGGTTGAGATACGAGGGTGATTTTAATTAACAGGCTACACCACTGTAATCGTTGTTTTCCTTTTTAGCGTTATTTAGCGGTTTTTTTTTAATTCAGGAGGAATAGAACAAAGTGAATTAAATTTGGGGATATTGTTAAACATATATTGAAGAATACAAGAAAAATGTGTTCAAGCAAAAAAAAGACGTGTTTCGCTGGAAAGCTTCCGCGGCACGCAGCATAAGTGGTGTAAATCCGAACCTTCGGAAAAAAAAATTCCTCTTAATCTTCATTAGTATACCCAGAGAAACACGTACGGATTTTAAAAAATGCAGTAAGCTACAATGGAGCAAGCTCGACAGTAGGAGACCCTGTACTTTTTGAGTGCAAAGCGTTCACTATAGATTGTTCTTCAATGTTGCGTACCATTCAATAGATGGCGCCACTACGAAGATAAGTTGATAAACACAGCGGTCGCTTGCGTCTCTTCTTCTTCCTTTTGCCCGTAACATTGTTAGTTGAATAACTTCCACGTTTATCATCCGATTGGAATGAAGGTTTGGACCATAATGTATATTGTATGTACCAAAAATCGAGGCGCTAGCATTAAAGGTGCTTTTGTAATTTGACTTACAATTTTTGTATTTTAATTTCTGGGGGCGGAGGGGGCGTGGCAAAAATCTAAAACAAACTTGATCAATGGGAGATATAGATGAAGCTACATGCCATCCCATCTGAGATCTAGGCGACACAAAAAGGGACAGACAGACGGACAAGGCTATATCGACTCGGCTGTTAATGCTGATCAAGAATATATATACTTTATGGGGTCTACCACGCTTCCTTCTGCCTGTTACGAATTTTTTTTTTGGACAAACATAATACCCCCTGTTGTACTTTTTCAAAGCACATGGTCTAAAAATATTGATTTTTGTAAATTTGGCGAGCTTTGAAGAAAAAAGTCAAAATTTCACCTAAACAATTTACAGTTTTTGACTGATTAAAAATCGGGTAGTTATTTTATCGAAAAATCCGTACGTGTTTTTCTGCGTATTCGCGTTCTGAAGATACTTATGATTAAAATTTGAGTCGAAAATTTTGAAAATGGTTCGAGTTGTGCTGCGTGCCGATTTCACAAGCGAGAAAAACGCGTTCAAAGTTTTGGTAGTCCCTCTGTGGCGGAAAAATATTTTGTAAGCAAAAAATAAATGTTTTTATAGTTGAAAATTTTACAGTGGTGTAACTCCTTAAGTATAGAGGTATGTAGTATATAAATAACACAGTGTGACAACCAAAAAAACCCTGGAATTTGGGGGACACGATCAAAATATGAATTTACCGCTAAAAACACGAGTTTTGCTATGTATAGGTAATTAACAGCTTGTGACTTAGTGAATTTTAACCCAATAAAGAAGAATAGAACTTTTGATTGGTGTAAATGTCGTTTGACCAAACTTGAGACACTTTCCATACTACTTACTTATGGAATTTTTTCTAAATCGGCTTAGAAATTGAAAATTTGTGTAAAATTCACTAAGTTACAAGCTGTTAAGTATATATATATAGCAAAACTCATTTTTTTTTAGCAAAAAATTTAGATTTTGGGGTTGTCCCCCAAATTCCTTTGTGACCTTTGCTTATCTCTCACAGCCATCCTTTGATGAAGAACTTAGCCTAACAAATAACATTTTTATAATAATAAAAGCCAGACTTCTGTGGAGTGCCACTTTGCAAATTTAAACAGATTCAAGTTTATTCTAATTTTATAAATTAACTAGAGGGCTTGCCCCCTGCTCGCTTCGCTCGCCAATCCCCGGATCGCTACGCTCGCTGAAATCTTGGAAAAAATATGGAGTGGAAATGAGGAACACTTCTCACAGCTATAGCCGGACCTTATATTATTTTTTATACGAATCCGGAACGTAAATAGACGCTTTGCGCTGCTTTTAATTTTTCTCTGGAATTGGACTTAAAATAATAGTAGTACCACTAACCAATGAATACATAGATGTTTCCAACCTCGATTTTCGTGCTACACAATGTTTTGCTACTCAATTTTAAGAAGCTTATAGATCATAGTCTAGCGAGCAACAAGTGCTGCCGAGATAATCTAGGAGACAGAAAGCATCTAGCCGCAAGGTAAGTTCAGTATCGAATGGACAATCAGCCCTAAGGGACGTCTGCGCAACTTTGATTTTTATGTTTTTTGGCGGACAGACGTACATACGCATGTACTTATAAGCTCGGCTGAAAAGTTCGTATCGTTTCTCTTAGAGGGCGCCACTAGAATAAAGTCTTTATCATTTTTGAGGAGTATCAAAAGATATATGTTGTAACTTCATAGGTGTCACACTTATAGTTTTTGAGATACAGCATTTTGGGTGAAGCTAATTTGTTATTTTGAAAAAGAAAAATGGATGTTGATGAAACATTAGTTTTTAATAAACAGAAAGTTGCTGATGTCAAAAAGTGGCTTAATAAGTGTTACCCGGACTCTGCTCCAGGAGAAGCAACAATTTGCAGGTGGTTTTCTAAATTCCGTACAGGCCATATGAGCACCGAAGACGATGAACGCACTGGGCGTCCAAAAGAGGCAGTTACGGACGAAAATATCAATAAAAAAAATTTTGCGCAAGCTAACTTTGGCGCGCCAAAGTTTGGATACCCTTGCAGTGCCCTGTGTAAGCCGCCAGATTTTTACAAAATTTGTTAAATATTGATTTCGAACCGATCGTTCCTATGGCAGCTATATGATATAGTAGCCCGATTTACACCAAATTTGATCAGTCTGTTTAAAACTTAATCAAACACACAATGTGTATATTTGGTTGAGATATCTTAAGAAACAAAAAAGTTTTTCATACTAAAGGTTGTTTTCGAACCGATCGATCCTATGGCAGCTTTATGATATAGTAGTCCGATTTACACCAAATTTGGTCAGCCTGTTAGAAACTTAACTTACTTAACTCCAAAACAAACCTTTTTGGTTCAGATGGGATGACATACGTACGCCGTAAAGTCGGAGAACGGTTCAAGAATAAGTGCCTAAAAAGAATTGTAAGGCAAGGAGGATCCCTGTGGTCTGGGTACAGAGACGAAGCCACGTGCGCTGAGTACGCACCCTTAAGGCCAGTGACCGTGGGACCAGCGGATGCAAGACGACACCCAACTAAAGCCCAAGTGTTAAGGTACGCAGCCCCAACAACAGCAGCGGTAACAACGACCAATGGCAGCCTAAGACGACAGCAGCGGTATGAACAGCAGCAGCAGCATAAACAGCGACGCCGGCAGAGCGTAGGTTAAGTGGATAATTATAAGACATAATTGTTTTAGTTCTAATCAAACCACCAATAAATACAGTTGTATTTTTTTTAAAAAGAAATAACTCAATTTCTTAATTGGCGCCCGAGCAGGGACCGTGTTAAAAAGCAACTTAAAAAGTTCACGCGTCGAAAAATAGAGTGCCTACAAAGTAGCTACTGTTCGCAAAAAGTGCCTGCACGACCAGCCACAAACGTGAACGCGACAATTATTGAACAATCTAGCGATTCGTCAAAAGTGCCTGCAAAACAGCTACAGCGCGAACGAGAAGTATTGTGTCAATATAGTGAACTGCTTTTTTCACGGTTCTGAAAAAAAAACTTGATTGCTGATACCCTATAGTGTCCGTCCGTAGGGTACCGTGAGTTGTGTGTGTGCTGCAGGATCTTGAGTAACTAGACTCCACCGTGGGATAGACGAAAGGGATAAATCCGAGCCACCGTCGCGGGAATCACCAATGCTGAAACTACTATTGTAAGCGTATCTTTTAAGCAGAATTGAAAAGAAAATTTTTTTAAAAACAACAAACAAGAAAACACACAAGAAATTAAATTTAAGAAACAATTAAAATATAAATAAGAGATCGAAAAAATTTGTTCCAAATAGGAAAAAAACTATAGCAAACCCACTTCATTGATAAAATTACCTAATTTTCTTTTGTTTTTGTTGAAAAAATCATCAGCACCATTTCCTCTTCCGAGAATTCACCCCCAGATTTTTCGCAAGCTATTACCGAGCTAGGCGAAGCATTCTCTAAATTAAACATGCCGGACACTAATACTAAAACCCACGAACAACCAAGTACGTCGGGTAATGCTCTTTTATCGACATCTATTGAAAACACAGTTGAAAGGTATCTTAAGAAAATATTACAGGAAAGGGGCGACGAATTACTACATCCAAACGCAAACGCTTACGCAATGACCGACCAGACTATAGCACGAGAGCATGTTGGAAAAATTAGTGAGCTAGATAGACTGCCAGATGTAGTAAGAATTTTAAAAGATTTTTCCGGTAACAAAGCTGAATTCACCTCATGGCGCAAAAGTGTGGACAGAGTATTTGAAGTTTACTCCGGCCAACAAGGTACCCCAAAACATTATGGGATTTTACTGGTAGTACGCAGTAAGATAGTAGGGGAAGCCGATGCCGTACTAGAGGCATATAACACCCCATTAAATTGGAAAGCAATTGCGCAGTGCCTTACAGATCATTTTGCAGACCGCAGAGATCTTAAGACACTAGAATACCAGTTGTATACGCTCAGTCAACGCGGCAAATCGATCGACGAATTTTATCAGACGGTGTACTATCATCTGTCTTTAATTCTGAATCAGATTAACAATCACGATTCATCGCCAGAGACGTTGAGAGCCCTTACAAAGATCTACAGGGACAAAGCCCTGGATACTTTCATAAGAGGCCTTAATGGAGATTTGCCTAGATTGTTAGCTATCAAAGAACCAACTGATCTAAAACATGCCCTTCACTTGTGCCGACTAATCGAGAACCAATCTATTAGGAACGCCGTTAATCCCATCAAGGCTCCTTTGTTACCACCAAGAAACAACCAACAGGGTCAAAGATTCATTAACCAATACCCATTCCGATCTAACACTCCTCAAGCCGTCAATAGGAACAATTTTAATCCAAATTTATATTACACTCCAAAACCTGCTGTTTTTTCGCAACCACCCAATTTCGCTCCAAGACAAACGTATCAACAACCGCAGCAATTTTTTAACGCACCACCAAGACCATCGGCTCCCAAGCCACAACCGCCTCCACAACCAATGGAAGTGGATTCATCTATCCGAACAAGAAATATTAACTATATGAACAGACCGGACAATAACCAGTTCGCTGGAAAAAGACCCTTATCTTCAAGGGCAGATCAAATTCCAAACAAATTCCAGAGACAATTCCACATTAATACGGGAGAAACATTAGGGCAGGTCACGGACGATCAAGCTGAAGGCGAAGCTAGTGCTTATGCTGAGGCATATGCTAACGCTTACACCGACGCCTATGCACACTACATGGACGAACAAAACTACTTTACAGAAATGGAAGAGCAAGGCATTCCCGAGATGGTATATGAAACCGAAAACTTCCAGAACAACGACATTCCAACCGAGACAACAGACATGGCTGAACTCAATTTTTTAGTCTAAATCGTTCCTCGTTGCCTTATTTTCAATGTAGAACGAGGGACGGCAAGGTATTAAACTTCCTCATTGATACCGGATCCAACCAAAACTACATACAGCCTTCATTAGTAGAAAACCCGAAAGCAAACAAAGAAGATTTTTACGCTAATTCGATTGGCGGAAAAATAGCAATTACCCATCACGTTTTTCTAAATCTTTTCAGTCTCTACGACACACCAATCAGATTTTTCATACTACCCACTCTCAAAACGTTCCATGGCATCTTGGGTAATGATACTATGAAACAGCTTAACGTAATAATCGATGTTAGAAATGACATTCTCGTAGTAAATGGAAACAAACGATTCCGAATCAAACAATTGCCTGCACAGGCAATTAACAATATAAAAGTAAGAACCGAACACATGTCCGATAGTCAAAAGAAAACAATAGACACCCTAACGAATACCTTCAGAAATCTTTTCGCAGACCCAGAACAAAAATTGACCTACGCTACAAACGTAGTAGGCGAAATCCGAACATCCTCAGACACCCCTGTTTACACCAAACACTATCCGTATCCTATCGCACTCAAGCAAGAAGTAGAGAAACAAATAGCAGAAATGTTAGACGACGGAATAATACGACCTTCTAGATCGCCATACAATGCACCAGTATGGGTAGTACCAAAAAAAACCGATGCTTCAGGACAAAAGAAATATAGATTAGTTATTGACTACAGAAAACTCAATTTAGTAACTATACCCGATCGATACCCCATGCCCGAAATAGGGGAAATCATAGCCCAACTAGGAAACAATAAATTTTTCACGGTCCTCGACCTAAAAAGCGGTTTCCATCAGATCCCGTTAAAAAGACAAGACATAGAAAAAACGGCATTCGCAGTCAATGGCGGGAAATATGAATTCACAAGACTACCATTCGGTCTTAAGAACTCCCCCTCAATTTTCCAAAGAGCCCTAGATGACATTCTAAGGGAACATGTTGGAAAAATTTGCTATGTCTACATTGATGACATTATCGTTTTTAGCAAAACAGAAAACGAACATGCTCATCACTTGGAACAAGTCTTCACGACGTTACAAAACGCGAACATGAAAGTACAGATGGACAAGTGCGAATTTTTCAAAAAAGAAGTCAACTTTTTAGGATTCACTATCTCAGATCAAGGCGTAAAAACCAATACACAAAAAGTTCAGGCGATTTCTAAGTTTCCCATTCCCCAATCTCTCAAAGAGCTGAGATCATTTTTAGGTCTCTCAGGTTACTATCGTAGATTCATAAGAGACTACGCAAAATTGGCGAAACCGCTCACCACTCTATTGAGAGGCGAAGGCGGCCGAATCTCAACCAGAATATCAGACAAAGTCCCAATAAGCATGAATAAGCAGGCTATAGAGGCTTTCGACAAAATCAAACAGACACTCAGTTCAACAGACGTTATGCTAAAATACCCCAACTTCAGTAAAGAATTTCACTTAACAACCGACGCTTCAAACTTTGCAATCGGAGCTGTTCTCGAACAAGAGGGCAAACCCATTACCTTCATATCTCGCACTCTGTCAAAAACAGAAGAAAACTACGCGACAAACGAGAAAGAGATGCTTGCAATCGTTTGGGCTTTGCAGAGCCTTCGAACATACCTATACGGTAGAGCCAAGGTCGTAATCTTTACAGACCACCAACCTCTTACTTTCGCCTTAAGCAACAAAAACCATAACGCTAAATTAAAACGTTGGAAAACCTTTATAGAAGAATTTAACTACGAACTAAAATACAAACCAGGTACCTCCAACGTAGTGGCAGACGCTTTATCCAGAAACCCAATTATCGAGTTAAACAGTACCGAGGCCACAGTAATGAGTGACGAAAGTTCGTCACACAATTTAATCCCTTCAATGGAAGTACCCATTAATGTTTTCAAAAACCAACTCTTTATACTAACCGGCGAAAAACCCGACTACCGATTTGAAATTCCATTTCCAACATACCACAGACACATAGTAACTCGACCAAGCTACACAGAAACCGAATTAATTCAAATTTTTAAAGAAAGGCTCGATCCAAGAATAGTTAACGGTCTGTGCACTCCAGAACACATCATGGGACGAATTCAAGAATTTTATCCAGTCCATTTCTCATCTTATAAAATAAGGTACACACAAAGACAAGTAGAGGACATTACCGACATTAACAAACAAAGTGAAATAATAGCCCACGAGCACAGACGAGCACATAGGAATGCTTCAGAAAATAAAGCTCAAATCTTAGAAAAATACTTTTTCCCACAGCTACATAAAAAAGTAAAAGAAATTGCGAAGTCGTGCTTAACATGCAAGGAATCTAAATACGACAGACACCCTCCAAATTCTGAAATTCAGCCAACCCCGATTCCCCAATCCCCAGGTGAAATCATCCATGTCGACATCTATATTACCGAGAAATACACTATATTAACAAGCATCGATAAATTTTCAAAATATGCCCAAGTAAAAGTTTTAAAGTCAAGAGCCTCAGAAGATATAAAAATTCCACTGAGAGAAACCTTAATAGCATTCGGTATTCCAAAAATAATAGTCATTGATAATGAAAGAGCTCTGAACTCAGCATCGATTAAATTCCTTTTACAAGACCAATTAGGCATTCAAGTCTTTACCACACCCCCTTACAGTTCAACTAGTAATGGCCAGATAGAAAGGTTTCACTCCACCCTATCAGAAATTATGGCATGCCTCAGAAAAGACAATAGTGACATGAATTTTACCGATGTCCTTTTCAAAGCAGTTCAAGAATATAACTCGTCCATTCACACTGTAATCGGAAAAAAACCAAGAGACATATTCTTCGGTATGGCAGCCTGTAACGACCCAGATAAAGCAGAAGAGAATAGAAAAAAAATAGTGGACAAACTCACAGGAAAACAAAAAGCCGATTTAGAATACCACAACAAAGACAAGAACGAGGTAAAGAATTACGAGCAAGGGGAGGTAATTTTCGTCAAAATCGACAAAAGATTGGGTTCAAAACTGACACCCAGGTACAGAAAGGAAATAGTAGCAGAAAATAGAAACTCAACCATCAAAACACAGTCCGGGAAAATAGTACACAAAAATAATATTAGAACTTAACTTACAGGATCATTTTACCAACATGCTTGGGGATAACGACAGTCCTCGACTATTCAAACTCACAAGTCATTTCAATCGACACTGGACTAGCAGCTAAACAGGACGGCACCTTTAAAATAATCCACATTTTTGATTTAGAGAAATACGCAACTATCTATTCATCACTGGAAAATTCACTTCAATCACTCAACCCATCTCATCCATTATACCCATACCTCTCCTTTGAGCTCTCGCAAGTCAAAAATGACTTAAAAAGACTCAAACCCCCAAACAAAAACAAAAGAGCAATTGAAGCATTAGGTACGGCGTGGAAATGGTTGGCAGGAACTCCGGACCACCACGATCATGAAGTTATAATTAATAAAATAAATGATCAACTAGAGAATAATAATAAGCAAGTTGTCATAAACCGCATAATAAATGAAAAAATTAATCAATTGACAAACGTAACTAATGCAATACTAAAAGTAACTTTAAGTTCAGAAGAAATTGTTAACCAAAAAGCAAATATTCTTAAATACAAAATACAATTAGTAAAAGAAGAATTGACCAATATTTTACATGCAATTACATGGGCCAAGTCAAACACTGTAAATTCATTTATTTTCTCAGCAATTGAAACCGACATTGTAGAACAAATTTTTCAGAAAGAAAACAATTTATTTTTCAACATAGAAGAACTTTTAGAATTCTCAGAAGTAAAACTTGCCACAAACGGTAAAGATCTAATTTACATAATTAGCCTCCCAACTATTAGCTTAGATAAATGCAGAACACTTAAAGTTAAAGCCGTAAAGAAAGCCCAAATTATTAACGATATAAAATACGAAAATTTACTAGAATGTAAGAACGAGCTATATGCCATAAAAGAAAATTGCGAAAATCATAATGACAGGACAATATGTAATAGAGATAATTTAATAGACTTAAGTAACGACACTTGCCTACACGCACTGCTTAACCTACAAAAACCAGAATGCACCATAATCAACAATCAACACATTCCGAACTTTGAGGAGATACTCCCAGGTACTATAATGCTGAACGGATTCGACGGTTTCGTCACATTAGACGAAAAAACATTGCAACTCCGGGGAACATACATCATCCAATACCGAAACTCCACAGTGAAAATCGGCGACAGGAGCTACAAAACAGAAGAGATCCAACCCGCGGAGCCAGAACCACCCCTGTTCCAGCTAGCAGTAGAAAGAACTAGACTGGACGAAGTACTCTCGCTGCAAATGATCAACGAGCTAAACATAAACAACACCAAGACACTGGAGAAACTCGGAGCCAAAGAAACTATACAGGCAACTCTCAGCTACACCTCGCTCAGCATCCTATTACTAGTAATAATAGGATTAGCCATCGAGCTCATCAGAAGAATAAGAGATGCAGCCTCAGAGAAGAGAACAGGTGACAAAAACGCACCAGACAATAGAACTCCAGTAGGGGTTTATGTGACGACCGAGGACGCTCGCACTTAAAGGGGGAAGAGTTAACACCCTGCATGTCAAAGCACCAACACAACAACAACAATATGAGTACACAGGCAACCTGGTCAAATATAATATAAACAGCCACACAACAACAACAATGTAGCTGATGAGACAACAACAACAAACATTAGCGGCTAAACCAAAACAACAACTTAAGCAACTACCAAATCACGCGGACACAGGTTGCGCAAGAAGCCACGAGCGCTGACCAAACGATATCAGCAGCTTACCGTGGGACTGGCGGATGCAATTGGACACCCTCGATCGGCAACGTTCTACAGGTGCGAACGGCAGAGGGTACAGAGACGAAGCCACGTGCGCTGAGTACGCACCCTTAAGGCCAGTGACCGTGGGACCAGCGGATGCAAGACGACACCCAACTAAAGCCCAAGTGTTAAGGTACGCAGCCCCAACAACAGCAGAGGTAACAACGACCAATGGCAGCCTAAGACGACAGCAGCGGTATGAACAGCAGCAGCAGCATAAACAGCGACGCCGGCAGAGCGTAGGTTAAGTGGATAATTATAAGACATAATTGTTTTAGTTCTAATCAAACCACCAATAAATACAGTTGTATTTTTTTTAAAAAGAAATAACTCAATTTCTTGATTCCTATATGTGCTCAGGCACGTTGTACGACATTTGGGTCGATATCATTGATACTTTTTTGAATCCAACACGTCAATTGTCTCAAGCCTTTCTTTTACGTTATACTTCTCAGTTCACCAAAGAAATCTTCATTTGGCCGGCCAGTTTGTGGGGTTCCGCTCTTTGGCACATTAGGGATTGAATTGTTCGACAAGAACTCTTGTGTCTTTTTTGTATGATGAGTCGATATTTTTCACTGCCAAAATACAAAATTAGCATTCCGATGATGATTTCTAATAAACGGAATAAAAATTATGCTTGGACACTTCTTATGGTACACTTCCTGGTTAATGGCTATTTTACTTGGGCTGAAAAATGGTTCTGAGATCCCTTTATCCAAATCGGCTATATATATCATAGCTATCTGCCCAAAAAAAATTTTGTACTTATATTTGAAATCAAGAGAGACTGTTCAAGTACTATATGTGCAGTAAAAGTGGTTTCCTGACATTTTTAGCCCACTAGAAGGAAAATAACTTTCGTCATCCAAAATGAACCATTTTTATACCCTTGCAGAGGGTATTATAATTTTGTTACGAAATGTGTAACGCATTGAAGGAGGCCTCACAGACCCCATAAAGTTTATATGCAAACTAGTCTCTCAGTTTTGAAGCTATCTTCATGAAACTTGGTACAGGTACGTCTTTTTGCTGCACGCAGTACATATGTCGGAACCGGCCGGATCGGATAACTGTATCATATAGCTGCCATAGGAATTTGGTGTAAATCGGACTACTATATCATATAGCTGACATTGGAGCGTTGGAGTTAAAGTAGTCCGATTTACACCAAATTTGGTCAGCCTGTTTAAAACTTAGTCAAACATAGAATGTGTATATTTTGTTGAGATATTTTGAGAAAGTTTTTCATACTAAATGTTGTTTTCGAACCGATCGTTCCTATGGCAGCTATATGATATAGTAGTCCGATTTACACCAAATTTGGTCAGCCTGTTTAAAACTTAATCAAACACACAATGTGTATATTTGGTTGAGATATCTTGAGAAATAAAAAGTTTTTCATACTAAATGTTTATTTCCAACCGATCGTTCCTATGGCAGCTATATGATATAGTTATCCGATCCGGCCGGCTCCGGCAGCAAAAAGACGGATCTGTACCAAATTTCATGAAGATAGCTTCAAAACTGAGAGACTAGTTTGCATATAAACTTTATGGGGTCTGTGAGGCCTCCTTCAATGCGTTACACATTTCGTGACAAAATTATAATACCCTCCGCAAGGGTATAAAAAATGACGGCCTACACGGCACTGCGAGGGTATCCAAACTTTGGTGCGCCAAAGTTAGTTTGCTCTATATTTTATCATAATTTTTGCAAATCTAACGACATTGAATTTTTTTCGATGTTTATTAGCTCTCCTGTAAAATGAGGTTACCCCTACTTCTTTCTGGCTTTAATAATAACACATTTAAGTGATTCACAAATTTAAGACTGTGACCTCTTAAATTTCCTGGCGTCTTCTGCTTGGCTAATGCCTGCTTTAGGGTTAAATTCAGTCTTTTCGGATTTCTTCCTTTTGTTGGACACACTGAATTATTTTCCCTCCAAATTTTTCTTCCTTTCAATGCTTCAATGGACCACATTCTGCCATAAAAGGGTCTACCATGAAATTCTTTCCGAATAAAATGTGATCTTCGCACAAGCTTACAACGCTATGGCGAAAGTGTTGTTGCATTGAAGTTATTTTCTCAACCACTGCTAGTCCTATGTAGTTCTGGCAAATGGCAAACAGATTATACAATACGTTACCTCATTGCGTAATAAGAATATCGTAGTGCAAACTCAATCCAGATTTTTAGTAATCGCCCGTTATATATAAACTCTAAAAATAACTTTTAGATAAGGCGTGGTGTAATTTTACTTTCTTTTTTTAATTTTTTTCAGTAGATATTTATTCTTTGAAATAGAGCTGAAAAAATATCGACGATATATCGATACCTCGATATTTTTCAGCCTTTTAAATATATCGATATTTTTAAACCGATGTTTTCCGATGTTCGATATTTTTTTTTTTCATCTCAAAAAAGATAAAAGCGGGAAAAGGTATGCAAGTTTTCGGGCAAAGTCGAATGCAAATGTCTTACGAAATACTTTTTGGTGTGTACATATGTAGGCTCCAGTAACGTGGACACAAATGAAGTGGACAGTGATCAGGAGGTAGAAATTAGCAGGAAACGGACTAAGTATGGCAAATCATCCTTGTGGAACTTTGTGTGTTGATGGAAAGACTGCTGTGTGCATCAAATGTGCTAAAATGTATAAGACAAGTGGCAATACCACCAACTTGCTTAGTCATTTTAAAAATATTTACCCTAATTTGACAATAAGTGAACTTCCAAAAACTACTACTAATTCGATACTACAGTACCTTGAGAAAAAGTACGAACAGTCGTCAATTAGAAAGCGCTAGCTTGATTTATACTCAAGTTACATATTTAATTAGTTTTAAGTTTTGAAAACCATGAGATCAGTTATTCTAAAAAAATCATGTATTTAAGATTTTTGATTTAATACAAGTTGTATTAAACAAAAATCATAAAAGATATATGCTGGCTCATTTTAAGGGGTTAGGTTCAACTCGATATATCGATATATCGATGTTTTTTCACCAAAAACCTCGAAACCTCGATATACGAAAATATCGATATTTTTTCAGCTCTACTTTGAAAGCCTGATTTTTTCAGTTAAAAAGTCGAAGCTTTTGAACTAATAATACATATATATATTGAATGGTAAGCAACATTGATGAACAGTCTATAGTGAACGGTTTGCACTCAAAAAGTACTGGGTCTCCTACTGTCGCGCATGATCTACTGTAGCTTACTGCACTTTTCTATATCCAACTGATGATCCGAAGCAACTATAATCATTATTGTGTGGAATTTTTTAATCAAATCGACATCAATATTTATTACTTTTGCAGAAAGCTCAGTATTTTAGAAGAGAAGGGCTTTCAGTCTCTGTAATGGCTTTACATTATGCATAAGCAACTATTGTTACACATATTTATCATAAGACCTTATGAATTAAAGCGGTATAAATACCGGCCCTTGTAGCCCAATAAATCACTAATTAAATAAAAGTCATAATAGCTTAATTCCAGCTGACTAAACAACAGACTAGGCAATATTTGAAAAAACTAACGTAGCAGTTGTTCGTAGTACACCTACACAAATTTCCTTTTGAGCTCGCAACTTTGATCGCAAATACCTCGCTTATCGCAAAAAAGGGCACGCACATCCTTTGCAAACATGTTAAGGAAGGTTTATTGCAGGGAATGAAACCGTAACCGTTAACCGAAATTAACCGTTTCAAACGTAGTACCGGAACCGAAATAAATTATTTTTCAAGAACCGAAAACCGAAACGTTCGTACCGGTTTCGGTATTACGAACTTGGTTTTGCACTACACAACAATTTCTCTAATTATATGTAAGACTTAACATGCTAAAATGCATGCACTTTTACGTTTTTACATACACAAATATTTGTTGATAAAATTCGATTTCCTGACATTTAAAATTTGTAAAAATTACTTTGCTGTACCGGTATGGACCGATACGAGAACCGGAACCGAATGGACAAAGCCGAAATAGAACCTTTTACCGAAATACTCGTTTCGGTACGTACCGAAACCGAAATTCGTTTCAATTTCATTCCCTGTTTAAAGGTATTAAAAAAAAAATTCGCGGGCAGACGTGGCCTTTTGAACGGTATGTCCACATAATATTTATATAAAATGCAGTAAGCTACAGTGGAGCAAGCTCGACAGTAGGAGACCCAGTACTTTTTGAGTGCAAAGCGCTCACTATAGATTGTTCTTCAATGTTGCGTACCATTCAATAGATGGCGCCACTTGATATACATAGAGGTCGCTAGCGTCTCTTCTTCCTTTTGCCTGTAACATTGTTAGTTGAATACCTTCCGCGTTTATAAATCGATTGGAATTAAATTTTCAGGACAGGTTCGGACTATAGTGAGTATTATATATACCAAAAATCAAGGCGCTAGCATTAAAGGTTCTCTTGTAATTCGACCTTGAAATTTTGTATTTCCATTTCCGTGGGCAGAGGGGGGCGTGGCAAAAATCTAAAACAAACTTGTTCAATGCAAGATATAGATGAGCCTTCATGCCAAATTTGGTGTCTCTAGCTCTTATAGTCTCTGAGATCTAGGTGTTCAAAAAAGGGACAGACAGACGGGCATGGCTATATCGAGTCGGCTGTTGATGCTGATCAAGAATATATATACTTTATGGGGTCTGCCACGCCTCCTTCTGCCTGTTACGCACATTTGCACAAGCGTAATAGACCCATTTTTACTTTTTTAAAGTACTGGGTCTACAAAAAGAAAAATATCCAATGGTAAAGAATAAAATAATATGCGAGCTCAAGCTCAGCTTTTTTTTAAATACTGGATTTGTGTGCTAAATTATGCATATTTTGCTAAAAATTACAAATGAAATTGAAAATTTAAAAGTATCTGCCATTTTGTGTAGCATGTGTTTCACCATACTATGAACAGATATTTCGCAAAAAGTAACTGTAAGGAAATCATATTCGATTCTATTCGAAAGAACATTTTAATTATTTTAAACACAATACAAGTTAACGGTATATCTTTAAAAAGACCGTAAACATTTTATATTTCAATGTACAAAAACGTACGAATGTTACGGGAAACAAATGAGATTTGCCCATATGCAAAAGCAACTGTACTATTCTGGCAAGGTTTGGAGGAAATATTAGCATTATAGCTCTCGCTCAGTTGCTACAATGACTTCGAATGCCGTTGTCCGCCGAAAATAATCTGCAAATATTGTGTGAGCAATCCAACCAATTTCCAAAATTATGGTTTTCATGATCTTTTTCCAATTTTCTCATATGTATGCTCAAAATATAAACATGCTTGGTAGATCATACTGAGCGGAGCTGAGCTTAAGGCTTATCAGCTCAGCTCAGCTTTCCGTGTGCGCGCTTTAATATGAATTATGGGCAAATCTGGCAAAAGGTCCACGACGAAAAACGACAACATTAATCACACACTCACATATTGTGAAACTTTCCTTCAGAAACGTATTTATGTTATTTATTTTAGCAATTGACCCATAAATTAATTTATTTTGATGAGTAAACCGATTCCGTTTTTGCACAAATTAACTTTTTCTGTATTTTTACTTAGTTTGGATGAAATGGACTTTGAAAATGGTGTGTAGGAAATATAAGACTATTCCACAAAATCTCTCTTAAATTGGCAAAAACCTAATTCAAATGCAAAGAAAACTTTTCAATATTAATAAATTCGTTTTTTAATATTCAAAAAAGTTTATCTACACTTATATATATAAAGATGAATAACATCTTAATCTTAATGGAATTCTTGTCACATTCATCATGTCGCGTCACAAATGACTTATATGTATGTTTTGTAAAGTACATAAAATAATTATATAACATCAAAATAATTGATATTAATGAAAAGCTGCAATATTTTTATATGATTTAATATAATTTTCTTCCAAATTACTTTCCACATTTCGCAGATTTTCGCATTTTTCGAGATGAAGTCAAAAGTGCCTTCCATTTTTGTCGCGTTCGTTTTATGTAAATAATTCAAAAGCGGAAAGTAATCAAAGCTTGTCTTTTATAATAAAACTAGTGTTCAGTAATTGCAATTAAAATTTAAAAAAGATTTTGAAAAGGATTATTTATTTATTTCTTTTAAGGCGTACAATTGTCGCGCTCGCCATCCTGGAAAAGCCCATATGTAATGTTGCCTTTGTAATGTCTGTTTTATTGCACGGGTTGATTATTTTATTATTGATTTGATTTTATTATTCTTTTCAAAAATAATATTTGGCGTACAATTTAAGCTTGAAACAAAACAGCTGGATTATTGTTGGGTATTTCGATAAAAAAAAAAATATTGAAATCACATACACACGGTGAATTTAAACGAATGTGATTATTTTGGGTGGGTCATTCGGAATTTGTATGGAAATGAACTCGTCATTTGGCCTAAATGCTCAAAAAGGCGGCGAATGAGACAAATGTGCTGTCGTGGATAAAGCTCTAGATCTTTTGCCGACAATTGCGTTTGAAAACAACTGTTTTAAATGTTGGTGTTCCTAAAATGTGGAAGATAATATTTTTTCGTACAGTTTTTCGAAGTAAGAAAATCTGCGGCTGTTCATTTTATTCCAGCTTTTACAAAACTATTAATTACTGCTCAATTTTCTAAAATTTATATGTTTATGGTTAAACTAGTAGCTGATGAAATTGATTCTTCATATTTATTGAGTCAAATTAATTTCTCAGTTCCTGCCAGACACACCCGTAATTTTGTACCGCTATCCCTTAACCTTTGTACTAACAACTATTCCCTGCACGAACCCTTTCGAGTGCTCTGTACGGATTATAATAGACTTTACTATGTCTTCAATGCAGATGCGTCAATTTTTACTATTAAGACATCTATCTTATTCTCTCTAGCTTATAATAACTAACACTAACATGATATCAGACCTGATTGGGTTTTTCTTGGGTTTTCACAAATCCTCGCAACAAATGCGACATTAAATAAATAAATAAATAAACAAAATGTTTTCTACGCCTTTTTAATACCTTTACAAAATAATTAAAGTTAATTTAATAAATTTAAAGATTTTTCAAATGTCTCAACAATTTCTTTGACATTTGAAAGCAATGCTAGCTTGATTTGAGGACCAAAATGCTTTTGGGTTGCTAGAGTTTTGTAGAACATGCCAATCAAAAAGATTTGGGCTTATTCATAACGAAATGTGTACGCCAATGTTTACAAGCCTAAAAATCAGAGCTCGCAAAATCTGCTCAACCAAATTTTTCTGCGCGGTCTGCTGACTCAAAAGACCGAAAAAATGAGACGGAATCGCTGTGTCTGAACAGCAACCCTTTTTTTCGTTTCGTTCGTGTTCTCACTCTCGGGTTTCGGGTTGAGCGTAACACACGAATCGGTCACTTACTGACCGCTCAATACGAACAGAGCCGTTCGTCGCTCAGCTACTGAGAATCAGTAAGTGAGCAAGGCAAGCAAAGAGTCCGCAGAAAAGGTCTTTATTTTTGATGTTGCGCTTGCCTTATGTTGTTGCCTAAGACGTTTCGTCACAGGAAAAGCATCAAAGTGGAAGGGAGGAGAGGATAGAGATAGAGCAGGCTCGCTGTAAATGTTTACCCATCCACACGCGCAACACACATACAAGCTCAGAAGACCTTTTGCCGAGTTTTTACGATAGAAACGGTTTCGAGTGAACGAGAGTGAGCGCCGAGCGACCGAATAAACGGTCTTTGGTTGAGCGAAGAGCAGGCCAAAGAAGAACAAAGTTTGAGGGTTTTTTCGGAACAGCTTCGCATCGTGTCAGTGGAAGAGTGGTCTTTTTCGAACAACAAGCACGAGCGAGAGCAATTGTTGCGAGCTCTGCTAAAAATATTGATTCTCTGAATTTAAAAATCAAAAGGGAACTGGCAAGAGTAAGAAAATCGGAAATTCAGGAGTCCATGAGAAAAGTTCCAAAATGTTCGGAAGACCAATCGCTACGGTCATGAAACTTTTTTTGTAAATCGTATGTTTGTATTTCATGCCGCATACCATTTAATGTTGCCCACGAAAACCTCGATTTGACACATCCATGTATTTATTGGTTAGGGGTAGAAATATATATCATATGAGCTCTGTATTCTCTAGCAGTTATTTTACTGTTGCTCAGGGAAAATACCGGAGGTATTCGTTGGTTTCTGTTATGGGAAACTGGAATATGGGACATAGCGTTTTAATATGTCATTTCAGCCAATAAAAAGAATGCTAATAATCGTTTATTCATTTTTTTACACTTACTGCCATGATCATTATGAAGTTGTCAAGAAATCCAAATGCCACAAAGGGCACGGCGTTGACAAAGAAAACTGTGGAAATCAATTAAAATTGAAATGAAAGATTGTGCAAGTTAAATTTTTGGAATTTTTCACTTACTACTATACAATTGTCCTGCCGTGGGGGGCTCTGCTGCTTCGACTATGAATAAAAATAAAGAGAGAGAGAGAGAGAGAATAATGAGAAAAAAATTTTCAAACAAGTTATCAACTTTAATTGGAATGCCGTATTTTGATTTATTATTGTTTTTTTTTTTTTTTTTTTTGTTATTGGTGTATTGACCCTTAATTGTAGCTTTACCCATTTTTTTTTTAAGCCAATCATCGGGCACGGCGCAAAATGTACCGGATGGATCCACAGCGCCCAATGGCGTCTTATTTGAGAGTCTTCCGAAGCGTGTTCGCCAGCTGCCAACTGCAAGCTGACCTAACGGTTTGATGCACAATGTAATTGTTGACGTGTAGTGTTGTTGCAATGTTGTTTGTATATCGATTGTTTGGTTCAAAATTAAAACACAAGTGAAGAAGTTTACATATGCAAATAAAAAGAGTTAATATGTTGTCATTAAATAATAAACAGTCTAACTTAATAATTGGATATGGTTTAAATCAAGGCTGCAAACCTCCAAAATTTTTGGGGAGGTTCGGTTCGGTGGCCCCAACCATAAAGTAAGATTGGGGTTCGGTTCGCGGACCGGTTAACAGAGCCCCTGAACCCAAGGCTCGGGTTCAAACCTTGGTTAAATGTTATACATTTTTCTTGCTTTTATTATTGCTACCTTTTTACTTGATGCATATTTTATAATATCTTTATATATAACATTTTAAAGTTTTAAAGTTTAAAGCAGTATTTACACTCAGATCAAAAAGAAATCGTCAAAAATCTTTTTTTTTCACTCCGCTAACAGAGTATTAGTATTTTGTTATCGATATACGTGTTCGATATCGATATACATGTTATCTACGCTGGTATTGTGGCCGCTTTATATAAATCACCTGTTGTTGCTGCTCATAAGCAAAACAAATTTAATGCTGCCATTTTTAAATAAAATTATAATATAGCCGCTTTCTGGCCTGATGATACATTATAATTATATAACATATATTATTTTGTTAGGCATCATTTTAATTAAATAAATAAAGTCTAATTAACTTGTTTGGTCCTTATGACTTTTGAAAATCTGCGGTATTTAAGCAGTGACCTCCAATTAAACGTCGTTAATTCCCTCACACCACATTTTCCCCAAATTTTACTACTCAAAAGGTCATAATTTCATCATTCTGTGATGAAATAAGGGGTGGAGGCTTATTTCATTACGTCAAAATTAAATGGCCCGCAAACTGTGCTATGTTAAGATTAACAGTGCCATTTGAGTTTAACAGAACGGTAGGCCCTTATGTTATGAAACGTAACGAGAAGTGTGAACCAACTTTGAAATGAAAAACGGGAAAAAAGTTTTCGCTGTTTTTTTTTATGGAGTTTTTCATTTCCACGGCGTTTCGGGGAGAGTGTAAATGATGCTTAAGTCAAAAACAATTAGGCACAGAATTGGTCAAAATAAATTTGAATAAAACGACCACGCGTTCTTGAAGATTTGTTGAAAATGTATCGAATTCTGTGAAAACATCGTTCTGTATGCCTTTAGAAAAAGCCCGCCAAAGCCCAAAAAAAAGGCATTTTCGCCGAAATTTTTAAGTCCCAACAGAACTTTTTTTTTTGAAAGTGCTCCGGGTTCTTTGCTAAAAAATTTAAAGGGTTCGGTACGGGGTCCAGTTCGTGTAGCCCAAAAACCCGAGCCGAACCGGTTTCGCGATTTTCGGTTCGGAACTGGTTTGCAGCCCTGGTTCAGATTTAATTATCTTCTAGTACATACTAAAGCTTAACTTAATTATAAATAAATATATCAATATATAAATATTCGTTTAAACAGTTACCAAAAAAAAATTATCAAAGCTGACAGTTCTTTTTAACAAAAGTTTTTAAATTTAGTGATGTGAATGTATAGAAGAGTCATTTAGATTAAAGAGGGTGCTTTAGATTATATTATAATTGCATTACATAAGAGCCATAATAATGATGAACGAAAATGGTATTATGTAACCCTTCAAAGGAAAAAATCGTTGCGCGTTGAAAAAAACCATTTTTGTCACTAAATTATTATTAAGTTTAATATATTTATCACAGCTAAAGCTTGCAGGTCATAAAACTTTCACCAACATATCCAAAATTAGAAATATTATGGACGATTTACATGTACGCCAGGCCCTAAAGTGCCTAACAGACTGTTTGCTCTTTCACATGCACAACGCTAATTAAAAAATGCAAAAGGCTAAAAATTTTCGCATTATGTTATATACATAGTTGCAATGGCGATCAAGAAGCTCAAACGGGCAAACCAGAAGCAGCTGAATCGCTGAAGATATGAATATTAGGCCGGAGCGAAAAACACTTTTTTTTATTTTCCAATTTCTTGGGTGCGGAATCGTTGACCCGCTATAAAATAATAATGTATGGAAAAAATCAGAATTTTTGGAGCCCATCCTGAGGTGGCGCACCGACGTTCTTTTTTGAAAAATCACTCAAAAATTGAAAAATTTGTGGAAAAATGTGATATAAAAAAAAAACCTGATCTTTTCCACATAATGCCCATTTTTCTTACATAGCCCTAACATTTTTTTTTATATAACTGTATCAACTGTTAAGATCGGACTAAAAATGTAGAAGCTAGAATTTTTTTTATGGATATTAAATTAAGTAATTACCGTCAGTTTGAATATAAATCGTCCGCAAGCGAACACAATAAAATGTGTTTCGTAGTATGGAGCTTTTTGGTTGGGGGAAAATAAAATGTATGGATAAGTTCGTCATTCGTAAGCCGATTTTTATGAATGATGGCTTGTTTTGCTCGAGAAAGTCCAAACTCTATGCTCAAGTTGTCAAACTAAAGATATTTTTGCGATTTATATATTTTTTGAATTTTTCTTTGTACCTTTATCCGTGCTGTTTTCACAAAAAATTTAAATTTTGTAACTTTAAAAAACTCTAACATCATAACGATCAAGCTGATTTTAAAACTTTGTATAGAAACGTTTTAGGAAATTTTATTACCTTTAGTTAGACACTTTCTTTGTTAAAAACGCCAATCGCGTTTATGATTTATGCTGCAAAAAAGCTAAGTCATCTTAAAAATAATTCGAACAAAATTTCAAAAAAAATTCTATGTTGAAAACTAAGAAAAGGAAAATTTTTTAAAATTCGTTTTCGTATTTAGAAGGCTAAAATCTATATGAAAAAAATATAAAGATCTCTGAGGCAGGCAAAAAGTTCCAAATTGTATACAAGTGCACTGTTATAGTCACATGCAAGCTGACGGTTATTACCCAACTTGATATCCATAAAAAAAATTCTAGCTTCTACATTTTTAAACCGATCTTAACAGTTGATACAGTTTTATAAAGAAAACTGTTTGGGCAACGTAATAAAAATAAGCTTTTTGTGGAAAACGACCATGATTTTTGTTTATATCACATTTTTCCCCAAATTTTTCAATTTTTGCGGGATTTTTCAAAAAAGAACGTCGGTGCGCCGCCTCAGGATGGGCTCCAAAAAATCTGATTATTTGCATACATTATTATTTTATAGCGGGTCAACGATTCCGCACCCAAGAAATTGGAAAATAAAAAAAAGTGTTTTTCGCTCCGGCCTAATGAATATGTGTGCTAGAGCGAGAGTGCGTGTGTGACCTATGTCCCGCTGTTATACAATTTAATTACATTTTACAATGGACTATGGAGAATTTTCCAAATTTGTGCGTAACAGGCAAAATGAGACGTGGCTGTTATGCAATTTAATTACATTTTATAATGGACTATGGAGACTTATCCAAATTTGTGCGTAACAGGCAGGAGGAGACGTGGCAGACCTTATGCATATATTCTTGATCAGCATCAACAGCCGAGTCGATATAGCCATGTCCGTCTACTTGTTAGTCTGTACATTTTTTAAAGCCCCTAGATCTCAGAGACTTTAAGAGCTAGAGATTCTAAACTTGGTAGTTAGGCTCATCTGTGTAAAATGTACATTGTACATATATCTTGCCCAGATCAAGAAATTTGTTTTAGAATATTGCCACACCCTCTTCTACACCGCACGGTGGACCGATTTGAGCTTTTACTTTGCGAAAATCATATCTTTTGATCCAAATGAAATATCGAAAAAATTCAAAAAGCGTTTAATAAAAAGCTTCTTAATCTTTGAAATGAATATAAAATCTTAAATCGAGCAGTAAACCTATTTTCCATAAGTAGGCAAAGTTGGATTTTGTTTTTACATGATTTTATACGATAGTTTTGCATGCTTCTGAACACATCGAACAATTTCACTATAAATGTTTAAATTTATATATATATATGTATATCTATAGCAATATATCTTTAGTAGTTTAATACTTATAAATGATTTTAAATTAATATTTTAGTTCCATTTACTTTAGCGGGCATATTTAATATAATTCAGGTTTCCAATTTAGACCCTGTACTTTAAAAAAGTACAAATGGGTCTTTTACGTTTGTCCAAAAAAAAAATGTGCGTAACAGGCAGAAGGAGACGTGGCAGACCCCATAAAGGATATATATTCTAGATCAGCATCAACAGCCGAGTCGATATAGCCATGTCCGTCTATCCCTTTTTGTGTCGCCTAGATCTCAGAGACACCAACTTTGGCGTGTAGGTTCATCTACATCTCCCATTGATCAAGTTTGTTTTAGACTTTTACCACGCCTCCATCCGCCCCCGGAAACTAAAATAAAAAATTTCAAATTCGTATTACAGGAGCACCTTTAATGATAGCGCCTTGATTTTTGGTACATATAATATGCACTGTGGTCCAAACCTTCATTCCAATCAGATGATAAACGTGGAAGCTATTCAACTAACAATGTTACGGGCAAAAGGAAGAAGAAGAGACGCTACGATTTATATAAATCAGCTGTTGTTGCTGCTCATAAGCAAAACAAATTTAATGCTGCCACTTTTAAATAAAATTATAATATAGCCGCTTTCTGGCCTGATGATACATTATAATTATATAATATATTTATTTTGTTAGTCATATCATTTTAATTAAATAAATAAAGTCTAAATAACTTGTTTGGGCCTTATGACCTTTGAAAATCTGCGGTATTTAAGCAGTGACCTCCAATTAAACGTCGTTAATTCCCTCACACCGCATTTTCCCCAAATTTTACTATTCAAAAGGTCATAATTTCATCATTCTGTGATGAAATAAGGGGTGGAGGCTTATTTCATTACGTCGAAATAAAATGGCCCGCAAACTGTGCTATGTTAAGTCTAAAAGTGCCATTTTGAGTTTAACAGAACGGTAGGCCGTTACGTTATGAAACGTAACGAGAAGTGTGAACCAACTTTGAAATGAAAAACGGGAAATAAAATTGTTTTTTTAATATGGAGTTTTTTATTTCCACGGCGTTTCGGGGCGAGTGTAAATACTGCTATAGCACTGAAAATTATCGATACATCGGCAAACCAAAATAAAAAAGCTCTGTAAATATTCGTCGCATAAGGCAGGCTTATTCGTCGAATACACAATTTAACGCACCCGCATGGATTTTTAGACGGTGTGGTGGTTACGTTCTCGTGATAGCCGGTGAAAATGGACCAGAAACTTATTTCCACAATTTTAAAAGTTATGAAAACAGTGCGGAATTCTTACAGCTTCCGAGCTTGTTCTCAGCGCTGTGAATTTGGTCGAGAGGACATTAAGTCACTGATAATGATCACCCTGGCTAATGTTATTTCGAACGACGAGTCAGACATTATGCCTCTGCTTAAAATTGTTGATTATTGATTGTCTCTGATCCGAACGCAATTATTACCCAGTGGACCATTCTAAAGTTAACAGCCAAGGGAAGAGGATATATCCGTATTTTGGGAAGAGGTTGCTAAACTTAAAAATTTTGCAATTAGTTTAATATAAACAATATTAAGGAATAAGCTTGAATTTAATTCAGTTGCTAACATAATGCTGTGTAAAGAGCTCTGTAAATCTACAGACCCACATTATGTGTGGTGCGTAAAAGATTTTTAAGAATGTTCTCAATTCAAGTGTTAACTTTTTTGTTTTTGAAGTGTTAAGAAGTAAACATATGTAATATTTTTTTATTTTGATTTTTATAGGAAAACATCTGAAATCGGTGTGTGATTTCTTTATTGAATATTAATTATTTAATTTTTATAAATATATTTTTATTTTGATTTATGTACTGAAGAATGCTTTAAAGGTGCGCATGAATTGCATAAATTGCAAAAAAAAAATTGGTTCTTTTTAGTGAACTTGACTCTTTTTTGTTTTTTTTTTTTGGCTCAATCTGTTTTTTTGAAGTGTCAACCGTGGCTATATTTCAAGTGGCTTCTTTTAAAACCAAATATCTTTCATACGATATGCTCGAATTTTTTGGAACACAAATTCGTTGAGCATGACACGGTGCCGCTCTCCATTCACGGAAATGGAATTTTCAAAGAAATATGATCCAATTATTCCGCTTTTCCAAAAACCACATCAAACAGTCACTCTTTGTTGATGCATTGGCATTTCAAAGAGTTACTTTCCCGCCGCGAAGTAGTCGAGTTAAGGGATTTAAAGATAAGAGTAGCGAGATCGAATCAAAGGCAAACTCATGAGAGAGTGATAAATTTGCAAGCGACCTCCGCCTTGGGGGTTGGAGTGTGCCCCATGTAGACGGAAAAAAACTAAAGGACATTTTTAGCACAATGTTTTTATTTATCATTTACACCGGCGTCCTCTGTAAAAGATATTTTTTTTACAACAACTCACCTTCCAATAGCTTGATGTCGATTCATCAGACCCGGTGTTTGTAAATGCTTTTACACGTGGTTTGACATTTCAAATTAAACAAAATTGACAAATTAAACAGCTCGATAACAGCGGAGTTCAAACTGTTCTGAAGCTGAGAAACGACCTGACTGCTCTCTCCCCCACTCCGATACCGACTCAACTGAGATGATTACCGAAACTTAAATAGCTAAAAATGGTGCCAATCGATAATGCGAATTCTTTCTTTTTAAAACACTTTAAGGGCGATTTCTCATCCCACGTAAAGGCCTACTTTATATAAATACATATGAGACTGGCCCCCTGCTTGCATCGCTCGTCAACCCCCGGCACGCTACGCTCGCTGAAATCTCGGGGAGAAATGTGGATTGAAAATAAGGAACACTTCTCACAGCTATAGCCAGACCTTATATCATTTCTTATAAGAAAGCGGGAAATGTTAATTCAATTTTTCTCGCATTTGGACTTAAAATAATAGCACTTTGTATAATACTAGGGGCTGGCCACCTGCTCGCTTTGCTCGCCAACCCCCGGCTCGCTACGCTCGCTGAAATCTCGGGGAGAAATGTGGAGTGAAAATACGGAACACTTCCCACAGATATACTCATATTTTATGTCACATCCAATAAGAAAGCGTTAAATGTTAATTCAATTTTCCCTGCAATCGGACTTTAAATAATATTCCTTTATATAAGCAGGGGCAAGCCCTCTAATGCTCGCTTCGCTTGTCAACTCCGGCTCGCTACGCTCGCTGAAATCTCGGGGAGTAATGTGGAGTGAAAATAGGGAGCACTTCTCACAGCTATAGCCGGACCTTATGTCATTTGTAATCAGAAAGCGGGAAATGTAAATTCAATTATTCCCAGCAATTGTACTTAAAAAGAATGCAGTAAGCTCGGTGGAGCTAGCTCGACAGTAGGACACAGTACTTCTTGAGAGCAAAGCGTTCACTATAGATTGTTCTACAATGTTCCCTACCATTCAATAAATGGTGCCACTACGAAGATAAGTTTATAAAAACAGGGGTCGCTAGCGTCTCTTCTTCTTTCATTTGCCTGTAACATTGTTAGTTGAATAACTTCCGCGTTTATCACCCGATTGTAATGAAATTTTCTGGACAGGTTTGGACCATAGTGTATATTAAATGTAACATAAATCAAGGCGCTAGCATTAAAGGTGCTCTTATAGCATTTGAAAGTTTGTATTTTAATTTCTAGGGGCGGAGGGGGGCGTGGCAAAAATCTAAGACAAATTGGATCAATGGGAGATGTAGATGAACCTACATGCCAAATTTGTCTCTAGTTCTTATAGTCTCTGAGATCTAGGCGACACAAAAAGGGACAGACAGACAGACGGACATGGCTATATCGACTCGGCTGTTGATGCTGATCAATAATATATATACTTTATGGGGTCTGCCACGCCTCCTTCAGCCTTTTACGTACATTTGCACAAACGTAATAGACCCATTTGTACTTTTTCAAAGTACTGGGTCTAAAAATAATAGTAATACTTTATATTTTATTGAGAATTTACATTTTCGCTGCTCGCTGTTTTAAAGTTTTCGCTGCAATTGCATTATAGCAGCAAGAGCGAGTAACAGTGCCATATAGTGCCATATATGAAAACTTATTTTGAAAGTCGCAACGCCAATAAATCGTACCCCTCCCCCCACCCAACCCATCTCATCTAATGATTGCTTGTTAATAGCAACAAAAGCTACTGTTCCTATGGCAGCTATATGATATAGTCATCCGATCATGACCAAATTTTCTCAGGATGTAACAATGATTAAGAAATACATAATCTGTAAGTTTGGTTGAGATATCTCAAATTAAAAAAAAAAAATTGGATACTAAGCAATTTTGACCTTTGACCCCCATCTTAACCCCTTTCAGTGGGTATATCAAAAAATCCCGACTTATTGCACGATAATTATGTCTAAGCTATGTTGTGTGCAAATTTCAGCTTGATGTCGTAAGCCGTTTGGCCCACAGCGTGATCAGTCAGTCAGTTAGTCAGTCACTTAGGACAAAGGTTTTCTATATATAGATAGAGAATTTACATTTTTGCTGCTTCCTGTGTTAAAGTTTTTGCTGCAATTGGATTATAGCAACAATCCAACCCCCCCTCCCAAACCACCACTGCTTTTGTTTGTTTATTAACAGCAGATAGCTTAAAAAACAACAATGATCTTCATACAAAATTTTAATTTGCATCTGATTGTTCCTATGGCAGCTATATGACATAGTCACCTGATCTTGACCACATTTTAAAGAGAATGTAACAATGAACAAGAAATACAATTTTGAGTGCAAAGCGTTCACTATAGATTGTTCTACAATGTTGCGTACCATTCAATAGATGGTGATACTACGAAGATAAGTTAATAAACACAGAGGTCGCTAGCGTCTCTTCTTCTTCCTTTTGCCCGTAACATTGTTAGTTGAATAACTTCCGCTTTTATCATCCGTTCCATCATTGGAACGAAATTTTCAGGATAGGTTCGGACCACAGTTTTTATGATATGCACCAAAAATCAAGATGCTAGCATTAAAGGGTCTCTTGTAATTCGACTTTGAAATTTTGTTTTTCAATTTTCGTGGGCGGAGGGGGACGCGGCAAAAATCTAAAACAAACTCGTTTAATGCAAAATATAGATGAGCGTACATGCCAAATTTAGTGTCTCTAGCTCTTATAGTCTCTGAGATCTAGGTGACACAAAATGGAACAGACAGACGGACATGGCTATATCGACTCGGCTGTTGATGCTGGTCAAGAATATATATACTTTATGGGGTCCGCCACGCCTCCTTCTGCCTGTTACGCACATTTTTTTTTACAAAATTAATAGACCCATTTATACTTTTTTAAAGTACAGGGTCTTAAAACAAATACGCAAAGAATTTAAGCTCGCCATTACTGGGATTCGAATTACGATCTCCTGTCTGCCTTCTTGGCACCTCTACCACCTACACCAATCCACTTCTTGTACAATATGTGTGAACATCTAAACAGAGATAACACGAAAGAGGAAGAGAGATATAGCGCGATACCTCACGCTAACACAGCGCGCACTTACATGCATATCTATATATGTATTTATAAATACATGCATTAAACGAATAAGCAAAGCAAGCAACAACAAACACATTGAATTGAAGACATGATAATTGCTTCTATCTTCCGTGTTTATTATCGGATATTGATGAAATTTTCAGGATAGGTGCAGACTCTATTAATCATTATACGTGCCAATTCTGTAGCTTCGCTTTAGTTATTCGTGTTTTTCTTATTGTGGGCGAAGGGGTCGTGGCATCCCAAATTTGAAATAAACTTGATCTGCTTGCAAATATAATTATGTATACATAATTTATACCAAATTTGGTGTCTCTAGGTCTTACCATCTCTGAGATCCTTTCGTTCATACGGACGTACAGACTGACCAAGATTAAGAAACTCTGTGAGTTTGGTTAAGATAGCTCAAAAAACAAAAAAAAATTTCTCACTAAGCAATTTTGACCTTTGATCCCCCATTTTAGCCCCTTCCAGTGGGGATATCAAAAAATCCCGTCTTATTGCACGATAATTATGTCTCAGCTATGTTGTGTAAAAATTTCATCTCAATATCTTGAACCGTTTGGCCTACAGCGTGATGACTCAGTCAGTGAGTCAGTCAGGACAAAGAGTTTTATATATATAGAAGAGCTACCATAAAAACAAATTCAACTATAATGAATTATTGACAAAAAGTCATGTTCACTCATATTAAAGATACACAAATTAACTGATAATTGATTTTTAAAATTTAAAAAATTCTGTTAGGGTCAGAAGACATTATTTTTGTACAGAAAAAAGTCACAGCGAACCACTCTTCGCCATCAAAATCTATGTGCTTCATAGATTTCTTAAATGAACCTCACTACTGATCGACGCAACGCGCTGTAGCCAGATTTCATAAAAACCCACCCCCAAATACATGCGCATTTTGTCTGTCCGCAAAAAAAAACATGAGAGAGCAAGCGACACAGAGACTACTCTTCTGCTATAAGGTCGATACGATACTGATGCAATCAAGTTGTAAATCGTTTCTCTCTGTTCGGCAATCTCTGCTATGTTCGTTTCTCGCTCAGCTGGGACCTACAAGCTTCGTAGAATTTGCCGAAGATCTGGGACCCATGAGCAGCAAAAAAAAAGGGTAACACGAAAATCACTGTTTGACACATCTATGTATTCATTGGTTAGTGCTGTTAGTCTTAACAGTGGTCTGTTATATAACATTTGAGGTATAGAACTTAATAGTTTGAAGCAGGGGCCGTAACTGTTATAACTTTTAAAATAAAAGTTACAATATAACAATTATTGCAAAAATTTTATTTAAAAGTTACAAAATGACACTTATTTTTCATTTTTATTATAAAAATAAAAATTAATAGTTATTTTTAATAATTATTGAAAAAGGTTACAAATGACATTTATTCCGAAATTTTTTTTCAAAAATCCAAATCAATTTTTGATATTTATAGAAAAAGTTAGAAATGATAAGACTTATTCCGAAACTTTTATTTTAAAAATCAAAAATAAAAGTTTAACTCAAATAACTATTGAACCAGGAGGTGCATTAACAAAATTTAAAGCTGTTTTTGATCTATGGCTCAATACCAATCATAAAATACCAGGGAATGAAACCGAAACGAATTTCGGTTGCGGTTCCGGTACGTACCGAAACGAGTATTTCGGTTAAAGGTTCTATTTCGATTTTGTCCTTTCGGTTCCGGTTCTCGTATCGGTCCGTACCGGTAAATCAAAGTAATTTTTCAAAATTTTAAAATGTAAAGAAAATCGAATTTTATCATCAAATATTTGTGTTTCATTAAGAAGGCTTCATTACTGAAAGAAGCCACACGTATGTAAACGTATGTAACACATTTTTAGAGGGAATCTATTTAATTTAACTAATATATGCTAATTTTGTAATTACTCATTACAAATTTGTTAATATTTAAATGCAAAGTCGAACAATTGCATAAATTCTGTTTTGAACCTTCTATGGACACTGATTAAAATTAAATGAAAAAGAATTGAATTTAAAATTAGAGAATTGCCCATATATTCTTTATCAGCATCAACAACCGAGTCGACATAGCCCTGCCTGTCCATCTCTGCTATTTTTGAACAACTAGATCTCTGAGACTATAAAAGCAAAGGACACAAAACTTGGTGTATAGGTTCATCCATATCTTCCATTGATCAAGTATGTTTTCGAATTTTGCCACAGAATTTTTCACCGCCACAACACAATAACAACAAAGAGATATTCAAGACCGCCGAGAAATTAGTTCACCACAATTCATGAAAAATCGAGGTCTATTTAGAAACAAATTTGAGAGTTTTAGAGACACGAACTTAACCAAAAGTATTAAATAAGTGTGAGTTGCTTTGAAGTTAGTTTGTCATAATCTGTTTGTGTGATTTGTAGGGGCTACAATGTGAATTTACAAAGTGATATTCACAACAGTAAACGTGAAATCATTTAGAGTACCTCGCTGCATCGAGATACTACGCCTTGAAGTATTTCTGCCATGAGTGGGTGTAGCCGCTGCTCAAAATTGAGTTGGGAATAACGTTTAATAATACTAATTAAACATTGGACAATTATTTGACAGCATTGTAAAGTTGAAATAAGCTGCTCTATAATTTCACAGCTGACATATTACAGACATCTGTGTATCTGACTATTTAACGCTGCCAACTCTGCCAAAACATCACCAGTTTTATTCGCAAATTAACGGCTGTTACAACATGCTACGTTTTGTGTATTCCGTGGCTCTGTTCGCTCTGCTGGGAGCTGCCTTGGTGCTTGCCTTTGACGAGAAGGTTGCCATCGCTAAATTCATGGAGTTTGCCAAGCCCTGCAAGGCCGAAGTTGGCGCCAGTGATAGCGACATGGAGGAGGCTACTAAGCATCTGCCTGCATCCACCTACGAGGGCAAATGTATGCGATCCTGTGTCATGAAAAAGTTCAATCTGATGGACGCCAATGGCAAACTGGACACAAATGCGGGTCATGAGAAAGCCAAGCAATACACTGGCAATGATCCTGCCAAGCTAAAGGTTGCTCTCGAAATTGGCGACATCTGTGCGGCCATCAATGTGCCCGATGATCACTGCGAGGCTGCTGAAGCTTATGGCAAGTGCTTCAGGTCGGAAGCAGAGAGGCGTGGACTCATGTAGGTAATCTTACGATTTCGACCCCCCCAAAGCCAACAGACCAAAGGAACCTAGGCATCACCAGGCGATACACCGAAAACCCACTGAACAGTTCAGTTAACTAGTTATATATGTACATATTAGAGGTCTATATGAATGCATTCATTTCTGTCGTATCCTATAGAATAGAGTACTCAAATATATTCGAAGTTGTATAACGTATAACATTTATTTAAAACTGCAGAAAAACGTGTAAACATTTCCAGAGTGAATGATTCATTTGGCCTTTCAAATTCTATAATGCTGACCACTAATACATACATGTACATATGTATTAGTATGTTTTAATGTTAAGCAGTGAAGAGCAAAAAATAGTCTTCGGCTATATACTTACTCTCGTACAACTTCTTTTCTTTATCCGCCTCCATTTTGAACATGGCATTGCGAAGATTGTCACGCTCCTCCTCATCCAAGTTGCACAGTAGCTCCATGGCTCGCTCGCTGTTTAGGTGGTGACCAAACTTGGAGTAACTTCTGCTCTCGGCGGAGAGTATTTGTCGTACATTGTTGCTATATTTGTTGCTGCTGTTGTTGTATGCCACCATGAAGGTGAGTCTTCTTCGCAAAAAGATGCTGTTATCTATTATTGGCGTTATCTTTGCTTGCATCTGACAGTGGCCCACCAAATACCTAAGCCCGCCTTGGCACTGCCTCATTGTTGTTTCTTCAAGTAAAATATTGGAAGCTTCCGGCGCTGTGACAAAATTTGTGGCGTCACTAAACACTCGCACAGAGAATTTGCCTTTAATATATGACGCCTATGTATGTGATGACAATTTTACTGTGTGAGTGTGTATGATATAAACAAAAACACAAGCACAACAACAAATACACACAAAACAGACGTGACCCGCAGACCAAAAATTTGTTGCGTATGCAACTCCGCATCCCAGTCGACTGGGGTGAATACGATGAAAGACCCGACGTTGAGCTAAATCTTTGGGTATAAAACTTCGCCGTATCCCTCCAGCTCTCGTTAACGTTTACTTTTTTACTGACAATCTAAAAGCAAGCACCAGTTCGAAATTCGAACTCCCACACACGGTGCTTGGATTAAATGACCAAACACGCTACGACCTGTTGCATTGCATAACACACTTTTTATGTAAAAATAAAATTTAAACTATATACATACATATATGAATTTTTAAGTTATATTAAATTTTGATCTTATTTCATCTATTTTGTTTTTATTTTCGTAATCAAATCCTCCTGTTTCATTAAATTGTAACAACAGTTATTACGTTCATACGGACTATTTCACGTATGTATTTCTAATTTAGCTAAATTAAAATTGCCCCCTGTTTATGTATACAGCACAGAAGAAATTCACGAATTGAAATATGCATGGCTGTCAGATCTGGACATTATTTAAAATAGGCCGCAACAACTTCTTTGCATTCACTTGTTTTAGCCATAAACAAGCTTTACAAAAGCCGCAAGCTATTTTTTTTCAATAGTACGCAGTAATTATTTTTGGCTATTTGTATTAGTTGGAATAAGGTGCATTATACCTTGTTTACACTGGGCCGCATCATTGGATATTTCCGTTATAGCTTATTTACAATGCCGCCGCTAAGAAAAAACCGATATCTTACCGGCAAAGCTGCTTACACTGACACAATGCCGACTAAAATGCAGCCAACTTGTCGTAGTCAGCTGTTTTTTGTTTACTATAAATCAAACAATCATATAATTAATTGCAAAAACTTAATTAATGCAGCGAATTTGCTTCACAGACTGAATAGGCCTCAGATCATTCAATCCGTCCCCATATTTTCATAAAAAACGTGCCCATGTCCACCATTAACCTTTTGCACGTCGCGGTTATTGTTTCCTCTTACTTTAAAAAACAAAGTGATAGAAATAAAACAAAATAACATAAAAATATATAATTGCGCCATTTTCAATATTCCATATCAGCTGTTTTTGTTGTCGGTTACCTAATTTTTAATCGAAAACAGCCAGCGTTGCCACAACTCACTCACACTCAACAATTTTCCGAAATTTTTACCGAACAGACAGCGGCACGCCGTTTTACCGATATATTTGAACCCAACTGTCACAATTTTTGTATGATAAACAACAAACTTGCCGGCGTCAAAGCGGCAATTTTTCGTTACGGTGCTATACCGGCGGCAGTGTAAGCACGCTAGTAAATGGAACATGCGGCATTGATGCCCTCAGAACCCTGATAGAAGAAGACAATGATGCGACCGCATGTTCAATCAAGTGTTGCCGTATTCTATTAGTATTTTTTTCTAATACTGCAATTTTTCGGGTTATCGATGGGGTATAGACAGCGAATAGCTGTTTTTTTGTCATCGAATGTCGATAATCAATAGTAATATAGTTGTACCGCGGAAATAATAATTTCAAATAGAAACACAAAAGACAAAATTCAAGGTCCTAAAAGCATTTTTGAAAGTGCACTGCAATTGACAATTGACTGCCAGCTGTTTTATTTGTTTTGTTTCTGAATTTTAATGACAGCACTTTCTGGACTTCCACAAGAATTTCAAAAAATCGAATAAAAAACGATTAGTCCTATCGAAAGGCAGTTGCGTTTCGGTTGAATGCAACTTTCTTCTTCACCTAGCTCTCATAAGAAATGCGTGGGGTGAAATGCAGCATATGTCCGAAAATGCAAAAATGGGGAACCCAAGTGCTGTGAGGACAGGGAATAATAGTGAATTTCCACTAGCTGGAATTTTTCGGTTGCTTGAGGGCTCATCCAAATCAGCTGATTGCTAGGGTACTTACGCTACCAGTATCAACATGAATATAATCCAGTGATGTTTTAACAAAGTCTGAAGACAGAATACACATCTTTCTTTATTTTTCATGTTAAAAAGGATATGGTTTATACAAAGCTTGAATAGTTCATTGTAAATTGGCAATTACGATGCACATAGGAAAGTGAACCCTAAACTCGTTAATATTAGGCAAAATCAAATTCAAAAGGTACAGAGTCACTGCAAACCTCCATTTCATTAACAGCTATATTAAAAAAATACTGTTATAAAAATTAATCAATTCATTAATTTTTCAAATTTCCTTTCACAGTTTTTTCTAAGTCAGCTGTATGTTGTCTTCAAAAATCTTGATAAATGCCTAAATTTTATCGATATTGTGAGACCATTGCACATATACAAGTTGGTAGTCCCTGCGGGAGCCACCCGTTCGATCCAGAGGGCACATATAATAATAAATAATTTTTACAAAATAACTACCCAACAAGGATTAACATGAGAACAACTCTTTTTTAAACATTTTTTTATATTTTATTTTTGTTTACAATTTTTTTTAACTTTTCTTTTTGTGTTTTGTAAAAATCTTTTTCAAAAAAATCATTTGTGTCAATTTACCGAATCTTAATCGGAATTGTCCAGCGCTTAATTGGCTATTCCCACTCATTAACATCTAATACCCCAGTCCCACTGAGTACATTTTCGGGGAACGAAATGGGAATATGTTAAATGTGAAGCACCGATTCCCACTGCCAACATCTTACATCTAACATCAATTGAACTAACGTCAACAGTGAATTTGTGAAATTTTGTGATATGAATAAAAAAATAAAGTTAATATCGACAGTAATATTTCTCTCGTTGTTGCTCTTGCGGAGAATCCCAACAGTTGTATGCTGAAATTAATAAGGGAGTTTGAGGAAGCTGACAGCAAGGAAGCGATGAAGTTGGCTCGGCTTCAGGCTGAAGAGAACGAAGACGACGACGACGACGACGACGACGACGACGACGACGACGACGACGACGACGACGACGACGACGACGACGACGACGACGACGACTTGTTCTTGGCAGCGGAGAATATAAATATTCCATGGAGTGCTTGGACGTTGGAATTGAAAATATCATTGGAAAATAATCGAGTAAAAATCGAATTGGAACATGTGGAATCTGTGTGGAACACCAACATCAAAAAATATGTTGGAGCGATGTTGAAAATTTTGGCACGGGTAAAAGTATGGGAACATCTCGACAGAAGATGTTAGATGTTGATGAGTGGGAATAGCCCATAAAATCTTCTGTCGAGATGTTTTAATTAATTTTAATTTAATTAATTTTGGTATTTTTTATAATTTTAGTTTTTAGCTAAGTGTTGCTAACAAACGCAAGATCGCAGAATATTTAATTATATATCAAAATGTCAGAAAATAAATTCTTAATATATTATAAATATAGCTAAAAATTATTTTCATTGGTTTTGCGACTGTAGATTAAAAACTGAAGAACGTCGACAGACGGTCTTACCCGTTAGAGGGTTAACTGCACATTTTATTAAAAGCGTCTTATAAACCAAGTGCAGCAGGAGCACCAAAAGGGTGCTTTTGACACCAGAAATTGACAATACGGTGATTGATCTGTGGGCAGACAATATTGAAGTCCTGAGAGGAGTGCGGAAAAACTCTCTTGTGTACATGAAGATGGCACAAAGCCTGGAAAGTGTTGACTTTCGAGGTGGTTGCACAGATGTCCGAAAAATTTAGACAGCCTCACCGGGAAGTACAGGTAATACGGATAATTTCTGCTTAAAATATGTTATAATTATTATTAATATTTGTATATACACTTGCAGGGCAGAAAAACAAAAAGTTGGGCCAATTGATGGTGCGCCATCGTTGTGAGTCCTTTACGAGAAGGAGCACTTTCGCTAGAATCGGCAAAGGGTTCACCAGCATAGAGAAAGTTTATCTTTCCATACGAAAACTCCCCTTTAAAAAAGCATTGTCATTTCCCAAAATCTGCCCAACCGCTTCTAAAATATAAAAATAGTGTGTTTTAATTAAATGTAATGAATATGTTCTCATAAGTTTTTTCATAATATATTTAATATCTCCGTAACAAATCGTCGTCGTCGTCTTCGTTCTCTTCAACAACAGCCTGAAGCTGAGCCAACTTCATCGCTTCCTTGTTGTCAGCTTCCTCAAACTCCCTCATTAGTTTCAGCATTGAATTGTTATGATTATCCGCAAGAGCAACAAGAGCGCATTTTTATTATCAATATTAAATTTATTTTATATATTAAAATCACAAAATTTCATAATTGATTCACTTTTGACGATAAGTGTTGAATTGATGTTAGATGTTGGCAAAGGGAATCGGTGTTTCACATTTAACATTTTCCCATTGCGTTCCCCGAAAATGTATTCAGTGGGATTGGGGTATAAGTGCCGATTTTTGTAAAATACATGCTTGCTGAAAAAAGTCACTTATTTTAGCGTGGCCGGCTCAGGGCAGCTGAACTTGAACAATTTTGGTCAATTTAAACAGTTGAAAATTTGTGTTTCGTTACGCTAGATCAGCCAAATCGGCCATTGTGCGGCTGCAGTACCAAAATTGTACATAAAGTAGTGATCGATCCCTCAAGCTACAAGCTGTCAGCAACGCGCTCTGTAGTAAGAATCGCTCGATTCAGCTTGCGAATTTCCGTTTTACTGAGTGTGGTACTGACTGCTCTGCTTATTACTTAGATTGGAATTCTTGCTGAGAGGTTTGAATTTCCCACGGCAGCTTCCGCTACGAACTCAATCGATTTGCTGAGTTTGTTATAGCCTGTGCCTTGTTAGGCTTCGGCAATAGCACTTCGGCTGTCGCTGTTACGCTACGCTTGCTGCGCAACTATTGAAAAGTACACGTAAAAATAAATGTTTGATGAAATTTGGGAAGAACTTTTCTTTTTCGTTGAAAATTGTGATGGTGATGCGCAATGCATCATTGCCATCACGTTTCGATGAGATGCAGCTTCTTTTTACTATCATTTTTTCTTTAATTTATATTTTTAAGCAAGACAAGTAATCTTTTAACGTTATCAAGCGTTCTTTCCAGTGTAAAGCAAGAAAACGTCACTGACTCCGTGTCTGTTAATACGCACACATGCGCACTGTTAAGATGGGAGTTTATGGGTGCCCTTTTTTTTTTTGTGTATTTCTATCAAAGTAGAGCTGAAAAAAATATCGACGATATATCGATACCTCGATATTTTTCAGCTTTTTAAATATATCGATATTTTTAAACCGATGTTTTCCGATGTTCGATATTTTTTTTTTTCATCTCAAAAAAGATAAAAGCGGGAAAAGGTATGCAAGTTTTCGGGCAAAGTCGAATGCAAATGTCTTACGAAATACTTTTTGGTGTGTACATATGTAGGCTCCAGTAACGTGGACACAAATGAAGTGGACAGTGATCAGGAGGTAGAAATTAGCAGGAAACGGACTAAGTATGGCAAATCATCCTTGTGGAACTTTGTGTGTTGATGGAAAGACTGCTGTGTGCATCAAATGTGCTAAAATGTATAAGACAAGTGGCAATACCACCAACTTGCTTAGTCATTTAAAAAATATTTACCCTAATTTGACAATAAGTGAACTTCCAAAAACTACTACTAATTCGATACTACCGTACCTTGAGAAAAAGTACGAACAGTCGTCAATTAGAAAGCGCTAGCTTGATTTATACTCAAGTTACATATTTAATTTGTTTTAAGTTTTGAAAACCATGAGATCAGTTATTCTAAAAAAATCATGTATTTAAGATTTTTGATTTAATACAAGTTGTATTAAACAAAAATCATAAAAGATATATGCTGGCTCATTTTAAGGGGTTAGGTTCAACTCGATATATCGATATATCGATGTTTTTTCACCAAAAACCTCGAAACCTCGATATACGAAAATATCGATATTTTTTCAGCTCTATATCAAAGTGTCTTATGCGCAACAGTGCTCTTTAGAGCTGAGAAAAATATCGACGATATATCGATACATCGATTATTTTACCAAAAACCTCGATACACGAAAATATCGATATTTTTCAGCTCTAGTGCTCTTTGAACTAGAGTTATTTATTCTATTTCAATTGAAGGATTTAGTTCAATCGGTTAATTTTTGGTGAGTGAACGATTCGATCTTTTAGTTCAGTAGTTTAGCTAGTTCGTTTGATTCCCATTATGATTCAGTTCGTTCGTTGGAATCCCATTATGATTCAGTTCTATCGTTCGATGAAAGTGTGCGTGTTGGATGCACAACGCATTTTTTAATACTGAATTTACACTTGTTGAGATTTTTCGGTTGCGTGAGGGCTCACGCAAAAAATCCAAAATGTGTTTCCATTGCGTTTGCCGCATCCATAGTCAGCTGCTTGAATGGGTACTTTTGCTGCCAGTACGAACATGAATAAAATGCAGTGATGTTTAAAGAAGTCTGAAGGCAGAATAAACATCAGTATAAGTCCTATTGTTAGTTTTCCTTGCGTTATGTTGTGTAATTGTTCTATAAAGGCACATATTCTTAAATTAGCCAATATGTGGGGTAAGTAAAATGAGTTAATAAAATGCTGGACCAACATGGAATGTAAGTATATACATTTAAAAGTAAAATATATTCAAAATAAAAACTTACATATGCACATATATATATTTTGATTTTTACTTTTCAGAATTAATTAATTTAATAATATTAATAATAAGTTCTTGCATTAAAATGTTTATTAAATAAAACTAAAGAATATAGGTGAATAGATATTTGTATGTAAATTAACCACTTCAAAAACGCGAATTGGAGAAAAATTATTTCTATTTTGTAGATGCTAAATGCCTCCAACTTTATTGATACCAAATTGAGAACTAAAATACAATATTGAACCTTTGGCGGCAAGTCAGCTAGGTTTATCCCAAAGCTTCTTTTGAGAGCTTTGATCTTATGCTGCAAGTCAGCGATTTATGTTAAAGCTTCTTTTGAAAACTTGAAAGCTCGAGAGAGCGGCTGATACAATGAGAAACTGTATTGTGAAATAATTATGTTTACGTTAGGAGTTGCGCAGAAGATTTCCTGTTTACAACAACTGATCTGATTGGGCTTTGATATAGGATTTCAATTAAGCTTTGTTTACTTTACGTTAAGTGATCTGATAGGGTTTAATATGGTAGCTGCAGCTGCGCATTAGCTTGTATGATAATTTCAAAAGTTGCTTATAATTCCAATTAGAAATGATTTTAGGGCTGGATGGTAACTATTGCAAAAGTTGTTTATAACTCCAATAAGAAATGCTTTTAGAGCTGTGTGATAACTATTGAAAAAGTTGTTTATAATTCCAATAAGAAATGCTTTTAAGACTGGGTGATAACTATTGCAAAAATTGTTTATAATTCCAATAAGAAATGCTTTTAGAGCTGGGTGATAACTCCCCCCTTTCTTAAAATGAAGCTTCCCCGATCCTTAATGGTTTTTTAATAAAGATTCAATTTGACCATTTAATCTGTTTAATAAGTTAAGCTCTAACTCCGCGGTTTGTATGTTTTGGTCATTTTGTTTACTAAAAAATGTTGATTTTAGCTAATTGATGGGGTTTGGGTTCACTGCGAGATAATATTTAAAAAGCTTTAACATAACAAAAATAAAAATTATTAAAAATAATATAAATGTGATTTTTGAATGATTTCTTTCTAGTTTAACAAAAATTTTGGATAAAATATTTGTGTTTTCTAATTGTAGTTCAGTGTTATTTGTAGGTTGATATTCGGTTATTAAATAATTTTTTTTTCTTTTTCATTTGTGTTGTTTATAAGTACTATGGATTTTAAGGTAACAAGATAAGTGCCTGTAAGCCAAGTTTCGTTAATACAATTTGTGCCTGCTATTAAAATAGCTTCATAAGTTATAATTTCCATTGGTTTTTTCTTTCAGATATTTTTATATAGCTTGTAAGGAGATTTGTAAAACAATTTGTATCAAAACTATTATAGATTTCTTTTTTGAAATTTTTGATAAGGTAAAATTTATTATTACATTGTACATTGAAAAATTAAATTTTTTTTTTTGCGAAAACAACGCATAACCATACTGTTTTCCCAAATATTAAAATGGTGCGAATACTCCGGAGCCCAGTTATCAACAAAAAAAAGCAAACAACTACACACAACTCGCCAATCTTAAACATAATTAAAAACTACAAAACTCGAAAGAAATTAAAATACCAATCAACTATATGTAGATAGAATCATCATCACTTTAAGAAACCTCGGCATTCCGCACACACATCTTCAACGAAACCCCATAATACATAACCCCTCATGGCACCTATGTATACACAAATGCAATAGACTCCTCCCTCAGACAGTACCCAAAATCCTCAACCCAGCCTCTCATATACAGAAAACTGTTCCAAGAAATACTCGACAGCAACAATAAATACAAAGCCACCTTCACAGATTGCTGGCTCAAAAATAAAAAACATTACATCTCCAAACACCACCCAAAATTTAAAATCATTTGGATTCCCGGCCATGTAGGCATCGGGGGAAATGAATTAGCTGACAGCGCCGCAAAAAATGCGACTAAATTACAACTTCCAAGACATCAAAAAATATCTAAAAAACACTCTCAGTACAGAAACAAAAAACACTCTGCTCAACACATCCGATTGGTATCAATTTATCCACCTAAATATTTCCAACTCCCCAATCTTAGATCCTAATAACCAAATGTCAAGATACAACCAAATTAAAATTGCAAGGCTCAGACTTGGCCATACCAACCTCACACCAACACTACCTAAACCTGTCAGACAATACATATCCATTCTGCAGAAACATAACAGTATCTAATGCCTATATCCAAAAAGATTGCCCAGCCCTCAAAACATCGTACGATTGATATCCCATCCTACACAAAAAAATGCAACAATTATTCTAAAGTTTCTTAGAAACAGCCTAACTTCATATTTCTTCTTGTGCTCTGTGTAATTTGTGCGATTGTTGATTTGATTTAATGTAATTAATTAATAAAAATTTAACAACAGTTAATATTTTACTAGTTCTGTGTGTAAATATAAACACAACAATTTCGTTTTCATTTAGTATTGTTGTTGTTGTTTGATCTTTTACGCTCTTCTCGCTTTTTGCTCCCTATCATAATAACTGTACTTGAAATTGTGTACTCGTTGTTGTACTTGTTCGCAACTACCAGTGTTGCCAACATTTTTGGACAAAAAAAGCCGGATTGAACATAAAAAAAGCCAGAAAAAGCTGAAATTTGACGAAAAAAGCTGAAAAAAGCCGATGGCATTTAACATGTTTAAGTGCCTGTTTATTTTATATCTGTAGGCTATGCTTCAACAAAAACAACTTAGAATAGAATTTTTAAGCACTTCAGTAATTCCAATTCAGTGTTCCAATTCTTGAAAAACGTCATCGATACCAACCAGATCGTCTGGACTTTTGTATGCTTCCAAAGTTCCTACTGAAAGTAGGAATTTCTCTGGGAGATTATAGTCGAAACAGCATTTTTTGTGTCTCCGTAGTCCAAATCTGAAAACAATATAATAATTAATTGTCTTGTAAATTAATATTGGAGCGAACTAAAACTTACCTTATTCGCAAAATGGCATTTAACGTCTCATTATTTTGCCTATTTCTGATTTTTGTTTTGACGACGTTCATTTGGCTAAATACTCTCTGAACTTCTGCATTAGACCAGGGTAAAGAAAGCATGCAGATCGCAAAGTTTGTTAATTCCTTAAATCTTTGGTTACCTCCAGAGTCTCTATATTGTAAGACTTCAATCCAAAATTGAACCGTGTCTTCCAACTGTTCCCATTTGATTAAATTTATTTCTTTATACTGTCTTTCAATTTCAGGAATATTTTGATTTTTGAAATATTCCAAAATGGGTGCAATTGATGGTTTTTTGGAGCGCAAAATGTTGCCACTGAGAAAATATTTATTTGTTGCAATATTTCCACATTATCAGGAAGTCTAAAATTTAAAAAAAAACGAATAAAAAATCCAATCCAAACAAAAAAAAGCTAGATTTCCCGCCGCCCGCTGTTTTCAATTTTTAACCGCTAAGGAACGTGAAAAAGCCAGATCTGACGGGAAAAAAGCTGAGTTGGCAACACTGGCAACTACGCGTACATTTTTAAGTTCAGCTTTAACGTTTCAATTTCTCTCTCAACTAACGTTCTCTCCTTTTTTTGCGTTCTTACTCTCTCTCTCCTCTCTCTCTTTGAGTAGTGTTGTTGTGATTCAACTACCCTTCCGCAGGTTCTGTTTAATTCTTTATAATGCTTGTTTGCTGCATTAAGAACTGCAAATGCCAGCAAGATTCAAATGCTGCACGCATTGTTTGCTGGTTGTGTGACAAATTTGTACATGTGAAATGTGCCAGCTTCACGATGAAAATTAGAGATTCTATTGTAAATAACAGCAGACTGAAATGGTCTTGCGAATCTAGTCGTGAAGCTGAGGCGGACATGTCTAGGTTTGTTCGTCAAACAGGAGAGAATTTCTGTAGATTGCGAAAGGGCTTTAATATGTTGCATAAAGAATTTCAGACAATGGAGAAGCATTTCAATGCGTTAAAGGTATTGGACGTTTCTCTAAAGTCGCCCATTAATTCACCTATGGATGACGTCGCTCCTTTGTCTCCAGGAAATGCTTTCATTTATACACCCATCAAAAATCCCACCACAGTATCGAACTCTTCTGTTTATCCATCTATTATTGTTAATGAAGATGATGCCGGTTCATCATCAAATATACTTTTGCCTTCCATATCTAACACATTTTCTCCGCCTTCTTTGTCTGCACCTAAGCCTCTTGTAGCTGCTCCCTTAAGGAAACAGATATTTATCTCTAGGTTGCATCCGGATACTTCGATTAACGACGTAAAAGCGTATGTTCAATCGAAGATTCCTAATGCTCTTATAGCTGTAGATAAATTTAAATTTTCTTTTCTTTCTTTTTCTTTTTATCATCTTAATCATCTTGCTGTAATACATTTTGGCCTATCAAAGAGCTTACTCCTTATAAAAGAAATACTGTTTCGTTACCAATAAATTTATCTACAGTTGAGCTAGTTGATCCATCGAATCTTTCAAAAAACTAAATTTTCCTTTCCTGTTCCAAAATGATAGAGGCCTTAAATCTAAATTATCTATTTTATATTTAAATAGTATCTCTTTTGATTATAAAATTCTTGCCTTCACTGAAATTTGGTTAAAACCTAAAATATCTAATTTGTCATTATTCACTAACAAGTACACCACTTATAGATGTGACCGTTTGTCACGAGTGGGTGGCGGCGTATTAATCGCAGTTTATTCTGACCTTCCGTCGGAACTATTATGCTGCTCACCTAATGTTGAGTTTGTTGCAATTAAGTTAACTGATTATCAAACTTCTATTTATATAACCAGCTCCTATATCGCGTCGCAATCGGATCTTTCTATTTATCTTGAACACTTTCCTAATATACGTTTAATATCCTCTAAACTTTCGGATAGAGATTTTTTGTGTGTATTGGGAGACTTTAGCTTGCCTGATATATCTTGGTCTATTGTGGATAATCAGGTTGTTTCTACTACTTCTCATGAGTTTGCAAATAGTATCCTAGATCTTTCACTTTATCAAGTAAACAATAGTTGGAATTGCAACAACCGTCTTCTGGCCCTAATATTTGTATCTGATCGTTCAGTTTGTGCTGTTAGTCGAATTGACCCGCTCGTGCTTCCCGAAGATTTTTTTCACCCTACGTTAGAAATGAACCTTTATCTTCCTGTTCCTGAGCAAACTGTGCTCCCTAAAGCAGCGTCTAAACCTCGCTGTTTTAGAAAAGCCGATTTAAACCAATTAAATAATCTCATTATGAATCATGAGGGTCCCAGTTTTTTTTGTGAGCAATAACTTAGAATTTGCTCTGTGTCTTTTTTATGACACTTTGAACATCTTTTTGATCAATACGTTCCTCGAAGGTACTCAGTGAGGTCTAATAAGCCCCCATGGTTTACGAGAGCTGTCAAGTCTAAAAAATTTAAAATCGCGATATTTTAAAAAACGTAAACGTACCGGGAATGATGTCGACTTTTCACGTTATTCTATTGCTAAATGTAATTTTAACTCACTTAACTTGCAACTTTACAACGATTATTTGCGTCGTTGCCGGCTTCAGTTTGCTCTGGACCCTAAACGATTTTATAATTTTGTAAATTCTAAACGTAAATCATCTTTATTATTTCAATCAGTTTTATATGAAAATACGACGGCAAATAATGATCTGGCTGCAGCCGATTTATTTGCAGAATTTTTTCATTCTACTTGCTCTTTTAATAGCTACTCTTCTAGTACATCCTATCCCCATAATTTGTAAAAATTAAACTTTATTCCTGAACACGTGATCACTGAAGACTCAGTATTATGTGAACTCAATTTAATTAAACCAGTATTCTCCCCAGGTCGCGACGGATTGCCAGGATGCGTACTTAGGTACTGCGCTGGCTCTTTATATCTACTCTTACATAGACTATTTACTTTATCTGTTGCACTTTTTGTATTTCAGTAATGAACTTTATTTGATACTCTCAGATATATTTCACAAGCTTACAGCTTCAACTTAGTGACGGCGCTTAGCGTTATACCTAATGGTATTTCCAGTACGCAAGCGAACCCGGTCCGTCTTTTTACTGCAAGCTGTACATATGTCGGAGTCGGCCGGATCGGATAACTATATCATATAGCTGCCATAGGAACGATCGGTTCGGAATCAACATTTAGTATGAAAAACTTTTTGTTTCTTGAGATATCTCAACGAAAGTGTTTTGTGTTTAATTAAGATTTATACAGTCTGACCGAGTTTGGTGCAAATCGGACTACTATATCATAAAGCTGCAATAGGAACAAACGGTTCGAAATCAACATCTAACAAATCTTGTAAAAAATCGGACGTCTTATGCAGGGCTCTGCAAGGGTTTTTGTTTCTTTATACATCGCAACCAAACTCACAGATTGTGTGTTTGATACAGTTTCATACATCCTTACCAAATCTGGCTCAAATCGAACAACTATATCATATAGCTGCCATAGGAACGATCGGCTCAAAATCAATATTTAGTAAGAAAAACTTTTTTGTTTCTTGAGATATCTCAACGAAAGTCACCAATTTTGTGTTTAATTAAGATTTATACAGTCTGACCGAGTTTGGTGCAAATCGGACTACTATATCATATAGCTGCAATAGGAACAAACGGTTCGAAATCAACATCTAACAAATCTTGTAAAAAATCGGACGTCTTATGCAGGGCTCTGCAAGGGTATCCAAACTTTGGCGCGCCAAAGTTAGCTTGCGCTATATTTTCTTTTTACTTTAAAGCATTTTTTAATTTTTAATATTTATAATCTTTAATGTAACTAAATTACTACCTGTCGATTGCTCATAGTCGACATTAAATAAATAAACAAATAATAATCAAACAAATATTGTAAATAAAATGTAGACATAACATAAGAGTCGAAGGCCTCAGCAGCCAGTACTCTATAATTAAGTTAATAGTTGTAATTTTAATACTACAAGTTAGCTGAGAATAAATAAATAAATAAATTTGAATTTGCTTATTGTTGTTTTGTATTAATTCGTTATTTTTAGTTTGCGTTGTTATCATGTCATCGTGATCTGGAGTTTTTGTAATCCATTTAAAAATGGTGCCTAGTTCGTTTCAGGCGTGTTATGAGGTATAAGCTCGGACAACAAATTTTTTATTTAATTTAATTCCATTGTGATTTCCCAGGCGATTGTACTGTTTCTTTCTTTAAAACTTAATTTTTTTTCAAAAATTTCCTTGTAAAAACTTAAGTTTTAACATGGAAGACTTCCCCAAATGTTTCATAGAGTAGAAAGTTGTCTGTATCCTCCAATAACACGTAGTCATCGTTGGAATAGTTAATGATATCGGAGTAGTGGCAACAAGCCGAACAAAACGTACAAAATGTACATGCTAAAAAAGTATATAAGGAATAAAAAGTAAGTGGTAGTCCTTTTTCGTTATGATTCTCATAACATACATTTTGGTCTGTGCTGATTTTAGTTTTTGCGACATATTTGTGTGTTATATTTTATAGAACAAAATTTCACATGGTTTTTGGTTTGTTGTTGATTGAATAGTGTCATTATATTCTTTAACTGCGCGATAAATGGTTTCAGAATAGTACATTATATTGAACGGGAAATTTCGAATAGTGTTGAATGGGCTCTTTCGACCTGGCCATTTGTAAGACTGTGTCTGGGATCTGCATAATAAATAGTTATACCCAAACGAGATATTGTGGATTTAAATTGAGCTGATGAAAAGCTGGGTTCACTATCCATTATTACAGATTTAACAAAAGGGAGCATTTGGATTAATTCTAATATTTTATTTGCCATGTCCGATTTATTTGAGATTTCTTTTATTACTAAGTATTTAGAATATGCGTCTATGCAAGTAAAAAATGTTTTTTTTTTCAGCGTAAAAAATGTCAATATGAAGTTGTTCACCCTCTCTTTCTGGAATTGGTGCTTCGGAAATAGGAATTTGTTTTGGATGTCTGTTATATTTTGGTTTGTTTTAAGATTTTTATATAATGTTGGCCAATAATAATATTTAAGAACTTGTTTAAGATTTTCGTCAAAACCCCCGTGAGCACGCGCGTGTATTTCTTCGATAATGATTTCTTGGTCGTTTTTGTTAACAATATCTTGGTCAAATTTTTTTGTTAAAATGACTTTATTAGAGAAAGTATTTTTTAATGTGTTTGTATTTCGTATAAATCTTCGAAAGAACAGTGAATTCCTGTAGTGAGATTTGGTTGAAGAAATTCTTTGAGTATGCTAATTAAGTTTTCCACTGTGTCGTACTCAACAATATGTCTAGTTTTGTTAAATATTTCGAATTTTTCGTGGCTTGTGAATCTGTTTTTTAGACCAAGTACTTTAAAAAAGTACAAATTGTTCTACTAAGTTTGTAAAAAAAATGTGCGTAACAGGCAGAAGGAGGCGTGGCAGACCCCATAAAGTATATATATTCTTGATCAGCATCAACAGCCGAGTCGATATAGCTATGTCCGACTGTTCGTCTGTCTGTCCCTTTTCTATATCTTGCATTGATCAAGTTTGATTTAGAATTTTGCCACGCCCCCTCCGCCCCCGTAAATTTAAAACAAGATTTCAAAGTCGAATTACGAAAGCACCTTTAATGCTAGCGATATGATTTTTGGCACACATGATAAACTCTATAGTCTGTGATCCTGTCCTGAAAGTTTTATCCGGATCGGATAACAAACGGATAATACCTAGATCTCAAAGACTATTAAAGCTAGAAACACCAAATTTGGTATGAAGGTTCATCTATATCTCCCATTGATCAAGTTTGTTTTAGACGTTCCTATCCGCCCCCGGAAATTGATATACAAAATTTCGAAGTCGAATTGAAGGAGCCCCTTTAATGTTAGCGCCTTGTTTATTGGTATATATAATATACACTATGGTCCAAACCTGTCCAGAAAATTACATTCCAATCGGATGATAAAAGCGGAAGTTATTCAACTAACAATGTTGAAGAAGAAGCAACGCTAGCGACCTCTGTGTTTATAAACTGCGAAGTGGCGCCATCTATTGTGTGGTACGCAACATTGAATAACAATCTATGGTGAACTCTTCGCACTGAAAAAGTACTGGGTTTCCTACTGTCGAGCTTGCTCCACTGTAGCTTACTGCATTTTTTACTCACCAAGTTGTAATAATCGAGGACAGACAAATTTTCCTGCCTAAGAACACTTAGTTATTGTTCTATAATGTAAAGTGGACGTCTGTCACTATAGGCGAAATCTAATCTAGCCAGTATAGCTTCCAAATTAAGTACTGTTCCATGGTTAGTTAGAGTATCGTTTGCTCTACCTGTAATTTTATTTCTTAGTATTGTTAAATATAGCACCTACGTACTTCCTACTATCTTCTTTATACATGTGCATAGCGCAACATGCTGCTTCTCGCCAACTAACATAATCATTATCGCCAACTAGCATAAGCATTATCATTAATTTCAGTAGCTTTAAATTCTTGAACATTTGTAAAGAAGTGCAATTTGTTGTTGAAGCGCTCGAGTTTGAGACGCGATCTAACTTGTTATTATATCAGCTGTTAAAGTTGAGTTAAAACTCACGGCACAATTTTCTGAACCGCCTGGAATTTTTAATTTTTGGAAATTTTCCTTTAAATCATTCAGTGTGAATTATTTATAGTTAAGACAATTATTTTAACAATTCGATTTGTGTTTCTTATCACTAAATGTGTATGTATATTATTTATTATAAAAAATACAAGCAAGTATTGTTAGTTCGATGGCTCACTTTATCCTGAATGCTGACTGCGTCTGGGTCTTCCTGATTATAAATTGTTTTTATACAGATTTAAATAATTTCATCCTTCCTTCCTTCTTAGAACAAATTAGTTGGGATTTGTAGATTTTAATTTATGAATGTTCACGTTTCTTTTTTTCGAACTTTTTATATGCTTTGGTTTGCACTTTGATTCTATTTATTAGAAACTTTGTAGAATTTTTTTGTTTTTTAATTGCATATTGCGTTTAAGTTTTTAAGAAACTATAATATTATATTTAGGTTCTGAGACTTTTTCGAATATTCGTCTCTTTTGGTTTAGTCGGATTTATTTCACCCGCGAATCACTAAGGATTTAGTTTAACTATCCTTTAATTGTGTTTACTAAACGCGGGCCCCACGTTCGGCCAATTAACCAAATCAAAAACGCGAATTGGAAAAATATTATTTATATTTTGTGGATGCTAAATGCCTTCAACTTTATTGATACCAAATTGAGAACTAAAATACAATATTGAACTTTTGCTGCAAGTCAGCTAGGTTTATCCCAAAGCTTCTTTTGAGAGCTTTGATCTTATGCTGCAAGTCAGCGATTTATGTTAAAGCTTCTTTTGAAAACTTGAAAGCTCGCATTTCAAGGACCTGTGGAAAAAAACTTTCCAGTGTACAGCAAACGTAAAGACGACAGCAAAATACATTCGGAATAGCGACGGCAAAACGAAGCAACATAATTGTTTTTGTTTGACAAAAAGCGAAGGTTCGGCGGAAAGCGTGAAGTGAAAAATTGTTTATGCTTTGCAGGCAACGAATATTGGGGGAGGGGAAAGACCGAAAAATTGTTTGGCGCTGCGCACCCCTATTGTATGCGCTTTTATATCTGCAGCAGCCAGATCCCTAGGATGCGAGAAATACCAGCCAGAATTCCAAATGGAATTTCCAATAATTCCCAACTAGAATTTCACTAAAGCAGAATCGAAAGCTGAAGCACCCGCAGAATGACCTTATGACGAACTCAGAAAAACGTTTGAGCTGGTAGCGGAACCTGCCGTGGGGTATTGGGGATTTCCTATCGAATTACCTCGGACACGCTTATCTAAATGCGAATGAGACTTTTACACGAACTCTGAGTGCAATCCTCTTAGTCGGGCTGCGTCAAATTGGTGCAATTTCCTTCTGTGTATGTATGCCGGCGAACGTGCGTTACCTAATTTCCCCAAATTGAGCTTACGCATCCACTTAAGGAAACACAGTATTACCATATCATATGCTGCAGAGAGACGCTAAACTTGTGTGGACTTCAAGTAGCTTATAAAACCTTGTCATATTAATTTTTTTATTGTAAAATGAATTGGGAGTATCTAAATTGTTTAGTATATAATATTTTTTGTTACAACTAATTGGCAAAAATCTTCAAAACAGATTGCGAGTTAGCAGCAAAGGAGTTAATAATAATCGTATTACTGACTTAATAATAATCGTATTACTATGTGCAATCGTTGGCACGTTGTCCGGGAATGCCGCGTAGTTCCTGATTAAGAGTGCGCAACAGTGGATGCTTACCACAACCGCAGCGTCCACGGAAATCATCAAGATCCAAAGCCCAGACCATGCCACCGCCCAGCCGCAGTCTGCGCACAAACTCGGCCTTACGACGAATATCTGCTACGTCATCGTAGGATACCCATTGATTGCCTCTGTATGCGTAAGGCCCAATATTACCCTTGTCGTCACGGACCACAGACCAGCCGCCGTTGGTGACCTTCTCGCATATCTCATAGTAGGCTAAGAAGCCTCCAGCTCGAGTGTACGTGCCCGCTTGACCAGGTCCAATAGATTTGTCATTGATGGAGCGTGCATTCTGGTCAGCCAAAGAAAAAGACTGACCATAAAGAGGCATGCCCATAACAAGTTTGTTGGGTGGCGTGCCTTTGTCTAACCAGTAGTGAATACTGTAGTTGCCATTGAAATGTGGATTGACATCGCCTTCGACATAATACAATGGCGCCACATGGCCCGTCTGCTTGTCCCAGTGGCCATGAAAATCGTATGCCATCACCGCAATCCAGTCAAAGTAGCGTGCCAGCTTTGGCACATCATATCCTGCATCTATAACTGTCTTACTCGGCGAGACAGCAGCGGAGAGCAACAATCCACGTGGACGGAATGCATCTGATAATTCACGAACTAACGATGCGAATCCTTGCTTCTCCGCAGGTGATCCTTTGGCACAGTCCACCTGCCAGCATACCGGATACTCCCAGTCCAGATCTAAGCCCTCAAATCCATATTTCTCGATAAAGCTGAGTATGCTCTCAATGAATCGAGCACGCGCCTGAGGATCGTTTACTAGACGGGCATATTTGCTGCCCAGGGAATCATTCCAACCACCAATGGCGACGGTAATCCGTAGACCCTTCTTCTTGTACTGCACCACACGCTCATAAAAGCCATTATCAATGTCTGCCCACGAATCGTGAGTCATAATCGTTAAAGAGTTGTTGTTGAGTACGGCAAAGCTATAGACGATGTGCGTGCAGAGATTCTCATCGATATCTTCCGGCAAATACTTGCCTTGCCCAGGACGATACCATGCCCAGTTGGTGAAGTAGCAGATCACCTTGTAATCTTCATTTCTGCCCAACGGAGGAGAAGGTGTTGGTTTTGGCCGCGCAATGGGTTTCTTATAAGGCGGAGTGAAGGGATTTTTTGTTGGCTTGGATGCAGGATGACTGCTCTCTGTTGTGCTGGTGGGTTTGGGTCGTTGCACCATCGGTGATTGCGTTGTCTGATCCGCACGAACTACGCATGGCGTATTATTTGGCCAATCACAGAAGTTTTCATTCCAATGTAGACCAGTGGGACAGCTTCAAGAAAAGGAAACAAATATAAAAAATTATACCCTCAATAATTTTACTTTTTTTTTAGGCACTGTGAGTATTTACCGCTGTTCGATTAGCTCGCCGTATTGACAGATGTAGTACTTGTTGCAGTCCTTTTCATGAGTTGCGAAATTCCGACCACTGCATTCCAGGGGGTTGCCAAGATCGGGCTTAGAAGAAGTCGCAACTACACTTGTGGGCATTACGGTGTTCACGGTGGGTTTGGCCGACACAATGGAACCTTTGTCGACAGCGACTAAAATATCAGATACAATACATACAAATATTTCTGTTATCCGGATTTTAGGCATCGCGGAATTTTGCAACCTCTTAACCCTGCTAACAAACTCAGAAATTATTTAAGAAAATCTTTTGCGCATAGTCAGGCCAGAGGGAGGAGAGAATACGAACGCTATTTCTCACTGGCTATAACTATACCCGGACAATTCGGTTACTTTCTCACTGCTTTGTTTTTGAATGTTTGGCCTTTTTTCGTTTTTCTTTCACTTACCCATGCTTTTTTCTCTCGATTCTAGCACACATTTGGGATGAGGTCCTCCATAGCCACGCAACACGCGGTTTATGGTCTTAAGTAATGGATACGACTCACAGCCGCAATCATTCTTAAAATCATCCAAGTCGAGGGCCCATACCATGGCACCTCCCAAGCCCATGGCTCGCACATATTCACTCTTGTGACGAATCATGGGTGCATCATCGAAAGAGACCCACTGATCCCGATTAAAGGCATAGGGACCCATGCGACCACGGGCATCCCGCACCACATTCCAGCCGCGTCGTTGAATATAAGAACAAATCTCATAGTAAGCCAGGAAACCACGAGCTCGAGTTGCCACTCCTGCATCTCCACCGCCATAGGTGGGTGCATTCAGCTGATAATCGCTGGACTGGGCCAGGGAGAAGGATTGCCCATACATTGGCATACCCATGACAAGTTTTCTACGCTCGGCGCCATTTTCAAGCCAATAATTAATAGAGAAGTTGGCATTGAAGGTCTCGGAACCCTCTGGATGATCGTACATGGGTGCCACATGACCTGTATGCTTGTCCCACTGTCCATGATAATCATAGGTCATCACAGCAATCCAATCGAAGCAGCGTGTGAGTTCTGGCACGTTGTAACCTGCATCGATCACCTTCTTATTGGGCGAAACAGCGGCGGAGAGAAGGAGTCCCTTTGGTTTAAAGGCGTGGGATAGTTCCCAAACTAAATCCGTGAATCCTTGTTTCTCATCGGCGGTGCCCTTTTTGCAATCCACTTGCCAACATACTGGATACTCCCAGTCCAAGTCGAGGCCATCAAATCCGTACTGTTCGATAAAGTCCATTACATGTCGAATAAATCTTTTACGAGCAGTGGCACTTCTGACCAATCGAGCATACTTATCACCCGCAGAATCATTCCAGCCGCCAATTGCAACAGAAACCTTGACACCCTTCTTCTTGAATGCCACAACGCGCTCAAAGAACTTGTTGTCCAAATCCGCCCAAGAATCATGAGGCTGTATGGTTAGCTTCTCACGATTCAATACCGCAAAGCCGTAGACAATGTGTGTACAAAGTTCGGCATCGATGTTCTCGGGCAAGAATTTGCCACCGCCCTGACGATACCATGCCCAGTTTGTAAAATAGCAGATGACCTTGTAGTCATTAGTGTCTCCAGCTCCAGATCCAACTACGGGATAGCCAGCTTCCATTTGAAAATCACCCTCTTCAATATCCTCGCTGGGATCCACAACATTTTCTTGCGAGGATTGCATCTCGCTGTTGGTCTCTTGGGGAGTGGAGTATTCCGGCTGAGCAGGTTGCACTATTACTGCTTCCTCCTCTTCCTCACCAACTTCGCTTTCACCTTCTTCGGCCTCGCTGATTTCTTCTGCTGGCGTTTCCTGTGAGGTTTGTGCGCTTTCCACGGAAGCTGTCCCAACTTCTCCTAAAACGGGTTGTTCTTCTACAGATTCCTCTTCGGCGGGGATCATGCCAGCTTTAAGAAATCAAAAGTTGTATTGAAAATTAAATATCGCTTGGTTGTGTGGTGTCTTACGAGTCGGCTTAAATCCACTAGGTGGATCCTTAAGCACAGCATGAATTTCCCGTAGCAGCGGATGAACACCGTCTCCGCAGCGATTACGGAAATCATCCAGATCCAATGCCCAAACCATGCCTCCACCCAAATCCAAAGCACGTACTAAGTGTGATTTCTTTCGTATAATTTCTGGATCATCGAATGAGACCCATTGGGTGCCTTTACGGGCAAATGGACCCATACGTTCTCGTTTATCCTTCACCACTTCCCAGCCCTGATACTTAACTCGCTCACAGATCTACAAACATAAAATCTTAGTTCACATATCTAAAAATTGTTCAATGTAGAAACCAGCCTCATAGTATGCCAAGAATCCTGCCGCTTTGGTGAATTCACCAGCCTGTCCAGGTCCAGGAGCCTTAGCATTAAGTCCGTTGTTATTGGCATTCTCGAGGGTGAATGACTGTCCATAAAGTGGCATGCCCATCACAATCTTACGGGACGGAGCGCCCATCTCTATCCAATAGTTAATTGAGAAGTTCTAGAAAATAGACACTTTATAAAGGAAAGGATACCCGGACAACTAGATATACGCACCGCATTAAAGTAATCGTTATCGTCATCGGGATGATGATATAAGGGTGCCACATGTCCAGTCTTCTTATCCCACTGTCCATGGAAGTCGTAGGTCATCACAGCGATCCAGTCAAAATACCGCGCCAACACAGGCACATCGTAACCAGCATCTATGATCTTCTTACTTGGAGAAACCGCCGTCGAGAGCAGTAGACCACGTGGCTCGAATGCCTCTGATAGTTCTCTTACCCAGGCCGTGAAACCTTCCTTTTCATCCTGGAATCCCTTGTTACATTCTGTTTGCCAGCACACCGGATACTCCCAATCCAAATCGAGTCCTTCGAATCCGTATTTTTCAATAAAGTTCAGCGCATGACGAATGAATTTGGACCTAGCCGCTGCACTTCGCACCAATCGACTGTACTTGTCCCCCTGGGAATCGTTCCAACCGCCCAGGGCCAAGCTCACCTTGATGCCCTTGCTCTTCAGTCCGCTAACTCTTGTGTAGAAATTATTATCGATATCCGCCCAAGAGTCGTGAGTGCGTAACGTCAGATCAGAGTAATCCAAGACGGCAAAGCCGTAGATTACATGAGTGCAGAGATCCGTATTGATATCGTCAGGTGTGTAGCGCCCCAAACCCTTGCGATACCAGGCCCAGTTGGTGAAGTAGCAAACCACTTTGTAGTAGCCATCTAGTGCTTGTAGCTGTGGCTTATCCGTTGGATAAGTCGGTCTAGGTGTGGTGCTAGGCCGTTGCGTCGTTGGAACAGGTTTGGCGGCAGCTGGGGGTTTTAATTGGTTGGTACCGGTTGAAGAGGATCCTCCGACGGATTCTCCTTTTTCCTCATTGCATTGAGCTGACGCTGGCCAATCGCAGTTACCTAGCGCCTCGTTGTAGTGCAATCCTGGTGCACAATCCGCAGCCTGCAAACGATTCCACAGACAAAACAAATATTTTGAGCAATCTCCTGGAAAAGGTACGCGCTCCTCCCCATTGCAGGGATTCTCCTCGGTAGCCTTGTATTGCACAATTCTCAGATACTTTTTAGTGGTCAAGCACTGCACATTCTGCGGCCAGTCGCAGATCTTCCTTATCGCATCCCAGTGCAATTCGCCGCCACATTCACCTGGGATTAGTGCTCCATTGACGCAGATATAGTACTTGCCACAAATCCTATGGGTGTAATACTCTCCCTCGTTACACCGCGGCGATGAGGTTGGTCGTGGTTGCCGTGTTGTCCAATGTGGTAGCTTTGTTGTGCTGCCAACCGCCGGTTGGTATGTAGATTTTGTTGGTTTCCAGCTCGGCTTATCTGAGGTCGTTGTCTGCCTTGGCTTCTTGCTGGATGTGCTATGAGGTCGACTGGTGCTACTGCTGCTAGGCCGACTGGTGGTTCTAGTGCTAGTGGCTGGCAGACTGGTGGTTTGCTGCTTCTTTACCGAACACTGGGCAGAGGCGGGCCAATCGCAACCCTTGACATTATTGTTCCAGTGTAAGCCGCCGGGACAGAACTGTTGACGCATCTCACCCGCAACGATGCAGTGATAGTAGGCATTGCAGTTCTTTTCATCCGGATAGAACTCTCCAGCCTTACAGTTGGAGGCCTGAACAATTGGATAGACCAAGCCTGGAACTGGTAATGTCGTGTGTGTTGGATAAATTGTTGTACTAATGGGCTCAGGGTTGGGCTTCATTGGTCTTTTCATTGTCGTGGACGTTGTTGGTATGGTAATGGTCGATGTCCACCACGCTGACGTCTTGGTGGTACTCTTGGGTCTCTTTGTGGTGGTGCTGCTACTTGCTTCCCAACTCGGCCAAGATGTTGTGTGAACATGCTGCCCCGATACCGCTGAGCCATCGTTGCTAATGGTCGTTACCTGTGGCGGAATAGGAGTAGCCGGTTGAGCTGGACGCTGGCAGTTTATATTTGGTGGAGCTTCAGATTTGAGGCGTCCCAAGGCTCGATTAATGGCCTTCAGCAGCGGAAAAATTTCACTGCAGCATCGATTCTGGAAGTCATCCAGATCAATGGTCCAAGCGGCGACGCCACCAAAACCGTTGTTAAGTGCGTAGCGTGCCTTGACTTCCACACTGCCGGCATCCTCATAGCCCACCCATTGATTTCGTGACATGGCATAGGGTCCACTTTTTCGATCCGCATCCCTTCCGATTTGCCACTTCTTCTTGCGAATACGCTGACAGACCTCATAGTATGCCAGCATGCCGGGTTGCTTCGTTATCTCTCCGGCGTCGCCAGGTCCGTTGGATGCCACGCCCTCGCCCACTAGACGCTGACTGCTCTGCTGCAGGGTAAAGCTCTGGCCATAAAAGGGAATGCTCATGATGAGTTTGTCGCGACGGGCGCCCATGTTCACCAGAAGTTGCATGGTGTAGTCCGTGTTATACTGCGGATACTTGTCTTGTGGTCGCCCGTAGAGGGGACTGACATGGCCAGTTTGTCCCTCCCAAGCGCCGTGGTAATCGTAGCTCATTACCGTCATGTAATCCACAATCTCCGAGAGGGCAGTCAGCTCATAAGCCTCGCTAATGATCTCATTGTATCCGGAGATCGCAACCCCCAATTGCATCTTGGGATTGGCACGTTGCATTTCTGTGCGAACCTCTCGCAGCAACTTGGTCAGATTGGGTTTATCGCTGGCTGGACCCTTGGAGCAATCACTTTGCCAGCACTTTGGATAGTTCCAGTCTAAGTGTAGACCACTAAAACCGTGTCGTTGAAGGAATCCCACTGCACTGGAGGCAAACACTTTCCTTTTGATCTCATCGCCGGCCAGGCGGGAATATTTATCGCCACTTGAATCCGTCCAGCCGCCCATGGCTATGAGCACAGGCACACCAAGGGAAATCATGCGCTTGTAGTATTGGTTCTCAATGTCCACCCAGGGATCAAATTCTCGTATGGTCAGATGATCCGGATCAAGAGAGGCAAACGAATACACAATAGCAGAGCATAGCTTGGGATCCAGTTGCTCGGGTACAAAGTGTCCTTCCCCCTTTCGATAGAAGGCCCAGTTGGACATATAGCAGAGCACCTTGGGTTCCAAGTTGTTGTTTTTCTTCTGCGAGGTCGCCTTTAACTGGGAGAGAGCGCCATAGGCAGCACCATTCTTGATGAAATCAGCGTGTGCCAGAGCACCGTTCAACTGCTGGTCTGTATAGCGATCCAGATCGTCAATGTGCTCCAGTTGTTCTATGTCCACATCCTTGAGAAGCTGCTGATGTGGCGATCCCGAGCGATAAGACTGCGGTCGATTATTTTCATTGGTGCTAGGAGCAATAAAGGCAGCGTACTTGTCGGATACCGACCAAGGATCTGGTTCCATCAAATGGCTGAGCTTTTCCTGCTTTTGCTCGAACACATCGCCCACATAATTAATTGACAATCTATCCAACTCCGACTCCTTCTCTTTCTCATCATCGTCGATGGGCTGTGCCTCAACGGAGTCCCTAACAAAGGACCGCAAGGGTGAGGATTCCTTTAAAATCGCCGCATTTATTTCATTGATGCTGGGCACACTCTCCACGGCGCTCCGCAGTGGCACAAATTCTTCACCAAATGTAGGCCGTATGCTGAGCCGACTAAGTGAACCTGGCTCATCCTCTAGCGGTATGCTCTCCACTGCTGCACGCACAAAAGCCGGCTTGAAGTCGGGCGCCTTATGCACCTCGGGTGCCTCGAGCCGAATGTGCGCCGTTGCTGCCGTTGCCCATACGCAGATCAACTATACAATATATATTTTTGATTACATTGGAATATAACTGTATAAAAGGAATGACTTACCAGCAATATGTACAGCGTAGCTCTTCTACGCATTGTAAAAGCTTCCTCTTGCTTATTTCTTTTCTCTTAGCCTATAAGCCTCAATAGAACTAAAAAAAAAAAAATTAAGAAAGTTAATTAAGCTAAGATTCCATTTATTTTCTTCTTTTATACCATTTAAACTTTGAAGTAACTGGCTCACGAGACTAACGATAATATTTTGTATTTTATAAAAATGCTCATATCGCACATACTTTATATAAAATTTTGTTGAAGTGGTTCACCCGATTTACTATGTATTTCTTACTCACTCGAGGCTCGAAGCACATCCCGAGAAAATTTGATTAAGATCGGATGACTATATCATATATCTGCCATAGAAACAATCAGATGCATATAAAAATTTTGTATGAAGAGCTTTGTTGTTTTTTGAGCTATCTCAACCATACTCACAGATTATGTATTTCTTACTCATTGCTACATCCTGAAAAAATTTGGTCAAGACCGGATGACTATATCATATAGCAGCCATAGAAACAATGTTTGTTTTTTTTTTAGAGCTAACTCAAACAAACTCACAGATTACGTATTTCTTAATCACTGTTACGCACTGTTACTGTGAAAAATTGAATTTACATTTCCCGCTTTCTTATAAGAAGTTACATAAGGGCCGACCATAGATGTTCCCTGTTTTCACTCCACATTTCTGCCCTAGATTTCAGCGAGCGTAGCGAGCCATTGGTTGGCGAGCAAAGCGATCAGTGGGCAAGCCCCTAGTAAAATATATATATATTCTTGATTAGTCGACGAGCTAAGTCGATATAGCCTTGTCCGTCCGTCTGTCGGTCTGTTTTTAGCAAACTAGTATCTCAGATTTAAAGCTTTCTTGATGAAACTTAGTACTAGTCCGTCTTTTTGCTGTACATTTGTCGGAGCCGGCCTCACTTTAAGGATGTTTAGGATCCGGAATCATTAGTAAATTCTTGCTCTTTCCCATCGCTTTGGAAAGAGTCTTTTAAATTGTTCTTCAAAAAAATAAAAAAAAGAACACGGCATCTCTTGAAACACCTGTATACCGAACCATTTGCTCCTTGCCATTAAATTAGCATTGCGATAGTAGCACTGTGATAGTATACAAAAAAAAAATTATCGTACCTAACGGTTTTCGCCTATTTAGGGTCCTAGAAATCGAACTGCATTATTACTTTTGGCAGTTTTTCGTGAAGCTTTTAAGCCAGGTTGCTCTTTTAGGGAAATAGTCATTTTTTTAGTCTCTAACAATGTGCTGAATTCTTAAGTGAGTGCTTAACAGGTAGAAGGAGACATGGCAGACCCCATAAAGTGTATATATTCTTGATCAGCATTAACAGCCGAGTCGATGTAGTCATGTCTGTCTGTCTGCCTGTCGTTTAATGTTACCTAGATTTTTGGTACATACACTTAAGGAAAAGCAATTCGATTCGTTCTAAAAAAAGTTCTTTAATTAATTACGTTGCGGTCTAGAATTTTTGTAGAACGATTCGGTTTTCAGTTTTCTTACTTTAAAAGAATAATTTACATAATTCCTAAAATGAGAATTATATATTTTAGGTTAAGAATGTTTCGTTCTTGAATACATATACATACATGAATAAATATACAAGTATTGCAGCATACGAGAAATTGTTTTCATTGTAGCGCACTGGATAGAGTTACTGATTCTGAACGTAAGTCAGATTATTAATAAAAAATGTTAAAGTTTTATAAAGATTAATCAACTAACTTTCACTGTGACCGGACGTGTTCTATTTTACTCTTATACTTATAAATTATCTTATACATAAATTATCGTCGATAACTCTGTGTTTATCGCAAAAAGTGATTAGTTACTGTGTTGTTGTGTTTTGCAATATTATAAATAATCATAAACTTTCAATAGCTACCAAATTTATTTTCGCGGTTTAATTGTTGTGTTATTGTTGCAGTTGGCTTGAACTTTTCTACGCTCTTTTAAGCTCTCGCTCTCTCGCTTTTGTGTACTCTAAATTTATCTACAGTTGAACCAGGTGATCCGTCGAATCTTTCAAAAAACCAAATTTTCCTTTCCTGTTAGCGTACCAAAATGTTAGAGGCCTTAAATCTAAATTAACTTATCTATATTTAAATAGTATCTCTTTTGATAAAAAATTCTTGCCTTCACTGAAATTTGGTTAAAACCTAAAATATCATAAAATAATTTGTCATTATTCACTAACAAGTACACCACTTATAGATGTGACCGTTTGTCACGAGTGGGTGTCGGCGTACTAATCGCAGTTTATTCTGACCTTCCGTCGGAATTATTGAGTTGCTTACCTAATGTTGAGTTTGTTGCGATTAAGTTAACTGTTTATCAAACTTCAATTTATATAACCTGCTCCTATATCCCGCCGCAATCGGATCTTGCTGTTTATCTTGAACCCTTTTCTAATATACGTTTAATATCATTTAAACTTTCGAATAAAGATTTTTTGTGTGTATTCGGAGACTTTAACTTACCCGATATATCTTGGTCTATTGTTGATAATCAGGTTGTTCCTACTAGTTCTCATGAGTATATAAATAGCATCCTGGATTTTTCACTTTATCAAGTAAACAATATTTGTAATTGTAACAACCGTCTTCTGGACCTAATATTTGTATCGGTTCCTTCAGTTTGTGCTGTTAGTAGAATAGATCCGCTCGTGCTTCCCGAAGATTCATTTCACCCTACTTTAGAAATTAACCTTGATCTTCCGATTTCTGAGCAAACTGTGCTCCCTAAAGCAGCGTCTAAACCTCGCTGTTTTGGAAAAGCCGATTTTAATAAATTAAATAATCGTATTATTAACCATGACTGGTCCCAGTTTTTTGCGAGCAATAACTTAGAATTTGCTCTGTGTCTTTTTTATGACACTTTGAACATCTTTTAATCAATGCGTTCCTGGAAGGTACTCAGTAAGGTCTAATAAGCCCCCATGGTTTACCCGAGAGCAATCGAGTCTAAAAACTTAAAATCGCGATAATTTAAAAAATATAAACGTATCGGGAATACTGTCGACTTTTCACGTTATTATTTAAAACTTTACAACGACTATTTGTGCTGTTGCCGGCTTCAGTTTGCTCAGGGCCCTAAACGATTCTAAGATTTTGTAAATTCTAAATCATCTTTGTTACCTCATTCAGTTTTATATGAAAATACGACGGCAAATAATGATCTGGCTGCAGCCGATTTATTTGCAGAATTTTTTCAATCTACTTACTCTGTTAATAGCTACTCTCCTAGTACATCCTATCCCCATAATTTGCAAAAATTAAACTTTATTCCTGAGCCAGTGATCACTGAAGACTCAGTATTATGTGAACTCAATTTAATTAAACCAGTATTCTCCCAAGGACCCGATGGGTTGCCAGGGTGCGTACTTAGGTACTGCGCTAGCTCTTTATATCTACTCTTACATAGACGATTTACTTTATCTGTTGCATTTTTTAGACCCAGTACTTTAAAAAAGTACAAATGGGTCTATTAAGCTTGTGCAAAAAAAAAATGTGCGTAACAGGTAGAAGGAGGCGTGGCAGACCCCATAAAGTATATATAGTCTTGATCAGCGTCAACAGCCGAGTCGATAGTCCGTCGAGCCATGTCCGTCTATCCGATTTTTGAGTTCCTAGATCTCAGAGACTATAAGAGCTAGAGACACCAATTTGGTATATCTTGCATTGATCAAGTTTGTTTTAGATTTTTTCCACGCCCTCCTCCTCCCCTAGAATTTGAAAAACAAAATTTTACAGACGAATTACAAGAGAACCTTTAAAACTAGCGTCTTGATTTTTGGTATTTTGATTTGATTTTTCATTCCAGTTGGTTGGTAAACGCGGAAGTTATTCAACTAACAATGTTACAGGCAAAAGGAAGAAGAAGAGACGCTAGCGACCTCTATGTTTATCAACTGATATGACGCCATCTATTGAATGGTACGCAACATTGAAGAACAATCTTTAGTGAACGCTTTGCACTAAAAAAGTACTGGGTCTCCTACTGTCGAGCTTGCTCCACTGTAGCTTACTGCATTTTTGTATTTACATAATGAACTTTATTTGATACTCTCAGATATATTTCCAAATCAATATAACTTTAAAGGAAGGTTCCCCAAGCTTAAAGCTTCAACTTGGTACGCCTCCAGTGACGGCGCTTAGTAATGTATGCTGTCATTTACGGACAGATCCTACACTGATTTAATCAAAGTAGATCATGCACGCTTTCATAAATGGTGCAAATTTAATTTGCTAAATCATAACTGTCCTAAATGCAAGGTTATGACTTTATATAGGCACGTGCATCACATCATCAATTATACTCTTGATTTGGTACCCCTTACTAGATTAGATTAAGTAAATGATCTTGGTATTCTCCTCGACCATAGACTGAAGTTTGATACACATGTTACTTTAACGGTCATTAGGACGACTCAAGTTCTTGGGATCATCAAACGATGGGCAAAGGGAGTTTAATGACCCTTATTCAACAAAATTACTTTATGTATCTCTTGTTCGTCCGATTCTGGAATATGGTACTTGTGTTTGGTCTCCACAATACTCTAACCACAAGGTCTGTCCAAAAAAAAATTCTATTATTTGCTTTACGAGGTTTTAACTGGGTTTCAGGCTTTAATTTACCCCCGTATACTAGTAGACTTCTTTTAAAGAATCTACCCACTTTAACTAACCGTCGTATTATGCTTGGCGTCATGTTTATTGTTAAATTAGTAGCTGGCGAAATTGATTTTTCTTATTTATTGAGTCAAATAAATTTCTCAGTTTCTGCCAGGTATACCCGTAATTATGTACCACTATCCCTTAATCTTTGTACTTATAACTATAATAATATTTAACTATTGTAATAGACTTTACAATGTCTTCAATGCAGATGTCTCAATTTCTACTATTAAAATATCTATCTTATTCTCTCTAACTAACGCTTACATCTGATATCATGTTAGCGTTAGGTTTTTTGTGTTTTCCTCAATCCTCGCAACAAATGTTGGGTCTGAGTAATTGATATTGATTTTGAACTTGCCCATTACATATATATATATACTTATATTATAATTTTTTTTTCTTTTTTTACTTTAAAGCATTTTTAAGTTTTAATATTTATTATTTATAATGTAACTAAACACTTACCTGTCGATTGCACATAGTCGACATTAAATAAATAATTAAAGAGGTAATGAAAATAAATTAAAAATTATTAAGTAATTATTAAAAGTATAGTTTTAAATAAAAAATAAATAAAAGTAGCAATAAATAAGTTTAAAATAATTATTTTTTTTAATTATCAGGCACACAAAATTTCTAAATCAATCCCGAAACGAGCTTGAATTATCCTAACGCTCTTGATATCAAGTACTACAAGCAAGTTCTCAAATTTAGAATTTCATTCAAAGAATCAAGAAGTTTCAGGCTCGTATGACTTTTGACAGCGGAAATTCTCAAGTACGAAAGTACTTTATTTTTTTCTCAGTGTGGAAAATACACTAACTCGCCGCATTAAATTTTGGTACACCACGTTTTGTCTAATATAGTCCGGCTTAAATGTCAATTAATTTATTTATTATTTATATTTATTTAAATGTTTTAAATTTAAATGGTTTAGCTGACTCGAGGTCGAAGTTAGATAATTATGTCGATATGATATGATTCTCCATTCATACAATTATAATTAACAATGTTTGTTTGACAACAAATGTTGACAATTGTCAACATAACTTTGACCTCGAGTCAGCTAAACCATTTAAATTTAAAACATGTAAATAAATATAAACAATTAAAAAGGTCGCTAAAACTCACAAATTTATTTATTATTATTAATAAAGATTGTTTGTATAGTATAAAATTTTAATTTATATAAATTATTAAACCTTTCTAGGAACAACAATATTTTTAAAGTAGCTCCCTTAGAAATAATTATTGGTACACTGAAGTGAAAAGTTACTTTTTTAATATTATTTGGTACGAAAACTTTTTATATTTGCACGCAGAACAAGATATTCGAGGACAATTATTCCAAATAGTGACGCTACTGTTTTGTGCGTGCTTGTATGGGTGTTAATCCTGTGGTAATGAATTTTCCGGACCTGTATCGCTGTACTCTTCTTCTGGCGAATACTGATATTTCTGTCTCCCTCTTGCCTGTGTTCAAAAATTCTGTCGCTACCGACTGCGAAGACTTGTTAGCTACAAGAAGAAGAAAACAACCTGACGTTTGTACTACTTATGATTACTTATATGCGCGAAGCGCAAAAGGTGGACATGGGCACGTTTTTTATTAAAATATGGTGGATAAATTGAATGATCTGCGTGGGGCCAGAAATTATGCGTTAACATATATGTAGAAATAGCCAACACAACAAAAGAATACGTCCTGTACACGATCTAGGGCTCATTTACGTTTATATTTGCGCAGATGGCAACAGTTTGTGCAATAAACAATATTACTATTTGATTTATAGTAAACAAAAAACAGCTGACTAGGTCAAGTTTGCGGACGTTTATCGAGTTCAGTGTAAAACGATATAACTCTGTTTGCGTGCATATGGTATTTAACATCGCCCTTTGCTTCCACAGGGTACTTTACTGAATGATATATTTTGACTTAAATTGCTAAGGTAATTGTAATTTATTCAGCAAGACCCAACATGTTGCCAGCGTTGTCCTCTCGCGTTGTACGTGCGCCACGTAATTATGAGGTTCCATTGAGCTTTGCTCTTGCATGACAAATTGGGAAGTAGTTGTGAATTTTGTATCGTTTTTTATTTTATTCTGAGTAACGTTTGATAAGGTTAAGTTGAGCTTTGCTCTTGGATGACTTGGGAAGTAGTTGAGAGCTTTGTTTCGTTTTTATTTTATTTTGCGCAACGTTTTGATGTGGTTACATTGAGCTTTCCTCTTGGATGACAAATTGGGAAGTTTTGTTTTTTTTTGGTAATCTTTGGGAGGTATAAAATGCGTAGGCAGCTTTTTAATAAGGGGGATCCAAAATCTCCTGTTCACTTTTTTTAAAGTTGTACTTTTTTATATTCATAACTTAAGGAACTCTTGTTTAAAATTAAAGAAGAAGCTTCCAGTGATTTGTTGAAAATTCTTATGGAATCTCTAAGTGAAACTCTCAGCGGATTTTATTTATATAAGATATAAAATTCCAAATTACTTAATTTAAGTATTGCAATATACAATTTACATTTCAACCCAGTTACTAAAAAGCAAAAGAAAACAGTCGTGTAGTTGTCAGGATTCTGACAAAGCTTCACAAATTACTACAGTAAAGCATTTGACACCATTAATCATAGTATACTTTGTGCAAAACTGGCTAATACTTTAAGTTTTGCACCACTAATCTGTTACGCACTTATCTTAGTAATCAGCGGCAAGCTATTGTCACACCGACTAGTTGGTACGTTTTGCTGAGTCGTGGTGTCCCACAAGGTTCCATTTTGGGGCCTTTGTTGTGTTCGTTGTATACTTATTGAAGATCTGTCTGATGTTTACAATACGTAATTACAATATGTAATTTGGGACTCTAAATCCAAATCTGCACTTGCTTTTTTTTCTATCAGCTCAACTTTTCGCGATATACCGTTTTGTTAATAATTAAGGCACTTCCCCCACATATATTGCAATAACTTGAAAACGGTTCACCACATTCAGTTTAAAAAAAATCCAAAACTCGTCAACAATATTATCTTCAAGCCGTACTTGCATTGTTTTTTAATATGCCTAGTAGTTTAAGAGTTATCGTTAAAATTTTGAGAAAAAAAATCAATTAAGTACTATACAAAAAATATACAATTTTTGTGTTTTAAAATTCTTAAAAAATAAATAAGGGGAAAAATGTTACACCTTGGTCTAAAAACATTTAGCTAAACATGTTTCGAATAAAATGAGCTATATTTTTTATTAGTTTTGCGCACCGCAAGTACATATAAAATTATAAATATTATAATGTAATTACAACTCATCGAAAACTTACTTATAACTTATTCTTATGTAAGATTTTTTTAAATTATCTTGTTTAGAGGGTTTATTTTTATTGCTCCGGTTAAAAAATTTAATTTTTTACAGCCGATGAATTTGAAGAAAATATCCATTTTTTTCTTTAATGTAATTAAACAACAGTTACGGAACCATTTTGCCTGGAACTTTTTTAAAGTTTTTACTAGTTTGAGCTCGCTGATTTCAAATCTAATCTCCATTTTTGTCTATCACTCGCGTTTTTAAAATACAGGTACTGATTGTATTTTTAACTTTTTATCATAAATACAAAGTTTAAAACATCTTAATTTTTAAAATTTAAAGGATGCAATTGTTATCTTTGTAAAACAATCAAATTTATGAAAATCGCGTAATGAGGAGTAAAGTTATAAGTTTTTAAACTTTTTATGATAAAAAGCAGGGAATGGAACCGGAACCGTTAGCCGAAATTAACCGTTTTAAATGTAGTACCGGAACCGGAACCGAAATAAATTATTTTTCAACAACCGAAAATTGAAAAGTTCGAACCGGTACGGTTTCGTTACATTTAAAAAAATTTTTTGTTATTTTTCGTACGAACATAGTTTTGCACTATAAAAAAAATTCTCTGATTATATGTAAGACTTAACATGCTAAAGTGCATAAATTTGTACGTTTTAACATACACAAATAATTGTTGATAAAATTCGATTTTCTTTACATTTTAAAATTTTTAAAAATTACCTTGCTGTACCGGTTTGGTTCGATACAAGAACCGGAATACTCGTTTCGGTACGTACCGGAACTGGAACCAGAAATGAAACTCGTTTCGGTTTCATTCCCTAATAAAAAGTCAAATATACGATTAGTACCTGTATCTTAAAAACACTGGTGAGCCAGTGGTGAGCGAAATAAGCGACCTCAAATTAGTAAAAAAAAACGGATAAATATTTCAAATCAACACAAAAAAGATGAATTTGGTTACCTTGTGTTATTAATAATTATATAATAAAGTAATTCTTAAAATTTATTATGTAATCTTAATGACTTTCTTTATTATTTCATTTGGTTTTATAACAAACCAAACCAAAACCGAACTCAGGACCTTAGCTTCAGAGTCGGATACTCTTACTATTTGGCTGCAATAAAATCTTTTTCTATTACACTACAAAATATTTTCTACGCAGTCGGATAAAATTACAGAAATCTCCACGAAATGGAATTTAATTTGTGGATACGGTTGCAGTCAAAGTCTCATCTCATTTAAACCAATCTTAAAACAGTCTTTGAGAGACAGTTGATGAAAGCCCTAATATTTTTCACGTTGCTCGTTAACTAGACCTAGAACTATTTGATTCTTTTCATATTATTTTTAGAACTACATTTTTATACTAGTTCACAAAATCAAAAATGCTGAAAAGTTACGAATGTAGGGGGGCAACTGCAATACATAATTGGAACGCGAGTTATACCCTTGATACCACTTACCCCGTCTTTACAAGTCAATTCTAAATCAATGGCACCTAAAACATTAATACGGCCTGGCTTACAGTCCGCATTAATGCAAAACCAATTATAAGTAAAGTAAACATTAATAAGATCAGGCAATTGACAAATCATATAACACCAAGCACTTACTGTGGTCAGCATTCTAAAGTAAACATAAATAAAGTGAGCCTAAAACCAAAGGGCAAATTCAATTATCATAGAAAGCCTCAATACCGATCAACTTCTCAATGTAAACATAAATATAGCTCAGATCAGCGTTCCAATGTAAACACAAACATAGCCATCCAAGACCACTGGAAGCCCAATAGCACTTATGCTGCATTACTTAGAATATGAATACAGATATAAGCCACTGCAATCGCAGATCCCGATTCAGTTTGTAAACCCACTTTGAACCGACGCAATCGTAATAATAAAAACTCCAAAACTCAATTTTATTGTGTTGTGTTAATTTATTGTGGATTCTTACTCACATAAGTGGCGCAGCCGGTCTTAACGGACAAATACATAAAGACACAATAAAAGTACTTATTATAATGCTATAAAAGCGTAAAATAAGATACTTAGTGCAACAAAAAAACTACAAAAGTGTAAGGAATAACCTATTGACAAAAATATAAAAAGGCTCTAAAACACAAGTGAATTAAAAACACCAAAAGTGTAATAGCCAAATAAGTATTTTAAAAAAAAAAAGAGTTATTCCAAACAAACACAAGTGTAAAAAACAAATTATCTTAACAGTGGAAATACCATAATGGATGACAACGACGATATCAATGAAATGCAGAGGTGCCTCCAAGCACTGACGCAAATCATAGCGACCCAAGCAGCTCGAAATATTAACAATAATCCAATTACTCAACAACGAAATGGAATCGAAAAAGAAACTCGATATCTCCCAACATTTGTTGGGCAGGAAGGGACTCTACATGGATTTATAGCATCAGTGGACCAAGTGATGCAAGAATATGGAGCAGACGTTGAGGACCAAGTATTCAGCGTGATTTTCAACACAAAGATTCAAGGACAAGCCAGGACGGTATTAAACATAAATACCCCAACAACATGGGACCAATGCAAGGAAAAATTACGACACCATTACCGACCACGAATGGACCAGATGGGATTGACACGGAAAATAAACAATCTGAGGGTAATCAGCGTTCGAGATCTGGATATCAAAGTAAGATATATAGTTGAAGAAATAACAGATTTTGCAGTTTTTGAAAACAATGAAAATTTAGTTAATATATTAAGTGCACTATTAATACAAAGAATTAAGGAACTAGCAGCAGGACCCTTGGCAGTCTCATTGATGCCTCTTACTAATGTACCAGCAGTTAGGAACGAAATAGCAAAGTATATTGGTCTAAATTTCGGCAATTTGAATCAAAAATTATTGATTAAGAAAAATGTTGAAAATAACAACACAGGGAACAACAATTCAGGAAACAACAATACCAATCAAAAATCTGATAATACACAAACAAATACAGGCAACCAATTTAACAGAAATAACGCACAAAGTCAAAATACTAGACGACAAAATAATAATCAACATCAAACTCAAAATCATAATAACAATAATCAAAATCATAATCATAACAACTATCGACAAAATCAAAATTACAACCAAAATTATAACCAAAACTATAATAATACCCAGCAGAATAGAATCCAAAGCCAAAACATAAGACAGCATGATAATATTCAACAACCAAATGCTCCACAAGCAATGAGTGTGGACAACATAGCAGACGAAGACAATAAGAGCACAACTAACGAAACACCCCAAGAGTTTTTTACCCAGTAGCCTCGGACGAACGAAAAATCTTAATAGAAGGAACAATTGAAGGACGTAGATTTTTATTCTTGTTAGACACAGGATCGACTATTAGCATTATAAACACAAAAAAAGTAGATGAAAGTGTTTACGAAATCATTGAAAAATATACAAAAACTATTCACACTATTAATACAAAATTCGAAACAAATAATTTTTTGGTTATGACCAAAGCACCAAGAGAATTTCAATACCATTCAAAAGTACGCTCAAGATGGGTGGCCTTACCTTTAGATAAATCATATGATTTTCTATTAGGTATGGATTTCATCCAAAGAAACGTGAAATATATTGATTTTAATAAAAAAATAATAAAACTGATAAATGATGTCGAAATTCCATTCTTGTCCAAGACCCCTTTAGAGACTTGTGTACTCGAAGTAAGTGAAATTGAAGATATCAAATTATCAGGTTTAAATATAGAAGAAAGTGAAATCATAAGAACTTTAAACCAAAAATTTAAAAAATTGTATTACAAAGACGGTGACCAATTAACAAATACAAATTCGGTTGTTCATACTATAAAAACTATAACGGATCAACCAATTAATTCAAAAATTTATAGATGTTCACCAAAATATGAAGAAGAAATTAAAAACCAAATTATAGAAATGGAAAAAAATGGAATAATTCGAAAAAGCAGAAGTAAATATAGTTCACCCATATGTATAGTAAAGAAAAAAATAGATAATTCTGGAGTACAAAAATACAGATTATGTGTAGATTACAGATGCTTAAACAATGTAACAGTTTCAGACAAATACCCATTACCCATAATGGACTCTATATTAGATAAACTGGGCAGAGCACAATTTTTCAGTACATTAGATCTTGCCAAAGGTTATCATCAAATTTTAATGGCAGAAGAAGACATAGAAAAAACCGCATTTGTTTCACCAATGGGACTCTACGAATATGTTAGAATGCCATTCGGCCTAAAAAATGCACCAGCAACATTTCAAAGATTAATGAATGATATATTACGGGAATATATAAACAAAATATGTGTAGTTTACCTTGACGATATATTAATATTTTCAACAACATTAGAAGAACACAAAAGGTCATTAGAAAAAATATTTAGGAAACTTCAAGAACACAACTTAAAAATCCAAGCAGACAAATGCTCATTTATGAAAAATAACACCGAATTTTTAGGACATGTACTCACAAAAGAAGGCATAAAACCAAATCCTAAAAAAATACAAGATATTTTAGCAATACCGATTCCAAAAACAGAGAAACAACTTAAAGGTTTTCTAGGTATGACAGGATTTTATAGGAAATTTATGAAAGATTATTCTAAAATTGCATACCCAATGATTAAATATTTGCAAAAAGGAAATACAATTAATAAAAATGATCCAGAATATATTGACGCATTTGAAAATTTAAAATCACTTATAAGTTCACACCCAATATTAAAATTCCCAGAATTTGACAAACCATTTACAGTAACAACAGACGCAAGCGATTTTGCCATTGGCGCTGTATTATCTCAGCAAGGACAACCAGTGGCATTTGTATCCAGAACATTAAATAAACACGAAAAACAAAGTAGCGCAACTGACAAAGAATTTTTAGCCATTATTTACGCAGTAGATTATTTCAGACATTATTTATATGGATCAAAATTTCAAATTATTACAGATCATCAACCTATAAAATTTCTTAACAAAAAATATAAGGGAAAAGATTTTACAGATAAACATAGAAGATGGATTTTAAAATTACAAGAATTTGATTGTGACATTCAATATGTAAAAGGAAAAGACAATAAAGTAGCAGACTTTTTGAGTAGACAGGAAACAGCACCGCTCATAAACAAAGAAAATGAAGACGAATCAAACTTTCAAATGTCAAGCACTATTCATTCAGCAGACGAAAATGAACCAATTGATTTTTTTATAAAAGACGAAATAGTTAACAAACACAGAACTCAAATTATTGTAACTTACTCCGCAACAGATAATATTATTACAACTCATGGTAGAAAAATAATAGAAATAAATCCAGCAGATGAAACTTTAGAAATTGAACAAAAATTACAAAATATCGTAAACAAAGGCAAAATTGGCGTATATTCAGAAGTACCAGACTCAGTATATTATAAAGTACAATGTATTATAATAGATCTTTTTAAGGATACCAAAAATGTTAAATTTGTTAAATGTACAAAAAGAGCTATAGAAATAGAAAATGAAGAACAACTTCATAAGCAAATTTCACTATACCACACTAAAGAATCCCTTCATAGTGGCATGAACGAAACATTCTATTCATTAAAAGAAAAAATTTACTATCCAAAATTAAGAGAACATATAATTTTGGTAATATCAAATTGCAGAAAATGCAGAGAAACTAAATATGACAGAAACCCACTTAAGCCAAAATTTGAAATTACTGAAACACCATTCGACAAAAACGAAATAATACATATAGATATTTTCCATATTAAACACAGAACATTTGTAACAGTCATAGATAAACTCACTAAATTTGCAACAGCATATAACATTAAAGACAGAAATTGGAGAGCAAAATTGCATATTATAATAGAACAAATTACAAAGTTTGGCAAACCAAAGAAGATTGTAATGGATAACGAATTTAGATCAGAACAAATAATAAATTTTTTGAATAAAGAAGACATAGAATTACATCTGACAAAACCAAATGCACATACTGGCAACGCGGACATAGAAAGATTACATTCAACCTTAATTGAAATTATTAACAGCATTGAAGAAGACATTGCAATCGAAACAAAAATTCAAATGGCCATAGGGGCATACAATAAAAGGTATCATACAACAATTAAATGTTCACCCAATCAAGCAAGGAATAATAAAAATGCAGAAGAACTACAGGAAATAATACAAGACAAAAAAGAAAAGATTATCAGCAATCTTAATGAAAATAGAGAAGATTATGAAGAAAAAAGGGATGAAGGACCAATAAAAAATTATAAACGTGTTAGACATAAGGACGAACCGTACTTCAGGTACGCAGATTTAAAAGATATCCACCCTTGTAATATTAAAAGACCATTAAAAATCGAAAAATAATATTTAAAAAAAGTAGTAATTAGTTTTTTTTTATATACATACTTTACAGAAGACTCTATTATTCGTATTAATGACATTATCAATGGTACACACAAGGCTTCATGTTGTACCAATTCAGGAAGAAGCAGGATACGTACCCATACACATTCAATCAACAGAAATTGTTAATGAAACCATTATTATTTTACACATTATTGATATTAATCAAATTACAAAAATAATTAATAAAATGGAAAATAATATAAAAGATATTGAAATAACAGACAAAGAATTAATTATTAATGAAATAGACTTGATTAAAGCAAAAATCAAATCAATTACACCATCTAATAGAGTAAAGAGAGGACTTTTAAATAGTGTAGGAACAGTATACAACTGGCTTTTTGGATTAATGGATAATGAAGATAGAGAAGACATACTTGAACATCTTGATATAATAGACCAAAACAATCATGCACTTATCAATAATATGAATCAACAAATACATATTAACACACATTTCAATGACACAATTAATAAGCTAGCAGATACAATATTACAAGACAGAAATGTTATTCAATTATTTTCCGAAAAAATTAATAAACAAAATAAGCAAACAATAAGTAAATTAGTTTTTAATGACCAAATGCAAAAACTTCTAAACATTGAACAAAAAATTAACTACATTCAAGAAAACATAGCTTCTGCAAAAAATAATATATTTTTACCAGAAATTTTAACAAAAGAAGAAATTGAAAAATTCCAAATAGACTTTTACAAAATTAAATTAATAAGAATGGGCATTTTAAGCTACAAAAATAATGCTATCATTATGGCAATTAAATTACCAAAATCTTTTGTGAAAGCAGACATCAAATTAATCACACCGATTCCAAATACAGAATTTATTCAAATTAACCAAGAAAATACACTCATTACTCAAATCAATAGCAAAACATATGAATTCAAAGATAATGTTATTCTAAGAGAATTAAAATTAAGCAAAAGCTGCACTCTTTTTAATAATTGCAAATTTACATATAATAATATTACAAGTATTGAACAAATAGATGAGGAAACCATATTAATAAGAAACTCTAAAAATGAAAAACTGTATCAAAATTGTGATAAAAGAAATATTACACTAAATGGTAATTACTTAATACAATTTGTAAACTGTGAGATCAAAATATTAGCCGAAACATTTTCAAATCAACAAATAGAATTTTATGACCGATTTTTCTATCCAACACAATTACTAAATCAATCATATAAAAATACTTTAAACTTTGAGCATTTTACATTACAAAATTTTGAAAATTTAAAAGAAATTTCAGAACTAAAATTTCACAAAAAAGTTGGTTATGGAATGGCAATAACAATGTTAATAATCACAATAGTAATTTGTTTGTACTTGTATATTAAATTAAGACGAAAAAAAATTAATATTAATATTAGAAGAATTCAGGAGAATTCAAACTCAAACGGTGGAGGAGTTATACCCTTGATACCACTTACCCCGTCTTTACAAGTCAATTCTAAATCAATGGCACCTAAAACATTAATACGGCCTGGCTTACAGTCCGCATTAATGCAAAACCAATTATAAGTAAAGTAAACATTAATAAGATCAGGCAATTGACAAATCATATAACACCAAGCACTTACTGTGGTCAGCATTCTAAAGTAAACATAAATAAAGTGAGCCTAAAACCAAAGGGCAAATTCAATTATCATAGAAAGCCTCAATACCGATCAACTTCTCAATGTAAACATAAATATAGCTCAGATCAGCGTTCCAATGTAAACACAAACATAGCCATCCAAGACCACTGGAAGCCCAATAGCACTTATGCTGCATTACTTAGAATATGAATACAGATATAAGCCACTGCAATCGCAGATCCCGATTCAGTTTGTAAACCCACTTTGAACCGACGCAATCGTAATAATAAAAACTCCAAAACTCAATTTTATTGTGTTGTGTTAATTTATTGTGGATTCTTACTCACATAAGTCGCGTAAATATTAATTTCAAATTGAATCGCAAAAAAACACAATTCCGAGAAAATGCATTGTATTTAATTGATAAATGATGCGACTTTAGTGTAATCGCCTTGCATTTTTTTTTCGCACCGTTTACAATGATGCGGCAATGTAAAAGCCTATTCACTTTGAATGCATAAATTTAACGGCGGATTATGGTCTTTTTATCTTTGGGACACGTTCATGACCACCAAAGATTACTTTTTGTCTTGGGATACATTTTACTTTCCCACTGTTCATTTATTTATATTTTTTCAATGCTGTAAATTGTTAAACGCAACTTGCTTTTGTATTGACATTTATTTCAAACTATATTTATTATATTTGAATTCATAAAATGTTTCTGATTACTTTGCAATAATATTAATTACGATTTAAGCGTTTGAAATTGCCGCTAGGCAATAAATTGTATTTTGTTTTGAATATTTGCATAAAATATTTCGGATTAGGGATGCAAACCGGTATTGAGCAGCTTCGGCTCGGGCTCTTGGATTATCCGAAACAGATCTTGAATCAAGCCTTAGAAATTATTTACCCCTAGAGCGCGAACCGGAAACATTTTTTTTTTTTCAATTCTAAAAGAGCACGTTTAATGGAGTTTAAACTTTGCTACATATGTATTGATGCATTGTCTCGAAGATATCGTATGTGTAATAACCAAATTTTACGGGAGAGCGATTTTTCTTTTAATCTGTGCTTAGGTTTGCATATAAAGAGGCACACTATACAGTTGATTTTTGGCTATTATCAGCTATACAATTTTGCAGTATTATGAGATGTGGGCTTTCTAACGGTTTGGCATTAGAATCTCAATTTTGATACTTTCGCGGAAATGCGTCGGTATGTATGTACATTGGGGTGCATCGATTTTTTTTTCACAAAAAATTCTAAGATGTTTTCACCAGGAAACCATAGTTCTATTACCAATTCCTTGTCCGCGCTGTTTTAGCCAACAAAAATCCACTTTTTAGTGTATTTTTTCCGATCCTGATATATTTATATCCTGATATTTTGTTTGCCCAAATATCAAATGTGATATTTTTTTTTTGATATTTTAAGAATTTTTTGAGTTGTTCACTCTGTGATCGGTGGATTCTTGAATTCGCATTAGGCGCCATGCCGGGACTGTCTTAACTCACTCTTAGGTATCTAGTTACACCTGGGAGTTCAGTGTCTTCGGAGCGACTTGCGTCCGCTATAAAATGCGTCACTTGTGACTCCCGGAGCCAAATGACGCATTTAAAAGTCTGTGAAAGCCAAATTTCAGGAATGTTTTCTTTCTTAAATGAACCTCACTACGGATCGATGCAACGCGCTGTAGTCAGTTTTCATAAAAACCCACCCCCATATACATGCGCATGTGTGTCTGTCCGTAAAAAAAACATGAAAATTAAAGATGCGGAGACGTCCCTTAGGGCTCATTGTCAATTCGATACTGAACTCATATTGAGGCTAGATGCTTTCTGTCTCCGCGATTATCTCGGCAGCACTCGTAGCTCGCTTGGCTGCGCTCGGCAAGCAAGCCGAGGACACTGGGACCCACGGCCTACAAGTGAATTGCAGTTACGAAAACAGCAGAATGACATATCTATGTATTCAATGGTAAGTGCTTCCACGTTTATCATCCGATTTGAATGAAATTTTCAGAACAGGTTCGGACCATAGTGCATAGATCTAGAGATACCAAACTTGGTGTCTATATCTGACCCAGATCAAGATTTTTTTAGAATTTTTCCACGCCCCCCTAACCCAAAAATAAAAATTTCATTCCAATCGGATGATAAACACGGAAGTTATTCTGCTAACAATGTTTCAGTAAACTGAAATCTTTGTAGTGGCGCCATCTATTGAAATTTCTGTTACGCAATATTAAAGAACAATCTATAGTGAACGCTTTGCACTCAAAAAGTACTGGGTCTCCTACTGTCGAGCTTGCTTTACTGTAGCTTACTGCATTTTTTGGTACTGTTTTTACACGTATTGACTAGCGCGATAAATTATAAAAAGCTTCAATGGGAATCAATGAAATAAATTAATTTAAATTAAATATTAAAAAAAATGTAACATTCAGTTGGGAGGGTCGGACAGCAAAATACTCTGTGGAAGTAAAGGTCACCACTCAAATTTCCTTCTAATTATATTTGTGCATTCTATTTCTGCTGTCTGCAGCAATTTTTGTGAATGTCGTAAAAACAATAAGTAGCAGGGTATCTTCGAATTTAATAAATATATGAGCTAAAAAATTAAACTTTAAATTCATAAACACATTAAAATTAAAAAGAAGTTTATACGATCGTAGTAAAGATTACGTTTTATATTAATTTATATAGTAGAAAAGCCACAGCACATCGTACAATTGAAATTATATGCCACGACATTGGAAAACTACGCAACGAATTTAGGAGTCACAAGCAAGCATGGAAGAATTTGCAAATCAGTACAGACTTGAGATTCGGCACGAATGATACTTAGTGACGATATTGTATTGTGATTGTATGTGCTCTAATATGTTTACATATATATATATATATATATATAGGTTAATTCTGTTTAAAAACCGCTGTTGGTAAACCGCTAAAACGACAGTTAATGCTCGAATCGAAATTATTATCAAATTTGCTTCTTCTATCTTTTTGGTACTTCGTTACCTAATTATAATATAAATTATAAATTAAAAAAATTTGTCACCTAACAATATAATATATTGCTGGAATGGATAGTTTAACGCGTATTTTAGTACAATCCATCATCCAAAGCTTTGTTCAACACCATCAATTGCAACCAAGCAAATTTTGACGGATCCATAGAAGAAACTTTGGGATCGAAGATCAAAAGCCACTTTAAAGTTATCGGATCCAAAATTGACTTCGTAGTAAAGAGGATATACATATATTTCTATACACGTCACTATTCCAAGTAATTTATATTACTATTTCATACTAACCACACAAGTTACTTGATATAACATACTGTGAATTTAGATACATCAAAGAGCAGAAGAGACATCACTCTGCCCATCTACTTAGAACTCATTAACTCTTTTTATACAAAGCCAAATTTAATAGAAATTAAATGGCTGTTAAGCTTATGGCAGCGTCTTGAGTTTTAGCCTATTTATTGATTATTATTATTATTTTTTTATATTAAAATATTTAGAAAAACATATTTTTAAATTTTTTGCTGTTAACAATAATACTTCTCTCGCCTCCTCTTTGGCTTATTATGTAGGTTAAGAGCTTTGCTCTGTTGACCGGTTTTGGTTCTTGTATTGTATGTCGGAGAATAAAAGAGACGTACATCGTCAATATTTTTATGCATGATGTTATGTATGTTAATCGGGAGCAAATATGTTAAAAGATGCTAAGCAAGTTTTGCAGTTTAAGAGAGAGAACGAGATAATTTTTAATCTGAGGTTCATTGAACGCTAAGAACAGCACCCACCACAGATCCTGTCTGCATATTTAAGATGTGGCAAAAAGAGATTGAGCAACAGTGAAAGGTAGCATCAATTTGTTCCGTCGAGGTTTCAACTTGTTTTTACAGATTTTTTCTATTTACGAGGGTGGATCAATAAGTTCCCGTGTTAGCTCGTGTTAATTAAGACGCAGGTCTTTTTTTCAAAAGTTTTAAAACTTGCAATTTTTACTTTATTTATTAACGTTGACCTTTTCAGGTTAATACACTTATGCCGACAAGTCGGCTACTTTATCAAACCCCTCAAAAATTTATTTCACAAATATCTTCGTCGTTTGAAAAAATCTTCCAGCCTATGACCATTTTTTTTATTTTTTTTTAACATAAATAAATTGCAGGGAGCTAGAGTTGGTGAATTAGGTGAGTGAGGAAGCAACTGAGAATGGTTGCCGTGGAATCTAACTCTGCTTTTATTTCCTTGGATGTTTTCCATTTAAAAATAAAAATACATTAAGCTACAGTGGAGCAAGCTGGACAGTAGGAGACTCTGTACTTATGGAAAAGAGCAAAAAGTGGTGATCAATAAATTCTATATAAAAGGACCTGCATAAAAAATCACTAATTTGTCTGAAACTTGTCGTGCTGTCTTGTAACTGATATATGCACATATACAATTGTGATGTATTTTTCAAACGGTAATGCACACAGTCTTCAAATACGGATATTTAGTGATCCACCCTCGTATAATGACATACTCGAGATACATATGTATATTTTTTTAAGTGAAAATTTAATTGGATATTTACACTAAACAGAAAAAAAAATTGGGGGAGTTTGTGCATTTTTCAGTGATAAAATTAAAACACATAAACTTGACCGGCATTTGGGTTCGGATTCGAATTAACGTACACTAAACTCATGCCACACGCGAATCTATCATCCTGTTCACGTACACACATAAAAAAGTCCAATTTATATGCATTTTGATATTCATTTACTGTCGTAACACACATCGGGTCGGACTAGATCGGCCCACTTAAAAAGTTTACAAAAAGTGTCCACGTTGTTGAGCACAGCACAGCACAGCAATCACTTCAATTCAGTTGACTCATCCACTTACTCAAACGCCAATTCCAAATCGTATGTTAGGGTGTTCCACAGTTGACCAACTCTTAACTCTTTTCTTTTATGTCGAGAGAACCTTTGCGCATGCGTGCCCGGCACGAAACTGTTGTCGATCGAACTGAGGACGCTGCTATTTATACGCAAACGGATCATGACGCAAAAAATAAAAAAAAAAATGAAAAGAAAAAGCACAGCAACGTTCTACAATGCTAAGGTTCGAAGAAAGCAAAGTTCTGTTTAAGTTGTCGGCTTACAAATACTCTTATGAATGTAATCTGTTTTATAAAATTATGGAAACTATGTATATGCAAAGGTAAATCCTTGAAGTACTTAATATTTTATAAAAATATGATTTAAAAGTACAAAAAATGTATAAAAATTGTAAAATTTTAAACAAATTCATAAAAAGTTTGAGGCTAGTTTTAGATTGCAACATACATCGACGAAAACTCCCCATGGCCAATAGCTACTTTTTATACTCTGCGGGGTATATTAAGTTTGTTAAAAAAAGTATATTTCAGGCAAAATGAGGCATGGTAGATCCCATAATAGCCATGTACCTCTGAACACCTAGATCACAGAGACTAAAAGAGCTACAGACACCAAATTTGGCATGTACGTTCTTCTATATCTTGCATTGTGACATTGCTGTAACATTGCTTTAGTTATATCGCTTTTTTCGATGATATGTGCGAAGGGGCGTGGCATCCAACACTTTAAATAAACTTGAGCTGCCTGCAAATGTTAGAAATCTTCATACCAAATTTGGTGCTCCTTGGTCTTGCCATCTCAGAGATCCTTTCGTTCATACGGACAGACAGGCATACAAATAAACAGACAGACGGACATAGTCAAATGAATATATACTTTATGGGATTAGCTAGCATTAAATTAGCTAGCATTAAATCTAGCAACTCAGAAAAGGGACAGACGGACATGGTTATATCGACTCGGCTGTTGATGCTGATCAAGAATATATATACTTTATGGGGTCTGCCCCGCCTCCTTCTGCCTGTTACGCACTTTTTTTTGCACAAACGTAATAGACCCATTTGTACTTCTTTAAAGTACAGGGTACAGGTAACTTACCTCTATTGTATAGTACGCAATATTGAATAACAATCTATAGTGAACTCTTTGCACTCAAAAAGTACTGGGTCTCCTACTGTCGAGCTTGCTCCACTGTAGCTTACTGCATTTTTTTAAATTTTATATGCGAATTGCTGAATGCAATTCGTTACAAACGCATTTGGAACTTAACATCGCACTTTACTTCCACAGGCTATTTTTCGGTCATGCCCTCCCGACAGACTGATATATTTTTTTTAGGTGTATCAAAAAAATGAGCAACTCCCCAAATTCTTTGGTTCTGTTTATAGTAAATAACCAGTTACATTTTCACTCAAAAAAATATACACATGTATATGTAAGTATGTCATTATACGAGGGTGGATTAATAATAATCCGTATTTGAAGACTGTGTGGGTTACCGATTAAAAAAAACATCACAATTGTATATGTACATATGTGCATATATCAGTTACAAGTCAGCACGACAAGTTTCAGACAAATTTAATGGAAATAAAAGCAAAACTAGATTCTGTTCACGGCAACCATCGAGTGGTTATTAACATCTTTAACAAAAGAGATGAAACCAACATATTACTAGGATGTTGACCTACCGCTAAATACCTTTTTTCAGCTTAGGACATCAATTCTGCTACACAAAATTATTACTACCCGTGAAACTTCTTATCTTTTTAATAAGCTTGAGCATAGCATGTCAAAAAGAACACGAAATATAAAGATTCCTAGATTTAGACTGTCATCGTCAGAAAAACAATTCTTTATTACTGCTGTTCGTTACTGGAATGGACTACCTCCTATACTTAAAACTATTCAAACTGCAACGCAGTTCAAAATAAAATTACACATACACCTTAAAATAACTTGGTTTTAAAATATTATAAAAGTTAAATAAACATGTTGATTTGCTATATTAAATTTGAATTTTTGGCCAGGGGAGGTTTGGCTGTTGCATAGTGTTATTTATTTACTTATTTTCCAGCCCAGTGCTACAAGTATTGGAGATTACTTAAAAGTTATTGCACTAGTCACTACGTTGAATTACAATCCATTAAATAAAACTATAGAGTAAAGTTAAATGTAGAGCAGTGGTCGGCACCCATACACTCCCATGTTTGCAGTACGTGTGTGTTCGTATCAACAGACACGAAGTCAGTGACGTTTTCTTGCTTTAATCTGAAAAAACGCTTGATAACGTTAGTAGATTACTTGTGTTGCTTCAAAATATAAATTGAAGGAAAAATGGTAGTAAAAAGCTACATCTCATCGAAACTTGGTGGCAAAGGATGCATTGCGCATCACTATCACAATTTTCAACGAAAAAGAAAAGTTCTTCCCAAATTTCATCAAACATTTGTTTTTACGTGTACTTTTCAATAGTTGCGCAGCAAGCGTAGAGTATAAGCACTATCCAGATAAACCTCAGGCAACGTAGTTGCTCAAGCAATGGCTGCACAGAGCCTGACAATTCATGCTTATGAGCAGCATTTGCCATAAGTGAATGTAAAACATACATGCAGCGGCTTGGAAAAGGGTACTTGCCCATTCTGGTCTTTGTAAGGCTAAGTGCCAGGTCTTCTAAAACGTCGCGAGCCTCGGCGCTGAGTTAAAGAGACGTAAAAAGTCTGTTAACCACCACGAACAAGCATGCAAAGTACAATCCGGACAAACGGTACTTCTAATTTCGTTTTGTCTCTGTTATTCTTTGTGCTGATGGTATGAATTTTCTAGCAATTAGTAAATCGCTTGAAGCAGAACTGCAACCAAGTGTACAGAAAAATGTAAAATTAAAGAAGTGTTTAAATTGTGAAATTATTATGTTTTCATCAAGTAAGTATTGTATTTATACGTTTTCAGGGGGTTTGCCCCATGCTCGCTTCGCTCGCCAACCCCCGGCTCGCTACGCTCGCTGAAATCTCGGGGAAAAATGTGAAGTGAAAATAGGAAACGTTTCTCACAGCTATAGCCAGACCTTATGTCATTTCTAATTAGATAGCGGGAATTTTAAATTCAATTTTTCCCTGTAGTTGGACTTAAGATAATAGTACTAAGATAATAGTACTGCTCGCTGTTTTAAAGTTTTCGCTGCAATTGGATTATTGCACCAAGAGCGACTAACAGTGCCATATACTGAAAATTGATTTTGAAAGCCGCAACACAAATGAACCGTAACACCCCCTCCCATCCCCCTCCCCTTGTCCATCTTCTTTTGATTGTTTATTAATAGCATTAAAAGCCACTGTTCCTATGGCAGATCCGATCTTGATCAAATTTTCTCAGGATGTAGCAGTGAGTAAGAAATACATAATCTGTGAGTTTGGTTGAGATATCTCAAAAAATAACGAAGATCTTCATACAAAGTTTTAATTTGCATCTGGTTGTTCCTATGGCAGCTATATGATATAGTGGTCCGATCTTGACCAAATTTTCTAAGGATGTACTTGTAGTACTTGTAGGGGTTGGCGAGCGAAGCGAGCATGGGGCAAACCCCCTAGTATATAATAATTTGCCCTGAAAACGTATAAATACAATACTTACTTGATGAAAACATAATAATTTCACAATTTAAACACTTCTTTAATTTTACATTTTTCTGTACACTTGGTTGCAGTTCTGCTTCAAGCGATTTACTAATTGCTAGAAAATTCATACCATCAGCACAAAGAATAACAGAGACAAAACGAAATTAGAAGTACCGTTTGTCCGGATTGTACTTTGCATGCTTGTTCGTGGTGGTTAACAGACTTTTTACGTCTCTTTAACTCAGCGCCGAGGCTCGCGACGTTTTAGAAGACCTGGCACTTAGCCTTACAAAGACCAGAATGGGCAAGTACATCCTTAGAAAATTTGGTCAAGATCGGACCACTATATCATATAGCTGCCATAGGAAAAACCAGATGCAAATTAAAACTTTGTATGAAGATCTTCGTTATTTTTGAGATATCTCAACCAAACTCACAGATTATGTATTTCTTACTCACTGCTACGTACAGTGAGTACGAAATCCATAATCTGTGAGTTTGGTTGAGATAGCTCAAAAAACAAAAAAATGCTACTTCCAGTGGGGATATCAAAAAATCCCGTCTTATTGCACGATAATTATGTCTCAGCTATGTTGTGTAAAAATTTCACCTTAATATCTTGAACCGTTTGGCCTACAGCGTGATGACTCAGTCAGTGAGGACAAAGAGTTTTATATATATAGATGAAATAATATTTGTAATAATAACTAATTTTATTTATTTCTCAAGGCTCGGGACGTTCGTTAATAAATATCTGTATACAGATTATGCCAAATCTAATCAGCGGCCATTACAATAGATTCAAACAACAACAAACTTGCTGAAGAGGAAAGCAACCAAAACATCAAGAACAACGACAACAACGTTTTCAACAATAATTACTAATTTTATTTGTAAAAATCTAGTAAATTAAATAAATAAATTTTTAATGTAAAATCTATCTGCAATTTATTCATGAGAGGCATCACTTTTCAGACGTTGCAAAGTAAGCATCTAAAATCCTTATGTATGCTTTCTGGATGTAGGATAACTGTAGCGAACGCCTCATGGCCTGACTTCTCGCCTTCTATTGTAAGCATCTGGACAACTTGAAATGGGCATTGGTATGGGGAATGGGCTCTGTAAAACCATTACAGAGCATTAACAGCGCCCATTGCTTATTTCCTTTGCAAAGTATGCTTACTTCAAGGTTTCACCTTGTGTAAAAACGAATTAGAGAGTTCAGATTTGTCAACTTCTCCGTTTCTGAACTTTCAGGTCTATTCCAGGCCTCTTAGCAAGGTGTCAGATCTAACTATGAAGCAATGAACACATGAACACATACGCACAAAGTGCGTAACAGGCAGAAGGAGGCGTGGCAGACCCCATAAGGTATATACATTCTTGATCAGCATCAACAGCCGAATCGATTTAGCCATGTGGGTCTGTCTGTCCCTTTTTTGAACACCTATATCTCAGAGACTATAAGAGCTAGAGACACCAAATTTGGTATGTAGGTTCATCTATATCTCAGATTGATCAAGTTTTTTTTAGATTTTCGTCACGCCAGAGACGCTAGCGACCTCTGTGTTTATAAACTTCGTAGTGGCGCCATCTATTGTATGGTACGCAATGTTGAATAACAATCTATAGTGAAATACATGCAAAAATTGCATCGGACAGCGAGCAACAGTTAACAAAGTTTAGTCTTCTCAATTGGATCGTGTGGTCATTGTTGTCATTTTTACTATAATATTATAATTGATTTTAATCTTTAAATGTTTATTTATTTTTGGATCATTACTGATTTTTAGAATTTTTATAGGTGGCCTAGAACATTTTTTTAACTTGTTTGAATAAGTACCAAACAGTAAGAAGATTTTTAATAATAGTTTATTTTTGATAGTAAAAAAACTTAAATTATTTTGCGTCTGCCTGACCAGAATATACATCATTTGCAGAAAATCAATTTTGAATCAGGTGCCTATATTTTGCCCAAAGATATTCATTTAAGCAATGAGTAAAATAACACGAGCAGAGTTTTTCGAGAGTTGGTCAAAAACGTAAGAACGCTTAAGCTTAACTCACTTCTAGAGCACGCAGCGTTGATTTTTGGCAATGATATTGACCATATGAAGTCAAAGTTGCACTTCAGAAAATTGTGGTATGAAATGAGGTGGAATCAATCTAGAAGAGACAAATTTAGATTTATGACCAATAATGAGAGCTGGAATCAATAAATGCCGTTGATTATTAGATTGGTCGCACGCCTTCTATCTCAAGCCGCAGCGGAAGAGTTATAAAACCATTTTCTGATTGCTATCCAAAATCTCAGCAAAGAAAAACTAAAGATTTGCGGTCTCGGATTCGGCGAAGTTCATGTATGAGTTGGAAAATGCTTCTCCGTCAACGGGTACAACTATTAAGAAATCCAGAATATGCACAGAGCTTCCACAACGTCTTACATCAGACAAATCACTTGCACTAACGGTGGCCACCAAGTTAGCAATGCACCAATACAACACCTTACGGCAGCACTCGAAACTGATCACTAGAAATGGTCAGTCCAAACCTATACCCAAAGGTAATCTCGTTAATATTTCAAAAATCTTATGCTATCCTTCTGGTATGACTGGGACTGATTCATATGCTAAAATCAAAAAGACAGACCTGTGCCAAGTTTCATCAAGATAGCTTAAAAACTGAGAGACTAGTTTGCATAGAAACAAACGGACAGACAGACGGACATGGCTATATCGACTCAGCTCGTCGTCCTGATCAAGAATGCATGTAATTTATGTAATTATAATACCCTCTGCAAGGGTATAAATATGAAAATCACTTTTTTCATTCAATAAATCAATTACCTTTAAAATAAAACCATTTCTTCACTTCTGCGGCCAATAATTTTTGAGTTACAACCAAAAGCATGGGCAAATAAAAAAGTATTGCGCAAGCTAACTTCGGCGCGCCAAAGTTTTGATACCCTTGCAGAGCCCTGCATGGTAGGTAGGTAGGTAAAAGTGGCGATCAGGCAACGACGATCTACAATTGAAGCGTAGCTCCGTTTTGGTCCACAGAGAGGGTACCTTGTCGATTATGAATGTATTATTGTCTTTGCCTACAGCTACTTGCTGTGGTTAAGAAATTTTAAGAGGGAGTCAGGGTTAGTATGCTATTCATCACTCATGGATTGTAACTCGTGTGTCCCAAAGAATTTAAGTCAGCCCCTGCCCAAAGCCGGGCAGGGGCATAGTAGATGTTCGGGTGTCTCTAGCTCCTGTATGTTCTTACAGTTTCTGCAGCAAGTTTTATACGGTAGTCCCAACTTCATGGCGTGGGTGCCTATGTGCCAGTGTCCCGTGATTGCGGCTGTTAGTCTAGCTATGTCCTTTCTGGATTTGCTTAGCAGATCTGCAGTGCGCTTTTGGTTGTACGCTGGCCCGGTCTGCCTGGCCCTCTTGCAGTTGCTGATATTGGACCACTTGACGCCCGCTTTTTTTGTGAGTTCATTTTGGTGGTCTCACCTCATCAGACGAACTGTAAAGCTCGGATCCTCTCATAGCTAGTTCGTCGGCTTTCTCGTTTCCGTCAAAATCTCTATGTCCTGGGATCCATATTAACGATATATCATTATTTTGTCCAGCTGCGTTTAGTAACTTTTTGCAGTCTTGTATTAATTTGGAGCTTGTACCGACCGAGCTAAGAGCCTTGAGTGCTGCTTGGCTATCAGAAATGAGAGCTACCTTTGTGGCTGCTCCTATTATTGCGAAGGCCTCCGCCTGGAATACACTTGCTGTGTCCGGCAAGTGAAAGGACTTTTCCACTTGCAGATTAGGAGAGTATACTCCGGCCCCCACACCACAGTTCATCTTGGTTCCGTCAGTGTAGCCCACTCGTCTCTGGTCGGTATTCTTATTTTGAAATTTTTTAAGAAGTTAGTTTCTACTAGCACGTAATCTGTTTTTGTGGATGTGGACGTTCTTATCCTATTGAGGATGTTGCTGTGTTCTGTTTGTCTTGCTTTCCAGCACAATGACTCCTTCAATCTAAAGGCTGATTGAGCAGCTGTGCTTTCTATATGTAGGTCTATTGGTAATATGTTTACCATAACATTAAGTGCCGCTGAGGGACTGGATCTCATTGCTCCAATTGCTCCTGCGCATGCTGCCCGTTGTATTCTAGTAAGCTATTATTGTTGGAGAGAGCTGGCCACCATACCACTGCTCCATATGTTAGGATAGGTCTTACTACCGCTGTATACATCCATAGGGTCGTCTTTGGATGCAGCCCCCATGTCTTACTGAAGGCCCTTTTGCTGAAGTAATATGCCATACACGCCTTCCTGACGCGCTATATTAAATTTCCATGGTAGTTTGTAGTCCAGTATCACACCTAGGTAGTTAGCCTTGTGGGATAACTTCAGTATTTGACCATTTAATCTTGGTAGGTTGAAGTTTGGAATTTTCGTCTTCTTTGTAAGGAGCATCAGTTCTGTTTTGGTGGGGTTTGTTCCTAAGCCGCATGACTTGGCCCAGTCGCTAAGCTTCATTAGTGCACCTTGCATTAAATTGCTGATGGTGTCCAAAAAGGGGCCTGTCACAAGCAGTATCACATCTAGTTTCATCACCCTCAGCGTACGGACAAGCTTTTCGTTGTCGGATTGTCCCTTAGGTAACCAAATGCGCGCCCGGGGGCGTCGAGGTATGTCCGTAGGTGGAATGAGCTTAATTCTAAGTCCATTCCAAACCTTGCCAAACTTAGCGACGCATTCAACCAAGAACATCCTCGATCCCTCACACATGTGATCACCCGGTTACCCCGTACCACGGATTGGTTAGGACGCGGTCCATAACCAATTTGGAAAGTTAAGTCTCCACCTCAGCCCACTTTTCTTCCAGCAGCTTGCCGTCTGCGTTGAGCTCATTCACCAGAGCCATCGCCAGGTCGTACTTAGCAACCTCACTGAAAAGTCGAGCCTCGGCTTAAACAAATGAGATTGCTCTTGGGTTACCGAGCGCTTCTCGCGCTCTCTTTCGTGCAGTATGACCGTCATGCTGCAAACGGTTGCGCTTTGCTTTGGTGTTCTGTTGAACCACTGCAACGCTAGCTCTTTGCGCCTCGAACTTGGCTATTGTCTCTCGACAACGCTTTTTGTCATCGGCATCGCGTGTGTCAGCTTTGTCCTCTGCTTCATTCTTCGCTATCTTGCTTAGAATAAAGTGGGCTCGGCTGGCCTTTGCTTTGAGCAGCTGGTAGTCCGTTCTTGGTCTACCCTCCCCTTTGGAGTTTGCAGTGGTTGTTTTAACGGCTGTGTTGGTTGATTGGGGTGTGTTCGTCTGAGTCACACCACCGTTGTTTTTCTGCACTATCGTCTTCTGGCTGGAGCCGAGAAGTGCATCCTCGTCGATGGCGCTGGAATCGACATCGTTCGTTTGTCTCGGTATATCCGAGGCTATTGCTGGGGGTTTCATTTCATATTCATAAACGCCCGCTTTGCTCGGCCAGGCAAGCGCCGCAGACTAGAAAAGGTTATGGGGAAATGTCGGTCGACCATGGCAGCGCCCCATACCATGGCAAGGCAGCTTACGACCCGAGGTTGCCCGGCCCCGGGAAGGCTCCGTCCGCACCCAGCTAGAATTACCCCTCAGCTGCGAACTTTGTGAGTCAGTGGGTACGGGTCGCATAACGCCCCTGACTTGAAGGTAGACCGCTTAGAGACCCTTGCCCAGGTCTTTGGGAGAGGAAGATAGAATTGGGAAATTGATGGGTTATTGTGTTAGGAGTTGCTGGGATAAACGCCGCTTAAAGTTGGCCGTACTGCTGATTTGCACTTAATTCGGTCAGCCTGTTTAAAACTTAATCAAACACATAATGTGTATATTTGGTTGAGATATCTTGAGAAACAAAATAATAAATATTGTTTTCGAACCGATCGTTCCTATGGCAGCTATATGATATAGTGATCCGATCCGCCCGGCTCCGACATATGTACTGCGTGCAGCAAAAAGACAAACCTGTACCAAGTTTCATCAAGAAAGCTTAAAAAATGAGAGACTAGTTTGCATAGAAACAGACGGACATGGCTATATAAACTCAGCTCGTCGCCCTGATCAAGAATATATATTCTATACTTTATGGGGTCTGTAAGGACTCCTTCAATGCGTTACACATTTCGTGACAAAATTATAATACCCACTGCAAGGGTATAAATATAGCGCAAGCTAACTTTGGCGAGCCAAAGATTGGATACCCTTGCAGAGATTTGCGTAAGCCGTCCGATTTTTTACAAAATTTGTTAGATTTGATTTCGAACCGATCGTTCAATATGGTAATCCGATTTGCACCAAATTTGGTCAGCCTGTTGGAAACTTTACCAAACACACAATCTGTGAGTTAAGTTATGTTATTTTAAGAAATAAAAAAGTTTTTCATACTTAATATTGATTTCGAACCGATCGTTCTATGGCAGCTATATAATATAGTGATCCGATCCGGGCTCCGACATATATACTGCGTGTAGCGAAAAGACAGATCTGTAGCAAGTTTCATCAAGATAGCTTCAAAACAGAAAGACTCGTCCTGATCAATAATATATATATCCTTTATGGGGTCTGACACGCCTCCTTTAGTGCGTTACAGACTTCGTGAGAAATTATATTACCTCTGCAAATGTATAATGATAGCTCATAATTACTACTATATCATATGGGCTAATCGAGAAAAAGTTAAACCACGTCAAAAAACGAAAAATTCTTAAAAAAACTCATATTGTAAAATGTTCCGTCAGAAACGTATTCATTTTATTTATTCAAGCAATCAACACATAAATTAATTAATATTCATGAGCAAACCGATTGCGTTTTTGAACAAATTAAGTTTTTCTGTATTTTTGCCCATTTTGGTAAAAATCGACTTTTGAAATGGGGAGTATGAAACAAAAGTTCATACGCAATCAACCTTCGTGGTGAACGGTCGTGTTATTTTACGCACTCCGGAATGCGCTACAACTGTGGATATAGTGACAGTCAAAAAAAGATAAATAAATAATACAGCAATAGCGCCAAGACGCTGTACATAACTCTAACACCAGTTGTTATTATTAACACAAGTGAAAAATTAATAAAAACATAAAAAGTGCCACGTACAAATCGTGCAAAATGAGAAATTCTAAAGAAAAAGAGCGAAGAAGCTCTATCAACCAGAGAAATGCGTTCTACTCGTACTTTTCAACCCGTGATACCGAATTACAGCGTAATTCAGCCTCGTGTCCGCTGACGGCCAGAGACCACGATCTTGCTCTCCGTCTCTCCCCATTATAATCTCTAGCTCATGGAGCTCGCAGTGCAGCTCTCTAGCACCGGTGGTTGCATTAATTTCGACCCCTAAACTCGAAGCCAAAAATTATCCGTGGCGACTCAAGCCTAGATACAAACGAAAATCCAAATTACCATAACAAGTTTAAAATTCTGACAGACAACTCTGACGATCTGCCCCCGAAAGCTGGCGAAGGTGATAAAAGAATGCCAAAGCCACTCCCCATATATATTCGAGAGAAAAGCTCCAATGCTCTCGTAAACAAAATTATAGAGCTTATTGGGGCGGACAATTTTCATATAACCCCCTTGTAAAGGGCAACAAACAAAAGTCCAATTGAACTCCGAAGATAATTATAGAGTATTGTCGAAGTTTCTAAACGACAGTAAAAAGAACTTCTACACATACCAACTAAAAAGCAGCAAGGGACTGCAAGTCGTACTGAAGGGCATTGAGCCTGACGTAACACCTGAAGAAATAATTAAGGCGCTACAAGATAAAGGATTTAGCGCTAAGACAGTTTTCAACATCCTAAACAGAGCAGCCGCTATTCAAGGTAGAACTTGAACCTGAAAACAAGTCATTAAAGAACAACGAAGTGCACACAATATATAAACTTCAGTTCATATTGCACCGTAGAATCACAGTAGAAGAACCACATAAACGCAAGGGACCGGTACAATGCATGAATTTTCAAGAATATGGCCATACAAGAAAGGGGTGCATGCAATAGCGCCCAGTGCAATAGAGCCCATGGGCGCTATTTCGCATCCAAAAGTGCAATAAAGCCCATGGGCGTAAATTCACTTTTTAAAATGCAATAACGCCCACGACAAGTGTGAATTAAGACCCGTGAGCTTACAAAATTTTTTAACAGTCCCCCTTTATCTTTGACGAAATCTTTGATCAAAATAAAGTAGAGAAACAGACAGACAGGCGGACATGGCTATATTGACTCAGCTCATCGCCCTGATCAAGAATATATATACTTTATGGGGTCTGGCACGCCTCCTTCAATGCGTTACAAAGTTTGTGACAAAATTATAATACCTTCTGCAAGGGTATAAATATCTATTAATGGAAAGCAATTAAAATATATGTATGTGCAGTCAGTTGTTATTGGAGTTGCCAAACTAAGCGAGTCGACTCGACACTATTGTGCGATTTTATAACGCTCGTTACTGACAAATTTATGTGCCTTGTGGGCCGGTGATAAAAACGCGCCGTAGGCAAAAATTTGTTTTAAAAAAATCGCGCGATTTTTTTAAAACAAATTTTTGCCTGCGGCACATTTTGTCATATAATAATGTCTTCCCACAGGATTCTGGAACCGAGGAAGACGCAAAGCAAGAAGCCGATTGCCTCGATTGCTTTGCATGGATAGTTAGTTTAGCAATTTTTAAAATAACACCAATAGCTTTCATTGCCAATTTAGCTCTTTTATAGCTAGTTAAGCGATTCCAATAACAACAGTCAGCACAAATATTTCAATTTCTTTGCATCTATAGATATTTTTCTTTAAAATTAGTGATAAAAACAAAAAAACAACAACAACGAAATGTACAACAACATTTCAAAAACCAATAACAACACCATTACCAATACTTAGCACATATGTATAGTTGAAAATCATTTTAAAATATTCCAATACAAATTATAAAAAAATATATTTGTTTTGCGTTAAAATAGTGTAATAAAGCCCACGGGCGTTATTGCATTTTAAAAAGTGAATTTACGCCCATGGGCTTTATTGCACTTTTGGATGCGAAATAGCGCCCATGGGCTCTATTGCACTGGGCGCTATTGCATGCACCCACAAGAAAGTACTGTAAACTGCGTTCGGTGTGTGTAGTTTGCGGAGAGCACACTGCCCAGTGGATAAAGACGACCCAACCACAAAAAAGTGCAGCAACTGCGGTGGCAATCACACAGCTAATTACAAAGGATGCCCAATATATAGGGAGATGAAAAGTCGACTCCATCAGCGAGTGACCACTGCACGTCCCCAAAACGTACTGTTTACCCCATCCAAAGTAAACCCAGATGTCATTGAGTAAGTAACAAGAAGAGTGGAATTGACTGGCTAACAGAATTGGCTTGCGGCTGTGCCGCTCCAAATGGGATTTAACAGTTCCATGTTAATGAAATTCTGTTAGTTAACAGAGATCAGACGCATGCCTTGCGTTTTTGTTTTGATTTGTGCTTTGCTTGGTGTGTACTCTGTGCACTCAGTAGCAGCGTCTGGCGGATGACCAAAATACGCCGTTGCAACATTTTGTATCATGTTGTTGTTGTTACAAATCTGAATTTTGCCTATTTCAAAGTTGATTCGAAGCAATGCCCTCAGCCTGCGTTTACCCTACGCTGATCGGGTGTTATGTGCGAGTAAAGTGAAATGACATAATATTAAATAAATGCGTGCAATATTTGATTTAAATAATTTTTAACAATAAACAAACAATCAAAGTTTGGCGCGTCACAGGCTTTTAACATTATTCAGTTACTCAATGGTTCATCATATTGCAAAAAGTGCCGAACAATACTGAAGTTGGGATTTTCGGTTGCGTGAGGGCTCACGCAAAAAATCCGAAGAGTGTTTCTATTGCGTTTGCCGCATTCATAGTCTGCTGATTGCATTGATACTTTTGCTGCCAGTACGAACATGAATATTATGCAGTGATGTTTAAACAAAGTCTGAAGGCAGAATAAACATCTTTCTTTATTTATCATGTTAAAAATGATATGGTTAATACAAAAACTTAAATAGTTTATTGTAAATTGGCAATGACGTTGCAGATAGAAAAGTGCACCCTAAACTCGTTAATAGTATTAAAAAACAAAATCAAAACAAAAATATATTAAAAACCAATAATATCATGGAAATTAGTCAATTCAATTATTTTTTCAAATTTTCTTTCACGGTTTATTCTCATTCAGCTGTTTGTTGCCTGCAAAAATCTCGATAACTGCCCAAATTTTATCAATGTGAGACTATATCACAAAAAACAAGTTGGTAGTCCCTGCGAGAGCGACGCAGAATTTTCCCTCCCCTCCTCAATAACAAGTTGCCTATGATTTTGTATGGCAAGTGACGTGCGTCGGCTCATTTTCTCAATTGGACCAAACGCATCTTCGTGTGTAAGCGCACCATAAAACCTAACGTCAAAGGTGGTATTATTTTTTTCGCGGAAAGCAGTCACACTGATCAAGTCAAAGGCAAAACGAAATCAGCCTATGATACTCTGTTTATACGGAGCGAAAAGGGTTAAAACATTTCACGAATTTGTTTGAAAAATGCGTGTATAAATACTATTATATGTATTTGAGCAAGCCACGAAAGTTGACTATTATGAACTCAGCCACAATGCGTGAAAGGGGATATTACGATAAGGGGTGCGACAAGATCTGACGACGGAATCCGGTAGAACACGTCGAAATAAGACGAAAAAATTAAATACAATTTTTTCATTATCCGCTCGGTTCTCGAGATATTGAGACCGATAAGTTGACCGATTCTATACATATAGCTCAGCGTGCCAGCCGCTCTTTGCACTGTGTTAGAGCGAGACACCGATAGATCTTGTCGCACCCCTTATCGTAAGCTTGCCGCGCTCTATTTTAAATTATGTCCAGATCTAGCTGTACAATTTTTCAAATTTGTTCGGATCAACACTACGCAATTTATATGGAATCATCCCGATCGAAATGATTAATTGTTGTCCCACTCAGATTTTCCTCATCAGGATTGCAATCTCCGCTATCGGTCATAAATAAATATATCGGATAGGTATCGATACTTGAAACCCAGCGAAATGTATTTGGTATCGGTACTAAGATACTTTTCCTAGTACAAGTGAGTAGCAGTGATGCCAAGTTGCCTTTTTTGGGGTTCAGATCTTTTTATCTACTTCAGCCGGGATATATTTCCAACATCTATCCGGAAATCTGTTTTTTTTTTTAAGATTCGTGCTCTGCAATGTTAAAAGGATTCTGTACAGTCAATTTTGGAACTTTTCGAAATTGCTAACGATATAGGGACGAAAATAGTTTCCCAATAAATTATTGTATTATTAACATATGTATATTTTATTTTCTGAAGATTCGGATTGTGTCGACCGACACAAATCTTGTTAATAGGTGCAATGGCGATGTATGAAGAAAAGGAAAATGCCGAGGAAGAAGTAATCAAGGGTGCCTTAAAATTTTTGTATAGACAAAAAAATGCTGGCTTGTTTTTCTGTCTTTTTTTCTTCCTGTTTTCTTTTGTCCTTTTGTCTTGCTTTTCCGGAAGAAATTGGCATCACTGGTGTGTAGCAGTTGGCATTGCTGGTAAACAAATAATTGTAGAAAACTCGTATGTAAAGACCCGCAACAAATTCAACTGCGGCAGATGCCAAACAATTTGCGTAGTCTAGAGTAACACGAGCAGTTGCAACGGTAACTGCAGCTGTTTATTTATAGCAGCAAAACAACAACAACACAAATTAAGCCCCCATCACCACAACCCTATAGCCAAAACCCAACCACAACCAACTGGTCGTAATTGGAAGCCACATTGCAATTGCATCGATACGCGATTTACTGTCGCCCATCGGCTCGTCAAAGTCAAGGTGAGCGCAAAACGACCGCGTGATGTCTTCATTTGTGGCATTTGAGTGTGTTATAAAATTACATTTATTAACGGACTATTGAAACCTTAAAAACTTTATTGTGAAATTAAATTTATTAAACTTATCATTTAGAATCAGTAAAGAAAATGGAGCCAAACATAACTGCGTCGAATGGATCACCTATTCCCGCGAGTGCAGCAGCAGCGGTAGCGGCAACAGCACCCAGCACCAAACGATCAACGCAACAAGGACGCAAGAAGTCAGGTCCTAAGTTTGAGCTATCTGAAGCACAAAAATCTGACATTAAAGAGGCGTTCGATTTGTTTGATAACGAATGCACGGGCTATATTGAGGTCAAAGAGCTGAAGGTGGCTATTAGGGCGTTGGGATTCGAACCGAAAAAGGAGGAAATTAAACGGATGATAGCGGAAATCGATAAGGATGGCAGTGGACGTATTGCGTTTAATGACTTTATACACCTGATGACCATGAAAATGGCTGAGAAGGATACCAAAGAGGAGATACTTAAAGCGTTCCGTTTGTTCGATGACGACGAAACGGGTAAAATTTCATTTAAAAATTTAAAACGCGTTGCACGTGAACTTGGCGAAACACTTACGGATGAGGAATTACGTGAAATGATTGATGAGGCGGACCTGGACAACGATGGCGAAGTCAATCAGGAGGAGTTCCTCCGCATCATGAAGAAGACCAGCTTGTATTAAGCAGAATATGCGCTAAAAATTCCAATCGAATTAATAGTTTTAAACTGCATTCATATTCCAATATGTTTGACCAAGTAAAAAAAGTGCTTAAGTTTCAGTGTAGCCTATTTATTTTAGCTTATCATTTGTAAAGTTGTATGTCATTTGCTTAAATGACAAATGTAATTCATATGTAAGATGCAAGTACGACTATGTTTATTTATATTACATTTAAATGCACCGCCTGTGTATTTGCACAAATTAATCTCATTGGATGAAAAATTTAAGAATAAAAGCTAAAGTTGTAATTTAAGCGCTTTAAGTGTTATTTAAACAGAGGAGTACTAAAAAATTACAATTAAGTTCCCTTCTTGGTATCTATAGTCTTACTCCTCAAATGCCTAGCCCTGCCCTTGGGCAGGGTCCAACAAAATGCTTTCTAAAAGAAAAAATATAGCGCAAGCTAACTTTGGCGCGCCAAAGTTTGGATAGCCTTGCAGTGCCCTGTGTAAGCCGTCAGATTTTTTACAAAATTTGTTGATTTTGAACCGATCGATCCTATGGCAGCTATATGATATAGTACACCAAATTTGGTCAGCCTGTTTAAAACTTAGTCAAACACACAATGTGTATATTTGGTTGAGATATTTTGGGAAACAAAAAAGTTTTTCATACTAAATGTTGTTTTCGAACCGATCGTTCCTATGGCAGCTATATGATATAGTAGTCCGATTTACACCAAATTTGGTGAGCCTGCTTAGAACTTAATCAAACATACAATGTGTATATTTGGTTGAGATATCTTGAGACGGACACACGGACAGACAGACGGACATGGCTATATCGACTCAGCTCGTCGCCCTGATCAAGAATATATATACTTTAGGGGGTCTGTGAGGCTTCCTTTAATGCGTTACACATTTCGTGACAAAAATATAATACCCTCTGCAAGGGTATACAAATATAGCGCAAGTTAACTTTTGCGCGCCAAAGTATCGTGCAATAAGATCAGATTTTATGATATCCTTACTGGAAGGGGTTGAAATGGGGGGTCAAAGGTCAAAATTGCTTAGTTTGACATTTTCTTTGTTGTTTTAGGGTCAAAGGTCAAAATTGCTTATCATGAAATTTTGTTTTGTTTTTTGAGCTATCTCAACCAAACTAACAGATTATGTATCTCTTACTCACTTTGAGCTTTCTCAACCAAACTTACAGATTATGTATCTCTTAATTACTGCCAAATCCTGAGAAAATTTGGTAAAGATTGAATGACCATATCATATAGCTGCCATAGGAGCAATAAGATGCTAATTAAAATTTTTGATGAAGAGCTTTGTTGTTTTTAGAACTATCTCAACCAAACTTACAGATTATGTACTTCTTAAACACTTCTACATCCTGAGAAAATTTGGACAAGATCGGATAACTATATCATATAGCTGCCATAGGAACAGTGGCTTTTGATGCTATTAATAAAGAATCAAAAACAGATGGGGAGGGGATACGATTCATTGGTGTTGCTTGCAGCTAAAACTTGAAAAAACAGCGAGCAGCGAAAATGTAAATTCTCTATCTATGTATACATATGTATAAAATTCTTTGTCCTAATTGACTGACTGATTCACATTTCTTTTTCACTGCTACATCCTGAGAAAATTTGGTCAAGATCGGATGAATATATCATATAGCTGCCATAAGAACAATCAGATGCTAATAAAACATTAGTATGATGACCTTTGTTGGTTTTTGAGCTATTTCAACCAAACTATTAATAAACAATCAGAAAACATAGGAAGAGGGGATACAATTCATTAGTGTTGCGACTTTCAAAATAAATTTGCAGCATATGGCACTTGAAAAAACAGCGAGCAGCGAAAATGTAAATTCTCTATATTATAAAAAGTACTCTTGTTTAAAGTCCAGTTGCAGGTAAAAATTGAATTCTCATTTCCTGCTGTCTTATAAGAAATGACATAAGGTCCGGCTATAGCTGTGTATTTAATTTCTTTAATTTAACTCCATTCCCGAACTTCACCGAGCGTAGCGAGCCGGAGTTGGCGAGCGAAGCGCCTCCTAGTTATTATATAAAAATACTAGATACAATTTTTTATTTTATTTGATTTCCTAATGCTGCTTATGCAGCATAATGCAACGGTTGCATTAGTCGCCAAATTCTTGAAATAAAAATTATTTAAATAGTTACACTTTGATATACTTATTACGTATAATAAGCATAGCTCGCAAATATGTAACTGTTGACCGTTTTCTCTTGTGCTCTCGTTGCGAGCACAACCGACAAAATTCATACTCGCTCTCGCTCTGAGCAAGAGACTCTTGCTCAGTGTTGCCATTTTAGCTATTTTATAGCTAGATTTAGCTATTTTGAAACTGCCAAAGCTATAACATTTACTGAAATGCTATTAGCTAGAATTCTAGCTATTTTAAAAAGTGATTCGGCTACCTTAAGCTTTTTAGGATTTATTTAGGAGTTCACTCACTAAATTTGTATTAGCGATTCTTTTTATAATGAATGAGCGAATTTAGTTCGTTCACTCATGAGCTAAACACAAATTTTCTCTGTGAAATCGATAAAAAAGCTATCGAAAAGCTATTTTTTTAAATGGGAGAACACCAACGATACTCCAAAGTTTTGGGCTGAAGTCTTGCAGTTTAGAGACGCCGAAGGTGTTAATACATTTGCCCCATTAGCCATCTTTGCTGTCAAATTAATGAGCTTACCTTGGTCAAACGCAGAGGTCGAACGCGTTTTCAGCAAAGTTCAACTCGTTAAAAATTCTTTACGAAATAGAATGCATTTAAAAATGCTAAATGCTATTTTATCTACAAGGTTGGTTAAATTGAAAACTTCTGTCGTAATCTTTATAATTCTAAAATTCTTGTTAATTGACGGATATCGACTTAAAAGAAGTGGGATGTGCTGCTTTAATTACATATTACTAGCATCTTATTTAAGAATGATTTCGGAGTCTGCAAAATACAACGATTCTGTGGAGGACGTCGTCGATATTGATGATATATCGTTGTTATTAAATAAAAAAGCAAACAAAAATATTGTGTTTTGTTTACTAACTTATGCTCTCTATATACGTATCGTATTCTGAATTTAACACTGTAAAAAAAACTAGCTATTTTTCTGGCAATTTTTAATTTTTTTAGCTATTTTAGCTACTTTTTCTTTAAATTTGGCTATTTTAGCCCATGAAATTCTGGCAACACTGCTCTTGCTGTCTTCATTTATGTTTCTGTTGGCGCTTTTCGTTGAGCTCTTTGTATGTCGCTCTTTCAATGAGCAGTGCGTAAAGAGCGGAACGAGAAACGCTCGCACAATGAGAGTCAGCAAAAGACCGTTTGACCGAAAACTCAACGCAAACGGTTTTCACATTTACTTTCGTTTTTGTGAAATAGAAATAATATAATTTTTTTAATAGAACAATTTAATTAATTAGTTATTAATTATTTAATAAATTGAATTAATATACATATTTCGTCTGCAAAACTGACGCTTAGCGATTTGCTTGCCTATGCGTGTGAATGTATACCAATACATACGCAAAAGACCTTTTGCTTCACTGAACACGATAAAACGGTCTTGGAACAACCAGAACAAAACAGAATAGAAAAAAACGGTTTCGCTCTGAGCGCGAGCGAGCTCATTCAAGAACCCATAAATCGGTTGCTCTCTGAGTCTTTTCGTAAAGAGTCAGGAAAAGACACTTATTTGCAGACAACGAGAAACGGTCGACAGTTATTTGCGAGCTCTGGAGCATACCGGAAATTTGGCTTCGACAGTTTCCACATGACCCAGTTCCTGAGTGGTCATGATTGGTTTAAGAGTTATCTCCACAGACTTGCACACGAAAACGACCCCTACTGTCTATGGTGCTACCCAGCAGTGGTAGAAGCTGCCAAGCAGATGCTTGTAGAGTGCAGAAAATTATCTGGCGATAGCAGCGAGCTTGAACACATCACGTGAACTCGCGTCATTGCGGAGAATGAAGTAAGCCTCATGCTACAGAGGGAGGAGTGCTGGTCAGTGGCATGCACATCGACGGGCATGGTAAGCCAGCCCACGATCTTCCCCGCGGCAATACCGCTTGATCCTCAGGGCCCACTTCTACCTATCTTCTAAGTTTTACTTAACTTTTCCCATATTCTCTACATAAAAAAATGCAATAAGCTACAGTGGAGCAAACTCGACAGTAGGAGACCTAATACTTATGGGAAAAAGCCAAAAACGGTAAAAATCTAAATGGTGAAATTCGGTAAAGTCACCATTTAAAAAAAATTTGGAGTGCAACGCGTTCACAAAATATTCTTCTTCAATGTTGCGAACTAAAAATTTTCATTGATGGCGCCACTACGAAGATATCAGTTGATAGACACAGAGGTCGCGGGCGTCTCTTCTTCTTCCTTTTGCCCTTAACATTGTTTGTTGAATAACTCCGCGCTCATCATCTGATTGGAATGAAATGACAGGTTCGGGTCATAGTGTATATTATATGTACCAAAAATAAAGGCGATAGCATTAAAGGTGCCGTTGTAATTAGACTTCACGCTTCCTTCTGTCTTTTATGCACAGGTCCAGACCCTTCTATCATCATACGAGTCAAATCTTAAGTCTGTAGGGTTTTTCGATTGTGGGAGAAGCGGTCGTGGCATCTAAAATTTAAAACAAACTTGTTCTGCGTGCAAATATAAGAAGCCTTCGTACGAAATTTGGTGTCTTACCATCTCTCAGATGCTTTTGTCCATACAGACAGACAGACAGACGGACATAGCTATATCGACTCGTCTGTTGATGAAGAACATATGTACTTTATGGGGTCTGTTACATTCTTACTTTTTTTAACAAACTTTATATATATATTATATACAATAATGAATTAAATTGAATGTATCCCCGATAACAAACAAATGATTTATTTCAGAAAACTTACGTAAACGACCTACCCTTCCTAAAGGCGGGGCAGCTTGTTTACCTGTACCAGGTAGGCCAAGCGTCTAATTATGACTTCAAATTCGTTAATTTTTGCCAAATATTAGTCCAGAATTTGTGCGTTAAGCTGGCTCGAGGTCCAAATAAAATGATTGTTTACTAATTTATTATTATGTGCCGATATATTTCGACAAGCCGTCGGCTGTCGACTTCAGGGCAAAACTACAAGAGACACATTTAAACATTAAAATAATATAAACTTATACTTAACATTGAACACTAAACATGTTTAAATAAATTAACGTACTTTCTAATTGTTTTACAAGTCCGTGTCTTGTCAGTATTGCTTGGAGTTTGTAACTGATTTTTGTTAAGTAAGTGTCGGTATATGTGTGCGCAGTTGTCAGTGTCCGTTTTGTAGTTGAGTCTTTGGCTTGCGGGTTTGTTTCTGATGTGAAGCATCTCTTGTTGTAATATTGTTGTTTTCTCAAAGTTGGCTATGTGGCCGCTATCTACGCAGTGTGTAGCTAGCGCAGTTTTTTGCATGTTTGATTGTAGTCGAAGTTTACTGTCCGATTTATGTTGTGTTAATCTAATTATTAATTTTGATTTTGTGGTTCCGATATATACCTTGTTGCAACTGTTCTGGTGATTGACACTACAAGGTATTTTGTAAATTTCATTACTCCATTGGATTAGTTTTGCTTTTTGTTTTATTGAAAAAGAGTTTCATGGTGCGGGTTGGTTTGTTTGCTATTTGTATGTTTTGTTTATCATAACATTCTGAACTATTAAATCTTTCAGAGAACATCGGAATATATATAATATAAGGGGCCTATATGTCTTGGATTATTCGGGTTGTTGTTTTATTTTTTTATTATGTAATTGTTGTTTAATTAATGACCGGATTAACCTATGGGGAAAATTATTGTTTGTATGTATTTCTGTTATTTCTTTTTTGATCTCTTCATGAAAAGTACGGTCGCTTAGTGTGAACATTCTTTTGATGCAGCTAAGAGCTGTGTCTTTTGTTAATAATCATAGTCTTAGGATGTTTTGAAAAGTAATTGATTGGTTGGTTTTTATACTATTTAAATTTAAGTTTATTATTGTGTCTATGGATAGTTTTGTCTAAATAGTTTAGTCTGGCTTCTTCTTCTACTTCATGTGCGAATTTGATATGTTTATTGTAGGAATTAAGTGCATCCAAAATGTTGTTGACTTCTTGTCTCTTGACTATTGCAAAAAAAACGTCTTCAATTACGATATCTGCTGTAACAGGGAAAGCAGGTGATCCCATGGGCATGCCTTTTAACTGGGTATATATCTTGTCTTCAAATTAAAAATATCTATTTTCGGTGACGCAAAACCTGATAATGTCGACTACAATCAAACATGAAAAAACTGCGCTAGCTACACTCTGCGTAGATAGCTTCCACATAGCCAACATTGAGAAAACAACAATATTACAACCAGAACTACATTACAAAAAACGTTACACCATAGAGCTGCTCCACATCAGAAACAAACCCGCAAGCCAAAGACTCACATACAGAACGGACACTGACAACTGCGCACACATATACCGACACTTAACAAAAATCAATTACAAACTCCAAGCCGTACTGACAAGACGCGGACTTGTAAAACAATTAAAAAGTACTTCAATTTATTTAAACATGTTTAGTGTTCAATGTTAAGTATAAGTTTATATTATTTTATAGTTTAAATGTGTCTCTTGTAGTTTCGCCCTGAAGACGACAGTCGACGGCTTGTCGAAATATATCGGCACATAATAATAAATTAGTAAACTAGCATTTTATTTGGACCTCGAGCCAGATAAACGCACAAATTTTACAATTAAAAAGGTCGATAATGTCACTAGAATGTTTTTTTAGCACTATAGAAAATTAAGGCGTTAAGCCTTAGTGACTTTCTCTTCAAGAATAAAATTGAACTTTTTTTTATTATTTGTACTTATTTATTTTACTAAGAATTTTCTAATTACTTTATACTTTGCCAAGTAAGAACTAAACAAAAGACGGAGCACAAAAAAAAACTTGTCACACAGAAACTTTAATTCGGTATACACTTAATATTCATAGTGTTGATTGATGTACATTTAGTAGGCATAGGTAGGGAACTGGCGTTCTAGACAAAAGGCGCATCAAAGTATATTTTGCGTTTGATCGGCAAGGGTTTAGTGCTTAATCCTGAACCCTCAATAAATTTCTCGAAACTGGCTAAATTTTCCTGCATTTGTTTGACTTTGCCATGCTTTGCTTTGGGTTGCTCGTCGTTTTGCTCTTGCTGCTGTACCTCTTCGTCCTCGGGCTGCAGCTGAAACTCCTCATCCAGATTGTATTCATCAGCTTTCGTGATCAAGCACTCGTTATCTTCGCTAATCTCTTCTAGTATGCCCTCGCTTTGTGAACTCTTCAAAGCTTCGTTGCTTCTGTCATACTCCGCATCCAGGTTATACCAATCGAACTCAGCCTGTAGGGGAAGGCTTCCACTTGCATCCTCGAGTTGGCACAGGCCCTTTGATGTGGGTTTGGTTGGCATACTTTTGGGCGTTGTGGGCGTGGTTGGGGAGCTGGGCAAACTCATTCGCTTGTTAATCTCACCTAGTATGCTGGATGTGTGCTTGCGCTTGTACTGGGACGGCATGGACTGTGTATTTCTGGAGCTGGGCGGCAGTTGAAGGCAAAGCGTTTTGGATGCCATCAATAGATACTCCGTCGACTGCTTGGGTGCTATAATTGCCGCCACATTTGGTAGCTTTGGTATGTCTGCGAAAACCTCTTCGATTTCTTCAGTCTTATGCGAAGCGGTAGCCGAGCAGACGTCTTCGTCGGAGCAACTATGATTCAGCTCTTTAACCCGCTTAGGTATCGTAGGTGTGCTCGATTCAGGGACCTTGTGGACATCGGCGACAATTTGTACGCTTGTTACGCCCACCTCGGCTATTGAACAGTAGTCGGGCTCGCTATTTGTTGTCGTGGACACTGCACAGTCGCCCTCATCCGCAATCTGCTCGAGCACGGATTTCTTAAATTTTAACAGATTCGCCGGCTTTGGAGGCAAAGCAGGCGGCAGTTTCTGAGGCATCTTGGCGATGGCGATGTTACCATCCGCTGCTGTGGCTGCCATGTCCACATACAGATTCGAAGCACGCTCTGAGCCAACAGGCTCATACTCATTGCTGTATATGCTCTCATAGCTTAAGGTTTCTCCGGAGACACCGACAGCAGCAACGGGGACGGCAGCAGCTGTCATGGGGTGATAGTGTGAGATCAATTCATCGCCATGGGATTCCTTCTCATCTTCGTGACGCGGCACATGAACCATGCTGTTCTTTGTGGAGAAGTGTACACGCCTTCGTCCATTTTTTCCGCTGTGTCCGCTGAGAGAGCTCTGACGTGGCAGATTGGTTGATCCTTTGGGCGTCATGGCGGACTTCGGCATGGTGGGTTCACGCAATGTATCCTCCATGGATTGCTGAAGCAGTATTTGATTGACGCACTCCAGCACGGGATTGACGGCACCTTGACCGTATGGTTTGGCCACCGTGCTGTGCTCCTCCTGATCCGAAGCGCTGGCATACCAATCATCTGTGGTCGTCTCATAAATTTGTTTCGGTGACGCCTCGGAGAAATCTGCACAACGGCGTTGCACAATTTTGATAGCACCACGGGACATTAAAACTTGTTCCTGTTCCGGATCGAGTTCCACAAAGTCCTCGTCATCCTGTGTGGGCGAAAAGATACCATCATCCTCCTCCCAATATGCAGCCACAGATGAAGCTGTCTTGTTGCTCCGACTGGAGGCCGAACTGTTGCGTCTACGCTGCTGCCTCTCCAGTTCTAGGCTGCTATGCTCGGAGTGTTCGCCATTCTGTATGGTTGTCTTCAGGTCGTGCATACGCTCTATGACTTTGGCATAGTTATCCAGCTGCTCGTAGCTGGTCTGGGAATCTTCACGACTGATGCTGCTTGTGTTCTCTTCCGACTGCTGCTCCAGTGCCGCAACATCGATGTGCATCTCCCGAGATCGCATATAATCTCTAAACGTGCCCGCGGTTCGTTTGCTTGTGTAACGCACACTTCGTCTGGCGCCATAGAAAGACGATGAGACGGTGTCATCGCTGGAAGAACCGTGCTCAGCTGAAAGAGTTGGGGAATTAGTAGAGTTCTATATCACCAAGACATCTCAATCTGCAATCCTACCTTTGGAATTGACGCCTAATTCTTTGCCAGAAGTCTGTCTAAGCTCAATGTCATAGAATTGCTTGCGGCAATTGTTGCATTGCAAAGCCTCGAGTACTAGGCACTCCTCCACATGTTTTTCCTCATCGACATCGACAATTGTCTCCTGATCGGCAACCATGCCCTCGTCCCGCTGATGATCGACCAGACGCTTGCGCAATGCCCGATTCTGTTGCAACAGGCGACATATCTCTGCATCCCTTTCCAAAAGACGATTGTTGACCGTCTTCATGTCATTCTTCAACTTGGACTCAAAGCAAAGCAGCGACTTGACTACACAGGCCAGATCCTCGGTGCGCCGACGCTTTTCGTTGTCCAGTTCCCGATGCAGCTGCTTGTACTGCTGATCGTAGTTGGAGATAATTTGCAGCAGCCGACGACGCTTCAGTCGCTCCGGTGACGTTGCCGCCGGAGCCACAGGTGCACCTGATGAGCTGGAGCCGGAGGAACTACGATGTACTGCGCTGCTGCTGCGTGTGTTCCTTGAGGATAGCGAGTTGTCCGAGTTCTGTTTGGTAATTTAAAATATTTATTAGTTTAAGCTTTAGACTTGTACTTTAAGATAGGTGATTTTGTCCCAGCATTTTAAAATTACCCCCGAATTTCCATTTTCCCACCGTTTATTTGCTATTGCTGATCGATAGTGAAATGCGACACTCTATCTCGACTAGGCCTTATAACTATGACGCACACTGACTGCTCTGGTGGCGTCAAGTTAAGTTATGTAATCATGTTGTGTTTTCGGTACAGGAACATGCGTTTTTACAGGCATAATGACTCGATACTTTTTCTAAAGCTTGCTTTAGACAGTCTCTTTCTATGTGCCACTTTTTTGCTAAAAAGCCAACGCTGCCATGTGAACACACAAAATTTTAAGGCTCGAATACACTATGGAGTTTTTTCAGTAGAGAGTAGAGCTCTACTGATTGTGTTTAGATTGTGAGGCAACTCTTATACTCTACAGCTCAACGTAGAGCTTCGGTAGAGTAAATTTGAGTAGAGCTCTACCATTTGCTCTACAGCAGGGGTGCCCAGAGCAAGCTTTCGACAGTGTACTAACTAATACATGTGAATAAAAGCACAAACACATATAAGGGAACATTTTGGTTTCCTGTCAACTTATACACTTTAAAAAAATGATTGTCAAATCGTTTCCAAATTGGTGTATGCTAACCAAACCAATTGGTTAATTAAATTAAATATTTAAATACGCATTAAAAAAGAAATATTTATTTTCATTTAAATTGCATTAAGCATTTTTATTTTGTTCAATACTTTTAATTCAATTTTAAATTTAGCAGCTCTAATGCATAGGCATGAACCGAAGTGTGCTTTGCTTTGTTGTTTATTTTACGTTTGTGTGCGTTCCTTATGGAAAGTGTAATATCTGTGTAAGCCTATACACCTAGCATAGTCAAGTGTAAAACAAAAACAAAAGTGTACTATGTGTATAGGGCCTGGGCACCCCTGCTCTACAGCCTGTTTAGACTGAACAGTTTTCTTACTCTACTGTAGAGAATGGTAGAGAACTATGGTAGAGCTCCCAGTCTACATTGATTTTTTTGTTGGTGGAAAATACAAATACAAATTATAACAATAAAATATGAGTACCCAACAAAAAATATCTGCTGCCGCCGCCATTGTGGTTCTTTTAACGAAAATGCGACGACAACAACGGAAAAAGAGATAGCTTTGGTTAAGGAAGTGGATCGCAAAAAGACAATAGAAGGGATTCTTTTCAGAATTGCTGGTGGAGTTGCGGGAAGGCGATAATAAAGCTAACGAAAACTTTTTTTCGCATGTCGTATAAAAACTTTCCGGCGTTGCTGGCAATGGTCGAGCGAAAAGTTAAAAACGTGATACGCATTTACGCAAATCTATTTCGGTGGCGGAAAGATTGGCCGGAGCTTTGCGATTTCCTTTACAGACAAATACATGTATGTATTGCTTTGGCACGCAATACAACCAATGCTTCACCAGCGCGACCAAATTTCCATTTCGAAATTTAGATGCTCGACAATGCATTTTTAAACGTAGTAACAGAATCAGATACAAAATGCAGCAGACACTGATTTCGATCGCGAAAATAATATAATAGTTGCGAAAATGTACCGGGCAAATGGCGAACTGAAGCGAACTACAAAGTTAAAACATTGTTGACAGACCACGACCGAAATCCTTCAGACAAATTTAGATATGTTGACTATAAAATTAATAAAAACTTAAATATTATAATACTTATTATAAATCAAGGAATGAAACCGGAACCGGAACCGTTAACCGAAATTAACCGTTTCAAATTAAATACCGTAACCGTAACCGGAACCGAAATAAATTATTTTTCAAGAACCGAAAACCGAAACGTTCGTACCAGTACGGTTTCGGTACATTTAAAAAAATTTGTTTGTTATTTTTCGTACGAACATGGTATTGCACTATAAAGAAATTTCTCGAATTATATGTCAGACTTAACATGCTAAAATGCATGCATTTGTACGTTTATACATACACAAATATTTGTTGATAAAATTAGATTTTCTTTACATCAAAATTTTTTAAAAATTACTTCGCTGTACCGGTATGGACCGATACGAGAACCGGAACCGAAAGGACAAAACCGAAATAGAACCTTTTACCGAAATACTCGTTTCGGTACGTATCGGAACCGGAACCGTAACCGAAATTCGTTTCGGTTTCATTCTCTGTTATAAATACTGTAAATAAATTTTATTAATATAAAACATGCATAAAAATAAATATATATGTTTTAATATGTTTTTTACTTTTTAATTACACGTTTAACAGCTAAATTATAGGGCAATAGACACAAATTCTTTGCCTAAACATTCAAAATCTCTACGGTAGAGTCCAAAACTTTATCTGACTTGTTTGATAGAGCGTAGAGCTCATGTAGAGCTCTAACAAATATCAAGAAAATGTGTTTACATTATAGAGAAAATTTGTAGAGAAACCTCTACGATAGAGTTTTCAAATAGCTCTAGTGTAGCGCTCTAAAAGGTGTTTACACTTCTCTAACCAACTCTACTTAGCTCTACCTCGACACTCTACTGAAAAAACTCTATAGTGTAAACAAGACTAAAATGGGGGTCAAAGGTCAAAATTGCTTAGTATAAATCTTTTTTTGTTTTTTGAGCTATCTCAACCAAGCTTACAGAATATGTATTTCTTACTCACTGCTACATCTTAAGAAAATTTGGTCAAGATCGGATGACTATATCATATAGCTGCCATATGAACATTCAGATGCAAAATAAAATTTTGCATGAAGATATTTGTTGTTTTTTTTAGCTATCTTAACCAAACTCACAGATTATGTATTTCTTACCCATCGTAACATTCTGTGAACATTGGTCAAGATCGGATCACCTCATTAAATAGCTACCATAGGAACAGTGGCTTTTGATGCTATTAATAATCATAAGAAGATGGTGCGTGGGGGAGGGTACGATTCATTGGTGTTGCGACTTTCAAAATAAATTTGCAGTATATGGCACTGTTACTCGCTCTTGCTGCTATAATCGAATTGCAGCGGAAACTTTAAAACAGCGATCAGCGAAAATGTAAATTCTCTATATTATAAAAAATACTATTCTTTTAAGTCCGATTGCAGGGAAAAATTGAATTTACATATCCCGCTTTCTTATAAGAAATGACATAAGGTCCGGCCATAGCTGTGAGAAATGTTCCCTATTTTCACTCCGAGCCGGGGTTTGGAGATCGAAACGAGCGGGTATTATATAAAGTACTATTATTTTAAATCCAATTGCTGGGAAAATCGAATTTTTAATTCCCGCTTTCTTAAAAGAAATGATATAAGTTCCGTCTACAGCTGTGAGAAGTGTTCCCTATTTCACTCCACATTTCTCCCCGAGATTTCAGCGAGCGTTGCGAGCCGGGGGTGTACTAGTAAAGCGAGCACTATAAAGCTTTCCCCTGCCAATAAAAAGAACAATTATTTAGGGGGTTGGCGAGCTAAGCAAACAGGGGGCAAACCCTTAGGTATTATATAAAGTGCTATTATTTTAAATCCAATTGCAGGGAAAATTTCCCGCGTTCTTATAAGAAATTACATAAGGTCCGTCTATAGCTGTGAGAAGTGTTCCCTTTTTCACTCGGGGGCTTCCCCCTGCTAATATAAAATACTATTATTTTAAGTTCAATTGCAGAGATAAATTGGATATGCATATCCCGCTTTCTTATAAGAAATGACATAAGGTCCGGCTATAGCTGTGAGAAATTTTTCCTTTCGAGCCTCCTATTATTTTAAATTCAATTGCAGGGAAAATTGAATTTAAATTTTCCGCTTTCTTAAAAGAAATGATATAAGGTCCGTCTACAGCTGTGAGAAGTGTTCCCTATTTTCACTCCACATTTCTCACCGAGATTTCAGCGAGCGTAGTAAGCCGGATTTGGCGAGCGAAGCGAGCAGGGGCAAAACCCCCTAGTACATATATACAACTCTTTTTCCTCATTCGCTGACTGATTCACTGATTCATCACGCTGTAGGCTAAACGGCTTAAGATATCGAGCTGAAATTTTCACACAACATAGCTGAGACGTAGTTATCGTTCAATATGATGAGGTTTTTGATATTCCCACTAGAAGGGGTTCAAATGGGGGTTCAAAGGTCAAAATATCTAAGTATGAAATTTTACTTTGATTTGAAAGCTATCTCAACTAAACTCACAGATTATGTATTTCTTACTCATTGTTATATTCTGTAAAAATTTGGTAAAGATCGGATGACTAAATCATATAGCTGCCATAGGAAGAATCAGAAACAGACAGACTGACGGGCGGACGGACATGGCTATATCGACCCAGCTTATCGTTATTGATCTGTATATTAAAAATTATTTTTGCCCCTCGAAATTGAAAAACAAAATTTCGAAGTCGAATTACTAGAGAACCTTTAATGCTAGCTCCTTGATTGGTACATATAGTACACACTATGGTCCGAACCTGTTTTGAAAATTTCATTCAAATCGGATTATAAACACGGAAGTTATTCATTTAACTACGGGCAAAAGGAAGAAGAGAGACGCTAGCGACCTCTGTGTTAATCAACTGATATCTTCGTAGTTAAGCCATCTATTGAAATTTCTGCTTCGCAACATTAAAGAACAATCTATAGTGAACGCTTTGAACTCAAAATGTACAGGGTCACCTACAATCGACCTTGCTCCACCGTAGCTTGATTCACATTTATTTCAGATGCCTCCCATGCAGTCAACACGTGGAAATTAATATTAAGTGAAAATTATTGTAATGTTATGTTAAAATTTATAAATCAAATAAAGTTGTGATATCATAAATTTATGCATTTATTTAATCGGGGACTTTTCATCAGGAAAATTTAGGGGAAACCATGCGGAAATTAACCCAGTATATGTTTTGGAAACCGTGTGGAAATTACCACAGAAAAAACATACGGACACCATATGAATTTTTCGAGGACATACATTTGTATTCAAACTGACGGGCATTACTCAATTTCCTATCTATAAAAAAATTTTAGCTCCTATATTTTTGCACCGATCTTAATAGTTGATACAGTTTTATAAAGAAAAATGTTGGGGCTAAAAAAATATACATTAAGTAGAAAACGATCATGATTTGTTTGTATATCATATTTTTCCCCATATGTATAAATTTTTGGTTGATATTTTAAAAAAGAACGTCGTTGAGCTATCTATTTTATAGCGGGTCAAAGATTCCGCACCCAAAATATCAAAAAACAAAAAAAAAGAAAGTGTTTTTTGCTCCAGCCTAATGGACATGCGTTAAGTTGTCTGAGGGACGGACTCACTGTGGAGTTGTAGCTCCTATGCGGTCCCGAATGCCCGAAAGAATAGCCGATTAAGCAACATGGCTAAGTTTTTTTTTTTAGAGCTACGGATTCTTCTAAACCAAAAAAAAAAAAAAAAAAAAAAAACACCTGTCAGCAGAAGAAATCAATCTCTAAACAAGCAATTCGCGACTGATATAAAAGATTTAGACTTATATAAATTGTTTTAGAAAATGAAGAATAATCCTACAGGCAATTTAAATTTTAAAATTAGTTCGATGAAAGATTATACATTTTCCTTGGGTGTGGGCGGATGGGTTGAAGGCTCTATTGTAAAAATAAATAAATTCAAAATTCGAAATATATATTAATAACTTTTGTGCAAAATTTGTAAACTCTAGCTTTCAAATTGGACTTTATGCGAAAGTTTCGGACTTTTTGCCCACAGTGCCATGGCAATAGGTTGTTATACTCTTCATTTTTAGACTTATTAAATACTTTGCAAATTAAGTGTTCCTCAAGAATTAAATCTCCAATATAAAAATATACTTTGAAGATAATATCCTCCCCCGAAATTAATAAAAGTATTCGTTATTAGTCCTGCTTTATTTGATAAATCCACAAGAATCTCACATTAAATTTTCCCTCTTTTCTACTTACTTGCTCTGCACTCTGTTTTTGCAGTCTCGCTCCGAACTCAAGTATTTTATAGGAAGGCGTATGTCCAGCAACTTGGCTATTGAAATTAAACTCCAAGCTGGGCTTCGAAAGTATTTGGTAGTGTTGTTGGGTCCCTGCTCCATTTGATGATTTGGAATGCATATTTACTTTACTGTTGCTGCAGTTTTTGGGACTGGAGGTTTTGACCTGTACGGCCTCATAGAACTCGCTGTCGCCGTGACTGCGATAACTTCCCTGTAAACAGCTAAAACCAGGCCAGTCCGTTTGAAGATTACTATAGAAAGGCCTACTATCTGACGTGGACTTGTTCTTTTCCAATGGTGACTTTCCACCGTCCTGACACTTGAGGGTATCGTAACCGTAGAGAAGTTCGCTTTTGATAAACTTCTCGATAAACAGGCTGGTCGATTTAGAGCTTAGACTTGCAAAAAACTTGCCTCCCGTATCACTGAGACTACTCGTCGATCGTCGATGTTGGTGTTGCTGCTTGTGATTTTTGTGGGGCAGACTGTTGCTTTTCTTTTTATCAGTGCCACTGCTATCTGGGCATGTCGTTTGATCCGATGCTGTTGTTGTTGTTTGTGGCAGGCCATAAATCTGAGAGCTGCTCAACAGATTGAACATATTGCTGGGAGTTTGGAATTTTTGTTTTAGACTCTAAAATTTAGAGGATTGCTGCTATCTAGCTTGGAGCACTAAGAAACTGCGATTTCATGACTTTGGCTATTGGCTTAAAACCCGCTGAAATCGAATAAAAAATAAATAGATTAGTTAAAAATCTGAGTAGCTCTATGAGTATAAAAAAAGGATGACTGAAGCAAGATGTTCCTACAGTTTTACCTGTGCCGAAATATTCAATATCGTTCCAACATATTTTTTGATGTTGGTGTTTCACACAAATCCCACATGTTCCTTATCGATTTGAACTGGATTATTTTCGAATGCATCCCAGAAATTTGTTATTCAATACGAAATAGTAAATAAAGAATGACAAAAACAGTTAGAAGCAACTACAATTTGAAATGACCGCCGAATCATGTAAGTTTACAAAATTTAAAATTGTTTTCAATAGTTTAACTGCACATATTATTATAAGAGCCTAATAAACCAAGTGCCAGCAGCGACCAAAAGGGTGCAGAAATGAACAATATGGTGATTGATCTGTGGGCAGACAATATTAAAGACCTGAGAGGAGTGCGGATAGACTCTCATGTGTACATGGAGATGGCACAAAGCCTGGAAAGTGTTCACTTTCGAGGTGGTTGGACAGATGTCCGAGCAAAGTTAGACAGCCTCACCAGGAAGTACAGGTAATACGGATAATTTCTGCTTAAAATAAGTTATATTTATTATTAATATTTGTATATACATTTGCAGGACAGATAAACTAAAAGTTGGGCCAAGTGGTGGTGCGCCATCATTTTGGGTCCTTTACGGAAGGTGCACCTTCGCTAGCATCGGCAGACGGTTCACCAAAATAGAGAAAGTTGATCTTTCCATACGGAAACTCTCCTTATAAAAAGCATGGTCATTTCCCAAAATCTGCCAAACCGCTCCTAAAATATATAAATAATGTGTTTTAAATAAATATATTGAATATGTTCTCATAAGTGTTTTCATAAAATATTTTCACTTACCAACGTCCAAGCACTCCGTACAATATTTAAATTCTCCGCAACAAATCGTCGTCGTCGTCTTCGTTCTCTTCAACAACAGCCTGAAGCTCAGCCAACTTCATCGCTTCCTTGTTGTCAGCTTCATCAAACTCCCTCATTAGTTTCAGCATTGAATTGTTATGGTTCTCCACAAGACCAACAACGAGTGCAATTTTATTATCCATACTAACTTTATTTTATTTATAAAAATCACAAAATTTTATAAATGTTTCACTTTTGACGATAAGTGTTGAATTGATGTTAGATGTAAGATGTTGACAATGGGAATCGGTATGGGGTATGACATTCCCTTTCTATTGCCCGGTCTATTAAGTTTGTGGAAAGAAAATGTGCGCAACAGGCAGTGTTTTATATTTTTACCACGCTCCCTCCGACTACGCAAATAGAATCCTTTAATGCAGGGGTGCCCAGGTCCTATACACCTAGTACACTTTTGTTTTTGTTTTACACTTGTCTATGCTAACCGTATAGGCTTACACGGATATAACACTTCCCATAAAGAACGCACACAAATGTGAAATAAACAACAATGCAAAGCACACTTCGGTTCATGCCTTTGCATTACAGCTGGAAAACTAGTAATTTAACTAAAAGCATTGGACAAAATAACAATGGTTTATGCATTTTAAATATAAATGATTATACTTATATATTTGATTAAATTAACAAATTTGTTTGGTTAACATTTACCAATTTAGAAACGATTTGACAATCATTTTTTTCCAGTGTACTAGTTGACTGGAAACCAAAATATTCCATTATATGTGTTTGTGCTTTTACAATTTTCTTATGATGTAGCAGTGAATAAGAAATATATAATCTGTAAGTTTGGCTGAGATAGTTCTAAAAACAACAAAGCTCTTCATACAAAATTTGATTTTTTTATCTGATTGTTCCTATGGCAGCTATATGATATAGTCATCCGATCTTGAACAAATTTTCTCAAGATGCAGCAGTGAGTAAGAAATACGTATTCTGTGAGCTTGGTTGAGATAGCTCAAAAACAAACAAAAAATTGTATACTAAGCAAGCCCCTTTCAGTGGGGATATCGAAAAATCCCGTTTTATTGCACGATAATTATGTCTCAGCTATGTTGTGTGAAAGTTTCAGCTCGACATCTTGAACCGTTTGTCCTACAGCGTGATGACTCAGTGAATCAGTCATATACATGTGTATAAAAGCACCAACACATAAAAAGGAATATTTTGGTTTCCTGTCAACTTGTACACTAAAAAAATCGTTTCTAACTTGGTGATTGTTAACCAAACAAATTTGTTAATTAAATTAAACATTTAAGTACGCATTAAAAAATAAATATTGATTTTTATTTAAAATACATTAACCATTTTTATTTTGTCCAAAGCTTTTAATTAATTTTTAAATTTTGCAGCTCTAATGCATAGGCATGAGCCGAAGAGTGCTTTGCTTTGTTGATTATTTTACGTTTTTGTGCGTTCCTTATGGGAAGTGTAACATCTGTGTACGCCTAACATAGTCAAGTGTAAAACAAAAACAAAAGTGTACTAGGTGTATAGGGCCTGGGCACCCGTGGTCTTAACATATGTAAAGCTGTAGTAAAAGTTTACTAATACAAAAATATTAATTTAAAAATAAAATTAAAATTAAAAAACAGGCCAGTTTGTAAGTATTTTAGGGACTTATTTAAGAATGTTGGGCTTTCAATTTTTTAAGCCTTAATTTAAGAATATTCGGGATTAAATTCGACATTCAAAAAATCAAGTATTTGAAGACTTAATTTAAAGGTACTCGGGATTGAAATATAGGCTTGAATTTAAGAATTTCGGGATTAAATTCAGGTTTGAAAAGATCAAGTATTTCATACTTGGGTTCATAAAGTCCGGGATTACCGAACTACTGAGAGACACCAAACTTGGCCAGTACGTTAATCCACTTATATGTTGCATTGATCAAGTAAAAAATGGACCGAAATCAAAAAAATTGACAAAAAATCCAAAACAAATTTTTATGGACATCATAAAATATTGTGTTAAAGAAAATAGATATTTCCAGTTCGAGCAGAACATATACTCGTATACACAACTAAAAGGAATGTTGATGGAACCCATCACCAGCCTCCCCAGTAGTAGCAGACCTACTGATGGAAGAACTTCTAGACAACACTTACAAAATATTGAAACACACACCAAGACTAATGACAAAATATGTAGACGATCTGTTTTGCATAGTCAAAAAAACTGAGATACAAAACACACTAGACGCGTTGAACTCATTTCACAAACAAACAAAGTTCACATACGAACCGCAAGAAGACAATAAAATACCGTACTTAGATACAATCATACATAGAATAGGAGATCAATTAAAACTTAAATGGTACAAGAAACCAACAGGAAGGATCATCAATTACCACTCCAAGCATCCCAAGACGATGATTATGAACACGGCAATAAGCTGTATATATAGAATGTTGACACTTAGTGACATAATTATCGAAAAGGACATAAATAAACAAATAATGGACATACTACAGAAGAATGATTTCCCAAAACACATAATAAAAACACTCATTAACGAACAACAGAAATCAAAAACCACAACAAAATCGGAACAAAGATCATTCAAAGCACTCACATACATACCCAACCTTTCTGAACGTTTTAATAAATCTGAATGCTACAATAAACAAGATACACAAAAAGCACACAAACCGACGTTAACCCTACAAACATATTTTAATAAAACAAAAACCAAGATAAACACAATGGACAAAAGTAATGTTGTTTACAAAATACCATGCAATGGAAACAACATAGAAAAATTCAACAAATCATATGTTAGAACGACCAAATCAAAACTTATCACAAGACTATCACAACATAAATCAGACAGCAAAATTAGACTACAAACACCCATACAAAAGACCTCGTTAGCCACACATTGCGTATAAAACGGACACAGCTAATTTTGAACAAACAATAATACTGCAAAAAGAACAACATTATAAGAAACGTTACGCATTGGAAATGCTTCACATTATCAATACACCAATACACCCAAGACTTAACTACAAAACGGACACTGACAACTGCGCTCATACAGACACCTACTTAAGACGTACTCAGTTATCAACTCCAATCCGCACAGAAACAACGCGTCTTGTAAAACAAATAGTAGGTTAAAAATAATTTAAGAATTTAATTGTTATTTATAAGTTTCGTAATGTTTTTCTTTTATATGTTACTAGGGGTTTGCCCCCTGCTCGCTTCGCTCGCCAACCCCCGGCTCGCTACGCTCGCTGAAATCTCCGGGAAAAATGTGGAGTGAAAATAGGGAACATTTCTCATAGCTATAGCCAGACCTTATGTCATTTCTAATTAGATAGCGTGAATTGTAAATTCAATTTTCCCTGTAATTGGACTTAAGATAATAGTAATAAGTAGTACTTTATATAATATTGGATTATTGCAGCAAGAGCGAGTAACAGTGCCATATACGAAAATTGATTTTGAAAGTCGCAACACTAATGTCTCAGCTATGTTGTGTAAAAATTTCATCTCAATATGTTGAACCGTTTGGCCTACAGCGTGATGAGTCAGTCAGTCAGGACAAAGAGTTTTATATATATAGATTTGTAGTCGCCCTGAAGCCGACAGCCGACGGCTTGTCGAAATATAGTGGCAACAATTTTCAATAAACACAGATCCGAGTCCGCAAAAACTACAGAATTTAAAAATAACATTTTTATATTTCTAAAATTGTTTCATTAACACAGTTATGCATTAAAAAAATATGTTTTAAAAATATTCATCAACATTGGGATATATATCCAATAAACTCAACATTTAGGAACTATAATTTATTTCTTCTAAATCGTTTCGCGATCTCACGTGTCTAAGCGCTGAAAGAAGTGGATCTGAAGAGACTGTCTGCATATTAAAGAGGTCTTCATTTTGTGTAATCCGGGATAACTTGCAAGTATCTGAGTATCTAAACTTTTTGTTGTCTTTGTTTTTGCATTCCTGTGCTTCTTCAGACAGCTCTCCAATTGGTAAGTTTCTACTTGGGATACATTTGAATCAAAAGTTGTGCCGTTTCCGATGCATACTCAGCAAATATAAAGTTATTTATCATTTCTCTGCTGTTTATTACATTAACGATAACAGCCAATCTTTTAATGATGTCATTATGAATACCTGTTATTTCAGAAGTCACCACATCATATTTAAAAAATCTCCTAGATGTATTTCCATCATTTGTATTTCCGTATCCGTGTTTTGGGCAGTCCACTTTTAGTCCGAGCCTTTTAGAAAACTCAGTATCCATTGAAGCATCCAATTCATTTGACATTTTCATCGTAAATTCGTTATCGTTATCACTGCTATTGAATAACTCCATACATGTTGAATTTTTTAAAGCCATATGTAGCTACAACTTACTCTTCTGAATTATAAGTATGTACTTATTTAAAAAAAAGCTTGCGGAATGTAATGGCTCTTACAAAGTCAAAAATCAACTGATAGCCAACAATGAATGTAAGCCATTATATAAATCCGTTTTCTATCTAGATAAAAAACACAAAAACACTATTATTTTTAACACATATAGATAGTAATTTCCATATAGATAGTAACTTCATTTCAAAGACAAATTACAATTCATACCTAGTGCATTCATTATGTGTGTACATTTACCGACCGATAAGAAAGGGGGAAATGTAAATTCATTTATTCCCTGCAATGGAACTTAAAATAATAGTAATATTACTTTATTTAATATAGAGAATTTACATTTTCGCTGCTCGCTCAATTGGATTATAGCAGAAAGAGCGAGTAACAGTGTCATATCCTGCAAATTTATTTTGAAAGTCGCAACACCAATAAATCGTACCCTCCCTCCCTCCCCCTACCATATTCTTTTGGTTGTTTATTAAAAGCATTAAAAGCCACTGTTCCTTAGGCAGCTATACGATATATTAATCCGATCTTAACCAAATTTTCTCAGGATGTAGCAGTGAGTAAGAAATACATAATCTGTGAGTTTTGTTGAGATAGCTCAAAAATCAAAACCTAATTTCATACTAAGCAATTTTGACCTTTGACACCCCATTTTAGCCCCTTTCAGTGGGGATATCAAAAAATCGCGTCTTATTGTCACGTATAATTATGTCTCAGCTAGCGGGTGAAAATTTTAGTTCGATATATTTGGCACACAGCGTGATGACTCAGTGAGGACAAAGAGTTTTATATACAGTTTGTCAAGAAACACTTTACACACTGAAAATTAAATTTATTTTTTACTTTCGATACAAAAATAACAGCCTTTTATTCCATTTAATCAATATTTTTTAACGCATAACTATTTAGTAACAAGTATTAAGTGAATTCGTGAAAAAAAATACCACAACTATGAACAGGTAACTTAAAAAACAACAAAAACTATGATTACTCATTTTTGACACTGTCAAGAAACTCTTTACACTTTTTGTTTTCGAGTTTTGTTTTGTTTATCATTCTATAACAAAACGGTGCTTTACTGTTAACTATGGCTTTTAAAGTAATTTTGGGTCGTAGATTCAAAAATGTAAGTCTTTTCATGTCCGAGCAATAGTTTTCGAGATAAAAATTGCAAGTTTTACAGGTAAAAAGCTTAATTTTTCCTTTTTAATTAAAAAAATTATATAAAAATTAAAAAAATATTTTTTGTCATAGCGTTTAAAGCTGTTTCGTCTACAATCATTTTAAAAGTAGTTTGAACCATATCGGACAACAATTACAGAGGTTTCGACTATAAACAATTTTTCCTCATACTTCGCGTTGCAAAATCGTATGGAGCTTCATACATTTTTGTATTGACAATTGTATCTTTGCATTGTGTATAAACGAAACTTCTGTAATTGTTGTCCGATTTGGTTCAAACTACTTTTAAAATGATTGTAGACGAAACAGCTTTAAACGCTATGACAAAAAATATTTTTTTTAAATTTTTATATAATTTTTTTAATTAAAAAAGGAAAAATTAAGCTTTTTACCTGTAAAACTTGCCATTTTTATCTCGAAAACTATTGCTCGGACATGAAAAAGACTTACATTTTTGGAATCTACGACCCAAAATTACTTTAAAAAGCCATAGTTAACAGTAAAGCACCGTTTTGTTATAGAATGATAAACAAAACAAAACTCGAAAACAAAAAGTGTAAAGAGTTTCTTGACAGTGTCAAAAATGAGTAATCATAGTTTTTGTTGTTTTTTAAGTTACCTGTTCATAGTTGTGGTATTTTTTTTCACGAATTCACTTAATACTTGTTACTAAATAGTTATGCGTTAAAAAATGTTGATTAAATGGAATAAAAGGCTGTTATTTTCGTATCGAAAGGAAAAAAATAAATTTAATTTTCAGTGTGTAAAGTGTTTCTTGACAAACTGTATATAGATTGACAAACAGGCTTGCCTGTTCAAGTTCCTAGTGCATTCATTTTTTATGTACATTTATCTGCCATAGTGCCCAAAAGTGGAAAACTTATTAATAATAACCTTTTTTAAGGTTATAAAGCAGGTGCAGGTTAAAATAACTCATTATATCGCAATATTGACAAACAGTCACAGCGAGAACGCATGTTCATTGAATTGCGTTCTTCTCCTTCCATCAGCCTGCGCGCTTTTATTGCGATGTTGCATCAGTTTTATTCATTTAACTTGTAAACGGGTTATATAAGTTAGTTAGAGTAATATTTACTTAACCTGATTATAAAATTTGGCCCAAAATTTCGTAAAAGTTATATGCTACCTAAGTTAAAAAAATGCAGTAAGCTACAGTGGAGCAAGCTCGACAGTAGGAGACCCAGTACTTTTTGAGTGCAAAGCGTTCACTATTGATTGTTCTTCAATAATGCGTACCAAACAATAGATGGCGCCACTACGAAGTTAATAAACACAGAGGTCGCTAGCGTTTCTTCTTCTTCCTTTTGCCTGTAACATTGTTAGTTGAATAACTTCCGTGTTTACCATCCGATTGGAATAAAATTTTCTGAACTGGTTTGGATCATAGTTTATATTATATGTACCAACAATCAAGGCGCTAACATCAAAGGGGCTTCTTAAATTTGACTTCGAAATTTTGTATTTCAATTTCCGGGGGCGGATAGGGGCGTGGCGAAAATCTAAAACAAACTTGATCAACGGGAGATATAGATGATCCTACATACCAAATTTGGTGTCTCTAGCTCTTATAGTCTCTGAGATCTAGGTGTTCATATTTTCGAAATTTCGATCAGCCGTATACTATCCGTTTATTATCCGATCCGGATAAAACTTTCAGGACAGGATTGGACTATAAAGTTTATCGTGTGTGCCAAAAATCATATCGCTAGCATTAAAGGTGCTTTCGTTATTCGACTTTGAAATTTTGTTTCAATTTTACGGGGGCGGAGATGGGCGTGGCAAAATTCTAAAACAAACTTGATCAATGCAATATATAGATGAACCTTCATGCCAAATTTGATGGCTCTAGCTCTTATAGTCTCTGAGATATAGGTGTTCAAAAAAGGGACAGACAGACGGACAGACGGACAGACGGACAGACGGACATGGCTATATCGACTCGGCTGTTGATGCTGATCAAGAATATATATACTTTATGGGGTCTGCCACGCCTCCTTCTGCCTGTTACGCACATTTTTTTTTGCACAAACTTAATAGACCCATTTGTACTTTTTTAAAGTACTGGGTCTAAATAGCCCTATATTAGTGTACTTTTCAGACTTCTGTGGTACAAAACAGAAAGGCGAAGAACTTAAATTTTGTTGTATTAAACTAAAAATTTACCTACTTTTTAGATGCCACCAAAAATGTTTACATCGGTTGCATTATTTGTCTACAATTTACTTTCAAAGTAGTTAGTTTTGGTAAAAATTTTTGAAAATAGGCCAGCTGTACCGCCCACAATTATTAACTGATTTTAAAATCCTTATGGATTCTTAATCTGTGGAGAATTCTCTATCGGATGCATAGATTACTTTTATGATTGCTGCCATCGAAAAAATGATTTTTACAATGCGACACGCTCTAATTAACACTTCGTGCGTAGTCGAAAGTTCTTGTTATAAGGTTTTTGTAGCCCCTTTAATTATGAACAAAAATTTCGTTTGTTGCATGTTAAAAAGTGTTTTAAGATAAACTAAAAGTAGAGTTCCGATTTGCCTTTGTTAAGTAACCGGCATTGGTCATATAATTTTGGCTTTTCGTTACGATGTGGCCATAAATTTATGAACTGTAAAGAGTCGACAATTAAGGAGCGGTAGAAAATGCGCAATCGACGCATCGTCGCCAGCGATGCAGACTGCGACTGATGCAGAGACGTTGCGCATGAGCAGTCACTCGAGTGTGCAGTGTGGAGTAGCTTTTCCTTTTCTGCACGTGTTAAAACGCCAAAGATTGTATACCCTTGCAGAAAACAGCATTCGAATTTCGACGAATGACAGGTTTAAGATACAGTAGTCAGATACTATCCAAATTTGGTCAGATTGTAAATAACGATACCAGACACACAAAAAAGTTTTTCACACAAAAGTTGATTTTTAACTGATCGTACCTATGACATCTATATGATGTTGTGATCCCATCTGGCCGGTTTCGAAATACAGTCAAGTTTCATCAATATAGCATAATATTGCATATAAACATATGGACAGACGAACATGGCTAAATCGACTCATCTTTTGTTTTTATATTATCTCAACTTTTGTGTTTATATCACAATTATTCCCATCATTCTCAATTTTTGGATGATTTTTCAAAAAGGAACTTTTGATTTTTTGCAAAAAAATTTTTTTTTATATCGGGGCAACGATTAAAAATACTAGAGATCGAAAAAAAGTGTTTTTCTCTCCACCCTACTGCACATGTCGTTGGTCTCTGAAAATATTAAAATCTCGTTAACGCCACAAATCTTATGAATTTGCTAAAATAAACAGTGAACGAGCTGAGCCCTCACCACAATAAACTAAAATTAAGCATTAAGCCCAGACATTTGTTTGAGATTAGCTTTGGTAGGCTGGCACCAGGTACATGGTTACAGGCGATCGCTGTTCAGGTACCTTTGTAATCTTTGACAACCTATGGGCGACGAGGATACCTTGTGTCTCCAGCTGTGCCGATAAAAAGTGAAAGGCTAATGAATCAGGAATATTCAATAGGGGCAACACTTCCAACTTGCTGTGGCAAGACACCTTGGACGACTTTTTGTCACCAAGTGCGGGACGTGCCTACACAAGATAACCTCTTCAAGTCGGTAGGAGACTGTTACAATTTTACAGCCAGTCAAATGTCGCCTTGGGTGGCGTCTCACGTCTAACAAAAATTTTCATTGCAGCTTTGAAATTTCATCAGATGAAGATCGTGGCATGGTCATTGTTTTCAATTAGGATCTTTAAATAATAAAAAAAAATATATATATATATAATATATACTGGCATATGAATTAGGGAACACGGGCCAAAGAACAAATAATCCGAATATAGACATTGTATATATGGCAGCTATATGATATAGTAGTCCGATTTGCACCAAATTTGGAGAGGCTATATAAGGCTGCATCAAACACAAAATCTGTGAATTTCGTTTAGATTTTTTAAGAAACAAAGTTTTTCATACTAAATTTTGATTTTAACCCGATTGTTTCTATGGCAGCTATATGATATAGTGATCCGATCCGGCCGGTTCCGACATTTGTACTGCGTGCAGCAGATCTGTACCAAGTTTCATCAAGATAGCTTCAAAACTGAAAGACTAGTTTGCATAGAAACAGACAGATAGACAGACGGATAGGGACTCACTTCGTCGTCTTGATCAAGAATATATATACTTTACGGGGTCTGACATGCCTCCTTCCATGCGTTACACATTCGATGACAATATTTATAATACTCTTTGCAAGGGTATAAAAAAGTAAATGCTAGCACTTATGCGTAATAACCAACTACCAGAGGTTGCAAGTGATCACATACAAATATACTTATGTAGTTTTTGATGGTATGTAGTTTTGGATAGTCAAATTTCAAGGTTCGATGTGTTGGCCTTAATTAGTCTTGGAATTCACTCAACAAAACCCTAGTCACAGCGCAGCCGGAATTTTAAAAAAATTTAGAAGTGACAAAGCTGAAAAGTAAGAAAATAACAAAAACTTAAGCCAAATTTTTTTGTATCACCTTGCAAAACGGTTTATTTCCCTGGAACCTACTGGAAGACTGACCGCTGAGCTTGCCCAAAATATTCGAGTACTTGTATATGTCTCAGAAAATGTCTGGTTAGACTCAAGTGTGGACAAAGGCGACATGCCTCTAAGGCAGGGGTGCGCAGCGCCTATGCACACGACGCACATTTGTTTTTGCTTTGCACATAGCATATGGGAGTGTGTGAGCCTTGCACACTGGTAAGGTTCTGGCGCACATTGCAAATTACACAAACAATTTTGCGTTCTTTACCCTCCCCTACTTTTCGTTGCCTGCAAAGCAAAAACAATTTTTCACTGCACGCTTTTCTCCGAACCTTCGCTTCTTGCAATCCAAAAACAATTTTGTTGCTTTGTTTTGTCTTCGCTATTCCGAATGTATTTTGTTGTTGTCTTTTCGTTTGGTGTACACTGAAAAGTTTTTTCCCACAAGTCCTTAATATGTGTGATCAACTGGCAAGTGTTTTCTTCGCAGGAAACTTTAAATATGAATTGCAATGTTCCTATTTTTTCAGTGTACACATTGAACTAAAAAGAAAAGTTCGTTACATGTGTGCGATCGATTTCCTTTATTTGTATTGGTGCGTGCACATCCATAAGGCAGCTTTGCGCACCCCTGCTCTAAGGGCTCGCTCTTTCACTTAAAACTGCTCACATATAGTTTTTTCTTAACACGTGCAGCGAGCGCTACGAATCGATCGACCATCCGACCAACGAGTATTGACAAAGTGATTGACTGACTGTGTGAGTAACTGACCGATTGAAGAGTGTGTGCAAAGTGTGAATGCGTTTGTAATTACCTGTCACACAGGCAAAGCAGACGCCGAAAAACTCTGTTCAAATTATTACTACTACTTTCATTTAAGCCGCAAGATTCATTAATGTTTGCTGTTGATTAATTAGACTGAGGAAGTTTCAGTTTGAGTTTGAAGCGTATTTGCTAGGCGTTTTCAAATATTACTGACTCCGCCAGTCTAAAGTTCAGCTATAGTTTTTTTTTTTTAAGAAAAACGTAATTTTTTATGACAAACTTTCTTTATAATACAAGATAGTTTATTACTTATGGATTACTCTCTGAGTTTTATTTTATCTTTCCAACCTATAAATATAGATGAGGCTAACTCGTGTCATCATTGTTATAGAAGATTATAAATTTAAGTGTGTTAGTTACGATTTAAAAAGAGATCATTTCCTTTTAGAAGGTTTAAAATATTTATAAGGAAACGTAACAATACGATTTTTATATCTTAATCAATCAATTTAATTTAGAAAGCTTCAAGCATGTTTCTAATCCTGTTTTTAAGCTTAGCTATCTTTTTTGTACTTCTCCAACCCTACGTCAGAATTCAATTAAAAAACTGTGAGGGAAACCAAGAAATTGAAAGTCAAATGGGTATTGTGCCGTTACGAATTTCTCCCGCTTTAGTGTAAGTTTTACGATCTGTTAGCTGCACTAAAACTACCTAAACTAAGCCAAACTTCAACTCACTACTTGAAAAAAATGCGATAAAAATGCTGGTATCTCAAAGCATAAGCAACAAGAAATGCCTCAAACCAAAATTACAAATGTAAATAAGTTGCTCACTTGGCGGCTAATTTGTTGTTAAAACCATAAACAAAATGTAAATAAATCAATAAAGAAACAAAATTTTAATCAAAGTATAATTTTGCTGGTAGTAGTTTTTACTAGCAGTCGAGTTTTGGATTTAACATGCAAATTAAATTTACAAAGAAACAGCTCTCGAAAGAAAACAAAATTCACAAAATATCAAATGCAAATATGTACTTGATTTTCAACCATTTTTTGGCATGTCTGCTCCTGCCCAACTAAATGTTAAACTCTAAGCTAGAAATACAATAACAAACATAACAATCAGTCGGGAGGGCCAGTCAATAGAATAACCTGTGTATTAGGCTGGAGCGAAAAACACTTTTTTTATTTTCCAATTTCTTTCGTTGACCCGCTATAAAATAATAATGTATGCAAAAAATCAGAATTTTTGGAGCCCATCATGAGGTGGCGCACCGACGTTCTTTTTTGAAAAATCACTCAAAAATTGAAAAATTTGTGGAAAAATGTGATATAAAAAAAACCTGATCTTTTTCCACATAATGCCCATTTTTCTTACATAGCCCTAACATTTTTCTTTATATAACTGTGTCAACTGTTAAGATCGGACTAAAAATGTAGAAGCTAGAATTTTTTTTATGGATATTAAATTGGGTAATAACCGTCAGTTTGAATATAAATCGTACGCAAGCGAACACAATAAAATGTGTTTCGTAGTATGGAGCTTTTTGGTTAGGGGAAAATAAAATGTATGGATAATTTCGTCATTCGTAAGCTGATTTTTATGAATGATGGCTTGTTTTGCTCGAGAAAGTCCAAACTCTATGCTCAATTTGTCAAACTGAAGATATTTTTGCGATTTATATACTTTTTGAATTTTTCTTTGTACCTTTATCCGTGCTGTTTTCACAAAAAATTCAAATTTTTTAACTTTAAAAGGCTCTTACATCATAACGATCATGCTGATTTTAAAACGTTGTATAGAAACGTTTTAGGAAATTTTATTACCTTTAGTTAGAGACTTTCTTTGTTGAAAACGCCAATCGCGTTTATGATTTATGCTCAAATAAGCTAAGTCATCTTTAAAAAAATTCGAACAAAATTTCAAAAAACTCTATGTTCAAAACTAAGAAGAGGAAAATTTTTTAAAATTCGTTTTCGTATTTAGAAGGCCAAAATCTATATGAAAAAAATATAAAGATCCCTGAGGCAGGCAAAAAGTTCCAAATTGTATACTAGTGCACTGTTATAGTCACATGCAAGCTGACGGTTATTACCCAACTTGATATCCATAAAAAAATTCTAGCTTCTACATTTTTTAACCGATCTTAACAGTTAATACAGTTTTATAAAGAAAAATGTTTGGGCAACGTATTAAAAACAAGTTTTTTTTCCCCCAAATTTTTCAATTTTTGCGGGATTTTTCAAAAAAGAACGTCGGTGCGCCACCTCAGTATGGGCTCAAAAATTCTGATTTTTTGCACACATTATTATTTTATAGCGGGTCAACGATTCCGCACCCAAGAAATTGGAAAATAAAAAAAAGTGTTTTTCGCTCCGGCCTACTGTGTATATGCAAACACATTACACAGGCAGGCACAAAAGAATAGCGTCACTATATGAAATAATTCTCATTGAATATCTATGTTACTCTGAAAATTATCCGATTCCGATAAAATTTTAACGGTGGTATAAAATCACACCAAGTATCCTTCATACCATTTTCCATTTTTTGCGATTTGTGGGAGAAGCGGTGGCTCAACCAAAATTTGAAATTGACGATCGTTCCGGACCCTTTTAATCATCATATGTGCCAAGTCTCAAGTCTGTAGTTTTAAAATTGCTTTAGTTATATAGGTTTTTTTTTCAATTTGTGGGCGAAGGGGCGTTGCACATATAACTACATATATATACTATATATATGTATACTATATATATATATATATATATATATATATAAATATACGCGTATATTACGTACAATTATTAAAAATCTTCGTACTAAATTTGGTGTTCCTAGGTCTTGCCATCTCTGAAATCTGTTTGTTCATACGGACAGACAGACCGACGCTCCTGCCACGCCTCCTTTTTTTTAACAAACTTAATATACCCCCACATGGTGTAAAAATACATTAAGCTACAGTGGAACAAGCTCGACAGTAGGAGACCCTGTATTTATGGATAAGAGCAAAAAGTGGTGAGTCAAGAAAATTGGTAAAAACAAATAGCGGTAGTAGGCGATAGTGGTGAAAAGCAAACACACCACAAGCTTTGTACGTTGTAGCGTTAGCGTCTCTTCTTCGTCCTTTTTCGCTACGCTGTGTAAAATTGTTTGTTGAATAACTTCTGCGTTGATTGTTTGATCGAATTGAAGTTTTTAGGACAGTTTGCGACTATGGTGTATATACTTTTGTACCAAAACTCAAGACGCTAACATTAGAGGTGGTCTTGTAATAGGACCTTTAAATTTGGTTTCTCGATTTACGGGGGCGGTTGGGTGTGGCAAAAATGTAAAATAAAATTGATCAATGCAAGATATAGATGAGCATACATGCCAAGTTCGGTGTCTCTAGCTTTTATAGTCTTTGAGATCTAGGAACTCAAAAAGGGACAGACAGTCAGACGGACATGGCTATATCGACTCGGCAGTTAATGCTCAGCAGGAGCATATATCGTATATATACTTTATGGAGTCTGCCACGCCTCCTTATAATACCTACGAACTTCTTTAATGTACAGGGTCTAAAAATGTATGAACTAATGGAAAAAAATAAGTTAAACTCAACATTTTTTTTTGGCTGAAATTGTTTTTTAATATACGCCAGAGAGGTACATTGACCTCTTAATCAAATTGAAGCACTTCATTAACGTTGCGAAAAATAGGAACGGGTACTATGCTCATTTTGTTCGGGCTCTTTCTTTCTAATCCAATTAAAGAGCGTTCCGGTAGCCTTGCCAAAGCGAAACAAAACTTAAATAACAATAGGCAACAGCAAAAACAGCCCCTGGTTAAGAATCACATTTTTTAGACCCAGTACTTTAAACAAGTACAAATGGGTCCATTAAGTTAGTCCAAAAAAAAATGTGCGTAACAGGCAGAAGGAGGCGTGGCAGAGTATAAAGTATATATATTCTTGATCAGCGTCAACAGAATAGCCATGTTCGTCTGTCTGTCTGTCTGTCTGTCTTTCTGTCTGTCCGTCTGTCTGTCCCTTTTTGTGTCTCCTAGATCTCAGAGACTATAAGAGCTAGAGTTCCAAATTTGGCATGTAGGTTCATCTATATCTCCCATTGCTCAAGATTGTTTTAGATTTTCGCCACGCCCCCTCCGCCCCCGGAAACTGAAATTCTAAATTTCGAAGTCGAATTACAAGAGCACATTTGATGCTAGCGACTTGATTTTTGGTATATGATAAACACTATAGTCCAAACCTTTCCTGAAAATTTCATTCCAATCGGATGATAATCGCGGAAGTTATTCAACTAACAATGTTACGTTCAAAAGGAAGAAGAAGAGACGCTAGCGACCTCTGTATGTTTATTAACTTATCTTCGTAGTGGCGCCATCTATTAAATGGTACGCAACATTGATGAACAGTCTATAGTGAACGGTTTGCACTCAAAAAGTACTGGGTCTCCTACTGTCGTGCATGCTCTACTGTAGCTTACTGCATTTTTGTACATACCTCATGCTGAAAATGGATTTTAAAAATGCATTTAGCTACAGTGGAGCAAGCTCGACAGTAGGAGACCCCGTTCTTTTTGAGTGCAAAGCGTTCATTATAGATGGCTCAATAGATGGCGCCTATACATTGTTAGTTGAATAACTTCCGCGATTATCATCCGAATTGACAAAATTCTAAATTAAACTTGATCAATGCAAGATATAGACGAACTTACATGCTAAATTTGGTGTCTCTAGCTCTTATAGTCTCTGAGATATAGGTGTTCAAAAAGGGACGGACAGACGGACATGGCTATATCGACTCGGCTGTTGATGCTGATCAAGATTATATATACTTTATGGGGTCTACCACGCCTCCTTCTGCCTGTTACGCACTTTTTTTGCACAAACTTTGTACTTTGTTACTTTTTAAAGTACTGGGTCTAATAAAAACAAGGCGTAAAAAAATGATAACTTTACCTTTGCAGACTAAAACTTGTAGCAGACTCAATGCTACGGAGCATCCCAAGTAAGAAGAGTTTAATTGAAAAACTGTGAGATATATGGGAACTCCATTGGATGCCATACAATAGGGCTTTGGTTGTGTAATTATTTGTATATTGGATAAGATTCTTTGTGTGCTGGTGGCATGCGGAAGAGGTTTGCGATCTTCAATAGCTCATTGAATGAAGTCTGAGCTTAAATCTCAGACTAATAGCCAAAGCTTAAGCGAAATGAAAGCGAAAGAGTTTTAAATTATCGTATTAAAACACACAAAGCCCGACGTGCCTTCTTGTGTGTTATGGCGTGGCCCAAAGAAAGGCCCAGCCTCTCGTTCCCCTTATCCTCTCCACAATTCTTCACACTTGAGAGACGGCGTCGACGCTTGGCTCGTTTATGATGTAAACGAAATTCAAGTTTATGGTAATAGCAAAGAAATACACAGTCACATGGCAGTCAGATATTAAATCGTGTAAAAGAAAACCGACTAAACAAATTCGCTCAACACAAATATCAAAAGTGAAAGTTTTTAATTTTGTTTCTGTGTGTTTATGAAAATATTTTTTTGAAATAAGATCTCTCTATTTCTGCAGAAAATGTGGAAAAAAAATCCAATTGTTAAATTAAACCAATAAAACAAAACAAATCTAATTTACAACATTATGTGCTTCAATTATAATAATTAATAACAACATAAAATTAATTTATACGAATTATTAGCAATACAATACTTGTAAACAAAAATTACTTGTTTATAAAAATAATTAAATAAAGGTGTAGGTTTGTGGAAAATATGTTTATAAAATTTGGTGCCTCTATTATTAAGGTTTTTGAGATATGCCTCAAAGACTTTTATTTTAAAAACAGGAAATAAAATTCATCAACTGAAATTTTTATGTTTGCTCAATTAATAAAAATCAGCGACTGATTTTTTTTTAAAAACTTTTTGATAAGAGTTGTGTTTTGATTTATATGTCTAAAAGAAAAAATAAAAAGAAAAAAATGACAGTTATTTTATGATTTTTATTATAAAAGTTAATGAATATCTGTTATTTAATGACTTTTTCTTTAAAAGTTACAGTCCCTGATTTTTACGTTTCATGCTTATGGAAAGTTATCGAAACAGACCCTCACAGCTTGAAATTTCAACAATAATAAGAAGTGACCGACGGTTCAGTTGATTTTCGTAGTTTTGGATATCATAATTGATTATAATTTTCACATTTAATCATAGCAACATATTTGTTAATAGATTATTATCATATTTAACACATAATGGGCATCTCTGTGTCTAGGTCTAATAGACTTGTTATCTTTGTAGAACTGTTTGCTTAGAACGTTTCTGGGATGTGATGGGAACTGCGCTGACAATCCTCTGTGATGTTTGTGGGTAAATTCAACTATGTGGGTTCCTCTAATTAAAGAACAACAAAAAGCTGAAGAGTTTTTCAACGGGACAGCAAAGCAAACAATGTAAGTGAAAAACTCCACAGGGTACAGAAAATACTTTTGAAACTATATAGGGCAAAAGGGGAAAGGGCATGATCAAATAAAAGCCTACACATTCTAAATATACACAGAGCTCTTTCAATTTTGCTTAATGGAGAAGATGGCACATTGGGGCTCAGAACTCTGACGCTTTTGTCACTAAAACACGACATTCAATGCATTTTTCGTAAGCGTTAAAAAGATTTGGCATTTGACTTGCCACCCCGAAATTGCAAGCAATTAATGAATAGACACTCTATTTTATATGTGGTGCCTTCTAGTACAACAGACATCCAAGGGGGGTGCTGTTTGCCCACAACAGACCCGCTTTATAGGGGCCTCAGACAGAGCTATGTACATTAGGCCGGAGCGAAAAGAGCTTTTTTTAGACCCAGTACTTTAAAAAAGTACAAATGGGTCTATTAGGTTTGTGCAAAAAAAATGCGGAACAGGCAGAAGGAGGCGTGGCAGACCCCATAAAGTATATATATTCTTGATCAGCATCAACAGACGAGTCGATATAGAAATGTGCGTCTATCTATCTATCCCTTTTTTGAGTCCCTAGATCTCAGAGACTATAAGAGTTAGAGACACCAAATTTGGCATGTACGTTCATCTATAAGTCCCATTGATCAAGTATGTTTTAGATTTTTGACACGCCCACCTCCACGGAAATTGAATTTCAAAATTTCGAAATTGTCGAATTACAAGAGCCCCTTTAGTGATAGCGCATTCATTTTTGGGTACATATAATATACATTATAGGCCAAATCTGTCTTTCATTCCAATCGGATGATAAACGCGGAAGTTATTCAATTAACAATGTTACGAACAAAAGGAAGAAGAAGGGACGCTAGCGACCTCTGTGTTTATTAACTTATCTTCGTCGTGGCGCCATCTATTGTATGGTACGCAACATTGAAGAACAATCTATAGTGAACGCTTTGCACTCAAAAAGAACTAGGTCTCTTACTGTCGAGCTCGCTCCACTGTAGCTTACTGCATTTTTTTTTCAATTTCTTGGGTTCGGAATCGTTGACCCGCTTTAAAATAATAATATGTGCAAAAAATCAGATTTATTCGAGCAGATCCTAAGGGGCGCACCGACGTTCTTTTTAAAAAATCACAAAAATTTAAAAAATTTGGGGTAAAATAGGATTCAACAAGAAAACATGATCGTTTTCCACATAATGCTTATTTTTTATATGTTGCTATAACATTTTCTCTTAAAAAAAATCTGCATTAACTTTTAAGATCGGTGCAAAAATGTTGAGCTAGAATTTTATGGATATCAAATTGGGTAATACCCTATATTATATAGGTGCCATAGGAACGATTGGTTCAAAATCAACATTTAGTATGAACAACTTTTTAGTTTCTTAATATATGTAAAGCAAACTCACACTTTTTGTGTTTTGTACAGTTTCAAGCAGCCTGACCAAATTAAATGCAAGTCCGACTACTGTATCATATAGCTGCCATAGTCACGATCGCTTCGAAATCAACGTCTAACACTATTTGTATGAAATCTGACAACTTATACAGGGCTCTGCAAGGGTATCCAAACTTTGGCGTACCAAAGTTTATTTACGTTTGGATTTCATAGGAATTGACACTATAGAAATGTATTGGAAACTTGAATATAGATATATAGATTCAAACATTTATAGTTAGGGTGTTCACTCGACTTCGCATCGTAAGCTAACCACCTAACGTGTGAACAACCTTTTATGTACTTATATTCGAGCTACTTTGACATTAAAAAAATCTGCTGTTTAAGCAGTATTTACACTCGCCTCAAATCGCCGTAGAAATAAAAAACTCCATATAAAAAAAACAGCGAAAATTTTTCTCCCGTTTTCAATTTCAATGTTGGTTCACACTTCTCGTTACGTTTCATAACGTAAGGGCCTGCCGTTCTGTTAAACTCAAAATGGCACTGTTAGACTTAACATAGCACAGTTTGAGGGCCATTTCTGTCTGACGTAATGAAATAAGCCTCCACCCCTTATTTCATCAGAGAATGATGAAATTATGACCTTTTGAATAGCAAAATTTGCGGAAAATGTGGTGTGAGGGAATTAACGACGTTTAATTGGAGGTCACTGCTTAAATCCCGCAGATTTTCAAAGGTCATAAGGACTAAACAAGTTAATTAGACTTTATTTATTTAATTAAAATGATATGCCTAACAAAATAAATAAATTATATGATGTGTGATGTGAACCAACTTTGAAATGAAAAACGGGAAAAAAATTTTCGCTGTTTTTTTTAAATGGAGCTTTTCATTTCCACGGCGTTTCGGGGCGAGTGTAAATACTGCTTTAAACATAAACACAATTTTAGTTCAAGAAAATGCCATCTAAAAAAATTAAAGTAGTACCTCCCGGATCATGGACCCGGATCATAGACGTGGAATATGGTACAGCTCCGCTTCAACAGAAGACACAGCCAAAATTGAGTCAGAGTACAGAACTGCTTTAGGGTTCTCAACGGAAAGTTTTGCAGCCTAAAACAACTACGAATTATTTCTTTGCAATTCACAACATTCGTTTAGAAGATGTCGAGAAAGATATTTATGAAGAGTTGGAAAGCGATGAGGCCGAGCCCAGTGGTGTAGACTATTTGTAGTCGGAACAGAAAAAAGGGGTTTATGTTTAAATAAAACTTAATTCTAAATTTTAATTTATTATTATGAACTTTTATATTTAACATCAAGCTCATAGTTTAATATTTGCTCCTTCTGTTCGATCTCCTGTTGCTGGTATTTAAATTCATATGCAGGATTAGCTTGCCCCATTTTTAACTTGTTTTCTCCAAGAGTCATTATGCTTTCCTCTATTTCGTTCAAAAATAAGATAACCTGATGCCGTAGCTTAAGATTCTCCCTATAAATAACCAGTCGATTGTTGCTAGTTGCGCTATCTGGATTGAACTTTTTTTTGATTTAGGACTCCATTAAAACGTTGCCATGCAATTAGCACTAAAATATACCGAATAAACTAAAATATACTAAACATCTATCCAGTATATTGATATTCATCGTGCTCTTCCACATCTCTAGTTTGCGCAGTTGGGAAACACTTTTCGTAAACATAGGCAGGGATCTAGAACTCTCTCATGAAATTGTTCTGTACAAATTGTTGTTGTGACAACTTTCACATCGGGGTGACAAGATCTGACGACGGATTCCGGTAAAACACGTCGAAATAAGACGAAAAAATTAAATACAATTTTTTCATTATCCGCTCGGTTCTCGAGACATTGAGACCGATAAGTTGACCGATTCTATACAAATAGCTCAGCGTGCCAGCCGCTCTTTGCACTGTATTGCCTAGAGCAGTGTTGTAAAATGTTCGTTTCTACTTCATCGCTTGGCGCGGATATTCAAACCATTTTTTTTTTATTACATTTCTTGCTAATTTATATATTGTAATCGAATAAATTAACAGTTGTTGTTGTTTTTTGTTGTTGGTGTTATTGTTAATGTTATTTTTTCCCCTGTAGGAGACATAAGTGTATGACAAAAAGTGCCGTAGGTAAAAATTTTTTTTTTTTTTTTTTCTTCACAAATATATGTACATATTTATGTAAGCGTTTGAGATCAGACTTCAGTTTAACTCAAGGCTTAAAATCAAGATATTACCACTATAGCAGTATTTACACTCAGATCAAAAAGAAATCGTCAAAAATCTGGTTTTCTCATACATCGATCTTAAAAGTTATTACAGTTTTTTAAAGAAAAACGTATACACAATAAGCATTATGTGGACAACGATCATGGTTTTTTTAATATCATATTTTTCCCCATATTTTTCAATTGTTGGTTGATTTTGCAAAAGAGAACGTCTGTGCGCCACCTTAGGATGGGCTCGTAAAAAACTTATTTTGTGCACACATTATCATTTTATAGCGGGTCAACGATTCTACACCCAAGAAATTGGAAAAAAAAGTGTTTTTCGCTCCGGGCTAATATCTATATTTATTGAGAAGGTTAATTCTGTTTGCACTCATATGGAATTTAACATAGTCCACAGGGTATTTTACTGTCGCGCCCTTCCAACTGAATGACATATTTATACCCCTGCAGAGGGTATTATAATTTTGTGACGATGTTTGTAGCGCATTGCAGGAGGGCTCATATATATATATATATATATACATTCTTGATCAGAGCGACGAGCTGAGTCGACACAGCCATGTCTGTCTGTCTGTCCATCTGTTTCTTTGCAAACCAGTCTGTCAGTTTTGAATCGATATAGCCATGTCTGTCTGTCTGGCTGTCTGTCTGTCCGTCTGTTTCTATGAAAACTGGTCTTCCAGTTTTAAAGCTATCTCGATGAAACTTCGTGTAGGTCCGTCCGTTTGCTGCAGGCAGTGCATATGTCTGAACTCGGATCGGATCACTATATCATATAGCTGGCATATAGCTGGCGAACGATCGGTTGGAAATTACATTGTATGTTTGGTAAACAGCCTGACCAAATTTGGTGTAAATCTGACTACTATGTCATATATCTGACTGCCATAAGAACGATTGGTTGAAAATGACACAAAATTATAATTCAAGACTTTAGAAAAAAAAACTGATCATTAAAATAAATTTAGAAACGTTCAATTTATACGACACTTACAACCCCCACTCGCTGAAATCTCGGGAAGATATGTGGAGTGGAAATGAAAAACAACTTTGGCCGGACTTTGGCGATGGAAGTGAATAGGGGCAACGCGTTATTATATTCCATTGTCTGTTTTAAATTTTTCTCTTCAATTGGACTTAACACAATACGTTTATAGCATGGAAAATGTAGAATATTAAAAAATACATCATCTGTGATGTTGGTTGAGATAGCTGAATAAACAACAAAGTTCTTCATACTAGACTTAAAAGTGCATCCCATTGGTCCTATGGCAGCAATACGATATAGACAGTCGATCATGACCAAAATTTTTCAGAAGGTAACACATAAAAAAATAATGCAGTAAGCAACAGTGGAGCAAGCTCGACAGTAGGAGACCTAGTACTTTTTGAGTGCAAAGCGATCACTATAGATTGTTCTTCAATGTTGCGTACCATACAAAAGATGGCGCAACTACGAAGATAAATTAATAAGCACAGAGGTTGCTAGCATCTCTTCTTCTTCCTTTTTCCCGTAACATTGTTAGTTGAATAACTTCCGCGTTCATCATCCAATTGGAATGAAATTTTCTACACAGGTTTGGACCATTGTGTATATTATATGTACCAAAAATCACGCACTAAAGGGGCTCTTGCAAATCGACAATTTCGAAATTTTGTAATTCAATTTCCGGGGGCGGAGGGGGGGGGGGGCGTGGCAAAAATCTAAAACAAACTTGATCAATGGGACTTATAGATGAACGTACATGCCAAATTTGGTGTCTCTAGCTCTTATAGTCTCCGAGATCTAGGTGTTCAAAAAAGGGACAGACAGACAGACAGACGGACATTTCTATATCGACTCGGCTGTTGATGCTGATCAAGAATTTATATACTTTATGGGGTCTGCCACGCCTCCTTCTGCCTGTTACGCACATTTTTTTTGTGCTCAAGCTTAATAGACCCATTTGTACTTTTTAAATGTACTGGGTCTAAAAATACATAATCTATGAGTTTGATTTTAATAGCTTAACTAAGAAATAATTTTTTCTTACTAAGCAACTTTGACCCTCTAACAGTTGAAGTTTCTTTAAACACAGTCTAATTTTTTTCAGCAATGTTGTGTAAAAGTTTCAGTCTCGTAGCTATTCCGATTTCGGCTCCAGGATGATGAGCTAGTGATGAATTTGTGAATCAGTCAGGACAAAGAGCTTTATATACATATGGATTTGGAATGGTGCTGGGTCAAAGTCACAGCTGGGTCTGTGCCGTCGTAATTAGACTCGTTTTCTGCAGCTGCATTTTGTGCGTGTCTTCAAAAGATCTTCACAAAAGTCTGTCTCACGTTTCGCATTCGGTTTTGCTTTTTAAAGAATGATGGCTTTTAAACAGGTCTGGTCAGGTCAGATCGGACCTAGTTTGATATCTGTAAACAGTGGCTGGTCACTTGTCGCTTACTTTCAGTTAGAAGCAACCGGAGACGGAGAAAAAGACGGAGCCTCTGTCGGCTAAGAAAGAAGCAAAGAAATAATAAGTAAATTTCACCACTTTCATTCTTGGCTGTCAATTTGTGTTGTATTGCCTGCTTTTCATTGTCGCCATCATCAGCACATTGTCTTTTGTCCGTCTTTTTGTTTGATTAGCTATGCGACTCTGGGAAGTGGCACAGTTTGAACTTGTTGCCACATTCGTCTATCTCTCTCTAACTCTCTCTCTCTCGCTCACTGACATTATTTGGATCTGCGTCTTTGTTAGCCCTGGATCTATGAGCAGTTTCCGCTTTGTTATGGTTTATTTGCCAACATTTTTTAGCATAGCAGCACGATTTTTTTTACTTTTTATATGTTTTGAGTATTTGCTTACATTTCATGGCACGACATTGCGCTTAAGAAATATACCAAAAGTCGTGCCAAGAACGGCCAACCGACGAATATGTATGTAATTAATTGTATGTATGTGATTGTGCGGGATGTAAAACTGTCCGAAAAGTTTTTGAAGAAAAACAATAACAACAACCAAATTAAACATCAACAAAACAAACGAATCAAATAACAGACAATCAATTTTTCTTAGCAAGAAACTATTACTAATTTGCAAATCTAGTAATAACTACATCATGATAATAACTATCTCTTATTTTTCGTTCTTATGCATACATGCTAGTTATGTGCTAGATCTTGTGAGCGCCTTTATGAGTTTTCGATGTGTTTCGATTAAATTCGAATTTCTTAAATCAAACTTTTTTCTAATATTTACTTCTTTAAATGCAAAGTATCATAAACCTTTTACAGATAAAAATTCCAAATAGTCTAAATACTCTGTAGTGAATGACAAACAACGTCAAATTAGTAAAAGATTTGTGAAATAGGGTATTTAAAAAGGTCCACTAATTTTCATAAGCCCCCAACTCCCCCATTAAATCCCTTTTACTCCTTTTACCCACCAGCCAACCGCTTGCCACATAATGGGGTGGAAACTAGGTCAGTCAATTGTCCAATGCATTGGACATTGCAGTGTCTGCTTATGAGTAGGCATTATCTTGCTTTATATGGTACTGCTCGTGATCGTATTGCTGTTCCGTACAATTAAGTGGCGTTTATGATGGCACTTTATCACTATCTGAAAGGCCCGAAAACTTAAAAGCCCCCAAAAAAAAACCCCCCAAATTGTCTGCTATTTCGGCAATCAGGGACAATTTTCCACAGAAACTTTGTGGGATTGCCGAGTTTTTTGATTATTATTTTGTAATTATAGTCGGAGTTATGTTTTCCGTTTGCAACATGGCCGAAAAGTGGAGAGTTAGCCGGAGCTTTGTTGTCTTTTTATTAAAGCACCATTTCCTCACTTCCCATCAAAATTTCACACGGACGAGACCATAATCTGTGCCATTATGACACATCGAGTGACCCAAAAACCAGATAATTCGAGTTCTGTCAAAGAAAACTTTAGCAACCTACTATCTATCTATTTGTACCATCTATCCGTCTGTGACTGTTTAATCCAATTATATACATTTTATTGGTCAGAAGCTGTTTCATTTTATTGCCTAGACATTGACTTTGTATTCTTATACTTAATATGAGTTGACCTCTAGCTGTTGCAATATTCCATTTTGATCTATTAAGTAGCACTTCGAAAAAAAAAAAATAGAGCAAACTAACTTTGGCGCGCCAAAGTTTGGATACCCATGCAGTACCGTAAAAGCCGTTATATTTAAAAAAAAAATTTGTATATGTCGATTTCGAAACTATCATTCCTATGGCAGCTATATGACATAGTTGTCCGATTTGAATCAAATTTGATAAAGATGTATGAAAATGTGCCAAACACACAATCTGTGAGTTGGGTTGACATATCTTGAGAAACAAAAAAGTTTTCATAAATACGAGTATAACGCAAGCTTACTTTGGCGCACCAAAATTTGGATACCCTTGCAGTGCCGTCCGATTTTGTACAAAATTTGTTAAATGTTGTTTTCGAACCGATCATTCCTATGGCAGCTATATGATATAGCAGTCCGATTTACACCAAATTTGGTCAGCCCATTTTAAACTTAATCAAACACACAATGTGTATATTTGGTTGAGATATTTTAAGAAACAAAAAAGTTTTTCATACTTAATGTTGTTTTCGAACCGATCGTTCCTATGGCAGCTATATGATATAGTAGTCAGATTTACACCGAATTTGGTCAGCCTGTTTAAAACTTAATCAAACACACAATGTGTATATTTGGTTGAGATATCTTGAGAAACAAAAAAGTTTTTCATACTTAATGTTTATTTCCAACCGATCGTTTCTATGGAAGCTATATGATATAGTTATCCGATCCGGCCTGATCCGACATATGTACTGCGTGCAGCAAAAGACGGACCTGTACCAAGTTTCATCAAGCTAGCTTCAAAACTGAGATACTAGTTTTCATAGAAACAGGCAGACGGACAGACAGACAGACGGACATGGCTATGTCGACTCAGCTCGTCGCCCTGATCAATAATATATGTAACTAGGGGGTTTGCCCCCTGCTCGCTTCGCTCGCCAACCCCCGGCTCGCTACGCTCGCTGAAATCTCGGGGAAAAATGTGAAGTGAAAATAGGAAACATTTCTCACAGCTATAGCCAGACCTTATGTCATTTCTAATTAGATAGCGGGAATTGTAAATTCAATTTTTCCCTGTAGTTGGACTTAAGATAATAGTAATAAGTAGTACTTTATATAATATAGAGAATTTACATCTTCGCTGCTCGCCGTTTTAAAGTTTTCGCTGCAATTGGATTATTGCAGCAAGAGCGAGTAACAGTGCCATATACTGAAAATTGATTTTGAAAGTCGCAACACTAATGAATCGTAACACCCCCTTTCCCTCCCCCTCCCCTTGTCCATCTTCTTTTGATTGTTTATTAATAGCATTAAAAGCCACTGTTCCTATGGCAGCTATACGATATAGTGATCCGATCTTGACCAAATTTTTTCAGGATGTAGCAGTGAGTAAGAAATACATAATCTGTGAGTTTGGTTGAGATATCTCAATAAATAACAAAGATCTTCATACAAAGTTTTAATTTGCATCTGGTTGTTCCTATGGCAGCTATATGATATAGTGGTCCGATCTTGACCAAATTTTCACAGGATGTAGCAGTGAGTACGAAATCCATAATCTGTGAGTTTGGTTAAGATATCTCAAAAAATAACAAAGATCTTCATACAAAGTTTTAATTTGCATCTGGTTGTTCCTATGGCAGCTATATGATATAGTGGTCCGATCTTGACCAAATTTTTTCAGGATGTAGCAGTGAGTACGAAATCCATAATCTGTGGGATTGGTTGAGATATCTCAAAAAATAACAAAGATCTTCATACAAAGTTTTAATTTGCATCTGGTTGTTCCTATGGCAGCTATATGATATAGTGGCCCGATCTTGACCAAATTTCTGTGAGTTTGGTTAAGATAGCTCAAAAAACAAAAAAAAATTTCATACTAAGCAATTTTGACCTTTGACCCCCCATTTTAGCCCCTTCCAGTGGGGATATCAAAAAATCCCGTCTTATTGCACGATAATTATGTCTCAGCTATGTTTCATCTCAATATCTTGAACCATTTGGCCTACAGCGTGATGACTCAGTCAGTCAGTCAGGACAAAGAGTTTTATATATATAGATTTGACAGACGGACAGACAGACGGACATGGCTATATCGACTCAGCTCGTCGCCCTGATCAAGAATATATATACTTTATGGGGTCTGTGAGGCCTCCTTCAATGCGTTACACATTTCGTGACAAAATTATATTATTCTCTGCAAGGGTATAAAAATCAAGATATTTTACTGGCTAATTGTCTGGTCTATAATCAGTAGCCAAAAGTCTTGACCCTAGACTGAAGCGTAAAATTGTATTACGTTCGACATTGTCGTTTAATTGCTGCTTCCGCAAACATTACGAGATCAAATATGTATGTACGTGCTCTGATACTCGAGCAACTGAGAGGTCCGCCGACCAACACCAAAAACTACAATAACCAGACGCTGGACGCTTGTATCTCTGGCAGTTTAGTGATGGTCTAAACTATGTAAACGTACTCACTATTAATGATTAGGGTATGCTGAAATAGAGCTGTGTCATTGTGTAAACTCAGTGTGTCCGCTAAATACCCTTTATTGAACATATGTTATAGAAAGGTTGATAGTTACTACAAAATACCATAAACCATTTTAAATGGAAATATTTTGTTTTTTTTTTAAATTACCAGGCACCGAAAATAAAATTTTTTTTTGAATTTCATAACGAAACTCAGTCAACGATTTTTAAAAAATAAAAGTCTTTGTGAAATAACTTCAAGACCTTTATAGATATAAGTACCAAACTTAATACACATATACACCACTCATCTGCAAATTTTTTAATTGATCTTAATTTTGAACTTGCCCATTATATATATATATTATAATTTCTTTTTTCTTTTTTTTACTTTAAAGCAATTTTTAAGTTTTAATATTTATAATTTAAATTGTATTCAATAATCTGTCGATTGCAAATAGTCGACATTAAATAAATAAATAAAAAAAAACTATCCTTTGATATAATAAACTCAGTCAACGAATAATTGTTATTTTTGATTTTTTTTACTTTTCATAACAATTATTCGGTGTCCCTGAAAAATACTTTTAGCTGTTGTTGACGTATTTCTAACGCGGAGGTACGTCAATAGACGACACTGAAAAATGGATTTTGAATAAATGCTCCCGTTGAGAGGCAACAAGAATTTGCACAATTAAAAGTAGCATTTTCAACATGTTGATGAATTAGCAGCACACTTCGTTTTTATTATGTAATTGCACATAGGTTGCTTAACTGTAAGAAATAAATGTAAGGAACAACAAAATTAAAAAGAATATAGCGAAAGCTAACTTTGGCGAGCCAAAGTTTGGATAGCCTTGCAGAGATTTGCATAAGCCATTCAATTTTTTACAAAATTTGTAAGATGTTAATCAAACACACAATGTGTATATTTGGTTGAGATATTTTAAGAAACAAAAAAGTTTTTCATACTTAATGTTGTTTTCGAACCGATCGTTCATATGGCAGCTATATGATATAGTAATCCGATTTGCACAAAATTTGGTCAGGCTGTTTGAAACTCTATTAAACACTGAATCTGTGAGTTAAGTTAAGGTATTTTATGAAACAAAAAAGTTGTTCATACTAAATGTTAGTGATGTAAAAATACATCGAAACATCGATTGATCGATCTTTTCTTAAACGGTTTTTGATATTTTTAACTCGGTCTATTTTTTGCCGATTAATCGATTTAAATAAATCGATTTTCATGAAATATCCTTCTCTTTGAACATCCTTAGCAATCGCGACAAAATACACACGCGGTGTCAAAATTTCACTCATAGAAAATTTTAATTTAACAAATATGCTATAGTAAGTGTGAGCTATAATATTATTAACATATACATATGTATATATAAATAACATAAATAAATTATGTTACTGATAGCGATCTAAGTTAAAATGTGTTATGTGTTAAAGTGTTCACGCACTTTCCTGTTTATATATATGCATATGAAAAATCGATCAATCGATGTCGAAATTTTCGATGTTTTGATCAATCGATATTTGCATAGGCGATTTTAAGAATCCGATTTTTAAATCGATGTTCAGTTTGATTACTACTAAATGTTGATTTCGAACCGATCGTTCCTATGGCAGCTATATGATATAGTGATCCGATCCGCCCGTGCCAACATATGTACTACGTGCAGCAAAAGACGGACCTGTATAAAGTTTCGTCAAGATAGCTTGAAGTATCGCACGAAAATCGATAAAAATAAAATTTTAGAAGTTGTTGTTTGCTATTAAAAGTCGTATTACTCAATAGTTATTCAACAGTTCTATGAACGATGGCTTGTTTTACTCGGGAAAGTTTAAGCTCTATGTCTGCATCATTTTTTAGTTTTTGTTTTTGCGTTTAATATACTTTTTGAATTTTTGTTTGTACCCCTTTTTGTGTTTTTTTTTTCGCAAAAAAATTGAATTTTTCAACTTTAAGAGGCTCTTAAATTATAAAGATCGATCTTATTTCAAAACTTTGAATGAAAAAGTTTTAGAAAATTTCATTACCTTTAGTTGAAACCTAATTTTGTTGAAAACGGTAATCGCGTTTACGATTTATACCTATAAAAAAATTTAAAAAAATAATATCTCAAAGACTACTCCATAGAAAATGATTTTAAGATACTTTTTCATGTTACTTAGGTCTAAAAGGCAGAAACAGATAATTCATATGAAACTAGTGGTATTGCTAGTAAGCAACGATTTTGTCAATGTTTTTATGACAGCTAACCAACTCCAAGCCGCACAGAAACAACGCGTCTTGTAAAACAAATATCGCCCTGAAGACGACAGCCGACGGCTTGTCGAAATATATTGGCAACAATTTTTAATAAACACAGACCTCGAGCCAGGAAAAACTATAAATTAAAAAGTAAAAAGGTCGCTAAAAAACACAATTTAATCAGCTATAAAATTGTTTAAAGCATTAACAATCCGAAAGCAGCATGTAAAAGACAAATACTATATCAGAAAAAATGTATAGAAAAAACACAATAATAATATGCCATCTATACGAAAAGCATCGTCATTTTATCATCAAATATAGAGCAATGATATTGTAATAAAAAGATATAAGAATTATAAAAATTGCTTAAATAACGTAACATGTGTAAGAAGGTGTATATGACTACTATACTTTCCTATCTATATTATATTTTAATAGAGTTATTTAAACGCTATTTAATTGCAAATCAATACGAAACTAAAAAAAGTATTTCGATATGATTAAAACTAGATTTGGATCCATTCTAGCTAACTTACTTCAAACCCCAAATGCAATCTGAATTCTCCATTCTTTTATAATAGATAATAACTATTATAAGGTAATATTTGAAAGAAGTTCTTCTTTATCCCCTCACGAAATTTTCCTTAAATTTTTTTTGTTTTCGATATACATAGAACAAAATATATTTTGGCTGTTATTGAATTGATTGAAAATGTTAATATGTAATACTTTAAAATTTAAAAATAAAAAGATATCGGATGAGTGGTCATATTATAACATACTTCTATACTTGTACCCCATGGCAAGACGCTAATATTAATTTTTTTTATGGTTTTTTATACCTTTTAAACATGCAAGGGTGTTATGCCCTTTTCCATATGTAACAAATGAGCACTTTAGTGGATTTGGTATGTGGGTTTCTGTATGTTATACAAAAATTGAGTTTCTGTAATTTTTTTCGTAATAAATGTCTAGCTGATATTGGAACATAAACACAGAAGTTAGTCAATATTAGGAGATGCAGTGCTGCCTCAACATAAAGAGCAATTCTACTGATGAGATGGCCCCTTTTTAAAGATTTTATATTATTAGACCCAGTCCTTTAAAAAAGTACAAATGGGTATATTACGTTTGTGCAAATGTGCGTAACAGGCAGAAGGAGACGTGGCAGACCCCATAAAGTATATTCTTGATCAGCATCAACAACCGAGTCGATATAGCCACATCCGTCTGTCAGTCTGTCCCTTTTTGTGTCGCCTAGATCTCAGAGACCATAAGTGCTAGAGACACCAAATTTGGCATGTAGGTTCATCTATATCTCCCATTGATCAAGTTTCTTTTAGATTTTTGCCACGCCCCCCTCTACCCCCGGAAATTGAAATACAAAAAGTCAAATTACAAGAGCACCCTTAATGCTACCGCCTTGATGCCTTTTTGGTACCTATAATATACACAATAACACGAATTTGTCCTGAAAATTTCATTCTAATCGGATGATAAGCGCGGAAGTTATTCAACTAACAATGTTACGGGCAAAAGGAAGAAGAAGAGACACTAGCGACCTCAATGTCTTCGTATTGGCGCCATCTATTGAATAGCACGCAGCATTGAAGAACAATCTATAGTGAACGGTTTGCACTCAGAATGTACTGGGTCTCCTACTGTCGAGCATTCTCTACTGTAGCTTACTGCATTTTTATAGAAATATAATTAAGTTCTTTTTATAGGTTAAAACTTATTCAGTTTTTAAAACATTTAGTTTTTCTTATGAATGGGAGCTATCTCTAAAGTTAAGTACAACGGTTTCATTCGCATTTCATTTTTTTTTATGTGTGTACTCATGCATACTCAACGTAATTCTACCTACACCTTTATATAGGTGTAATTCTACTTAAGTACTGTATACATATTTTCACTTATGTACGGTCTCGACTCGAAGGAAAGTGAAACGCAAAACGTTGCATGCAAGACAAGGTGGAGCAAAGCAGAGCAAATGAAACGGACACGAATTGCATGAATGAATAACTTTCAAAAGATGCCGACAACGAAAGGGCAACAGAACGAACTTCGAGCTCGGCAGGGATTTAAAGTCCGCTTATACCATCCCTTAGAGGTTCAGCTTTAACTGCATGTGACAGGTATTGGCCAGCTGTCTGAGCCGTTTATATCTTTTCGACTTGTTTATGATCTTTTTCATTTAATTTTATTTCTTTTTTTTCGAGCTTTTCATCTTAGTTAACAGCAACCGCAAATCTTAGATGTTAAATTGAAGTGCCTCACCGCTGCTGTGCAAATAGACAGACAGGGTTTGTTTTTTCTGAAGGAGAGGCAGCCACTGATGACTGACTGTGTTTGCACAACTGTAGTACAGTTCAGATCCCTTTAATGTGCTTTACTAGCCTAGTCTTAAGTGTTTTCTAAACAGAATCGTTCTTTTTTAAGCTGCTTTATCGACTCTCTCAGTTCCTTTTGGGCCCGCTTCTTCACAGTTTGCTTAAATATTCGCCTCGACGACCCTACCAACTTTTCTTCTCTTGCCAGTTTCTTCTGTTGTTGTTGTTGTGGTAGCTGAGTTGTGCTTGGCGCATGTGCCGCCCGTCGCCGTTTAGTTAGAAACTGGTTTTAACAGTTTTCCTGATGTTGTTACTTTTGCTGCATATACTACTCATACACATACAACAACACACACAAACACACCACACCACACTAACACTATGGTGATTATTGTTGAATTTACTACATCACAACAACAACAATGTTGTTCTTTTTTCCTACATGAAACAAGAACAACTTTCGTAAAAAGTTCATAGTTCTTATCTGCCAATTTTTTTTCTATTTCCTAATTTTTTTGCTTTTGTTTTGTTATTAGTACAACTAAATTTTATTTAATTTTTTCAGGTATTTTTCATTCAGTTATCCTATATTTATTATTTTGACAACCTACTGAAAAAAAGTTTTAATATTTAACGCACCTTTTAAAAGACTTGCATATGGTTAAAAGCTTTGTTGGTTTCGTTCTGTATAATTTTGCTTTTTTTATTTATACACTGAGTAATTTACTTGTTATTGAAATTATTTTAGATCTACTATTATTTGTTTTATTTTATTTTTTTTTTAATTTTATTTGCTTTATTGCAATTATTTATACCTTTCTTGCCAATTAATTTCCAAATCGCATTCAAAACTAAATTTTACTTTGTTGATTATTTGTGTGCGATTTGCTTCTTGGCTTGTTTGGTTTTGTTTTGCATGTCACAAGTTTTTATAAACCGAACGAAGTAACGTCTTCCAAAAAACAAACGCGGTATCTGCTGCCTTCGACTCTCGACTCCGACGTTAACGTTTATTGCAACGTTCCGCAATTTGCAACCAACCCGGCCAGCAGTCGTTCAAGAACTGAACCGAACCCTCAACGTTGTGGAAAACCAACTACAAGAGAGTGACAAGGAAAAAAACCCACCAAGACGACCGAACACGTCTTCGTTGTTGCCTTTGTTGTTGTTGTTATTGTTGTTGTTGTTGTTATCGTCATCGTTATTGCTGTGAATCAAGCGCTCTTACTGTCTTGGTCTCTCCATTGTCATTGTGTTCACGTGTGTTTGTCTGAGCGCAGCTGTTAGTCAGCATTATGTTCCACAAGTTGTGGAATTTATTTAAAATAAGTATGAACTCGTTTGGATTTAAACCGAAAAGATGCTAGTGCGATTGGGAAGTAAAATATGTAGAGGGACCGTAAATAATATTTTTTTTATTTAATAAAGAAATTATCCACTTGTAAGTAATGGATCTAGAAAAAAATGATTTACACCAAAATCTTTCTTTTTGTCCAATCTATTCAATTCGGTCATGATTTTTAGTTTTATGATTCTTACGATTTTCCTTAATAATAATCATTATTTTTTATCAATAAAAATATTATTCAAAAATATTTTTTTTATGATTTTTTTCGTTCAAAATAAAACTAAACAGTAATTGACCGCTTCTGTGTTAGACTTTTCACTAATATTGTTGCATAAACTTGTAAAGGTCCCCCAGTACGAAAATCTTTTTAGACCCTGTACTTTAAAAAAGCACAAAAGGGTCTATTACGTTTGTGCAAATGTGCGTAACAGACAGAAGGAGGCGTGGCAGACCCTATAAAGTATATATATTCTTGATCAGCATCAACAGGCAAGTCGATATAGCCATGTCCGTCTGTCTGTCCCTTTTTGTGTCACCTAGATCTCGGACACCATAAGAGCTAGAGACACATTGATCAAGTTTGTTATAGAATTTGGCCAACCCCCTTTCCGCCCATAAAAATTGAAATATAAAAATTGAAACTCGAATTACAAGAGCAGCTTTAATGCTAGCGTAGTCGCTTTCTGGACTGATGATACATTATAATCATATAATATATTTATTTTGTCGGGCACATCATTTTAATTAAATTAAATAAAGCCTAATTTGCTTGTTTAGTCCTTATGACCTTTGAAAATCTGCGGTGTTAACCGACGTTCAGTGATCTCCAATTAAACGTCGTTAATTCCCTCACACCACATTTTCCCCAAATTTTACTATTCAAAAGGTCATAATTTCATCATTCTCTGATGAAATAAGGGGTGGAGGCTTATTTCATTACGTCAAAATGAAGTGGCCCGTAAACTGTGCTAAAACCAGATTTTTGACAATTTCTTTTTGATCCAAGTGTAAATACTGCTTAAGTCTAACAACGCCATTTTGAGTTTAACAGAATGGTAGGCCGTTACGTTATGAAACGTAACAAGAAGTGTGAACCAACTTTGAAATAAAAAACGGGAAAAAAATTTTCGCTGTTTTTTTAATATGGAGTTTTTCATTTCCACGGCGTTTCGGGGCGAGTGTAAGCACTGCTTAAACGATAAAAAATGTTATTTAAATGTGCCAGAAAAACCAACATGCTCGTTCTGCCTGCCACAGGAAAACATTGTTCATTTGAGCTGCTTTAACTGAAACAGCTGTTCTAATAATTTGTGTATCTTCTGTGCCAGGCAAATGACACTGCCGTTCACATTGCTTTGCCAGCTTATTTCTGTTGCACAGTATTTACTGTTCACATTGAGCAGTGCCCCTGTGTGTGTATAAACCTAGCAATACGTTATGAAACGGAACGAGAAGTGTGAATCAAAGTTAAAAACTGTAAGATAATTTTCGGTGTAATTTTTTCGATTCATTCATTCATTGGTGTTGCGACTTTCAAAATAAATTTTCAGTATATGGCACTGTTACTCGCTCTTGCTGCTATAATCCAATTGCACTCATTCATTCATTGGTGTTGCGACTTTCAAAATAAATTTTCAGTATATGGCACTGTTACTCGCTCTTGCTGCTATAATCCAATTGCAGCGAAAACTTTAAAACAACGAGCAGCGAAATTGTAAATTCTCTATCTATGTACGGATTCACTGAGTCATCGAGCTGTAGGCCAAACGGCTTAAGATACCGAGCTGAAATTTTCATACAACATAGCTGAGACATAATTATCGTGCAATAAGACGGAATTTTTTGATATCCCCACTGGAAGGGGCTAAAATGGGGGGTCAAAGGTCAAAATTGGTTAGTGCGACTATTTTTTTGTTTTTTTTTAGCTATCTTAATCAAACTCGCAGATTATGTATTTGTTACTCACTGTTACACTCTGAGTAAATTTAGTCAAGATCGGATCACTATATCATATTGCTGCCATAGGAACAATCAGAGCCAAATTAATATTATGTATGAATATCTTCAATGTTTTTTTTAGCTATCTTAACCAAACTCACAGATATTGTATTTCTTACTCACTGCTACATCCTGAGAAAATTTGGTCAAGATCGGGCCACTATATCATATAGCTGCCATAGGAACAACCAGATGCAAATTAAAACTATGTATGAAGATCTTCGTTATTTTTTGAGATATCTCAACCAAACTCACAGATTATGGATATCGTACTCATTGTAACATTCTGTGACAATTTGGTCAAGATCGGATCACTATATCATATAGCTGCCATAGGAACAATCAGATGCGATTTAATATTTTGTATGAATATCTTTGTTGTTTAGAACCAGTACGTTAAAAAAGTACAAATAGGTATATTAAGTTGGTGCAAAAAAATGTGAGTAACAGGCAGAAGGAGGCGTGGCAGACCCCAAAAAGTATATATATTCTTTATCAGCATTAACAGCCGAGTCGATATAGCCATGTCCGTCTGTCCCTTTTTTGAACACCTATATCTCAGAGACTTTACGAGCTAGAGCCACCAAATTGATCAAGTTTGTTTTGAAATTTTGCCACGCCCCCCCTGCGCCCTCGTAAATTTGAAACAAAATTTCAAAGTCGATTTACGGAGCACCTTTAATGCTAGCGATATGATTTTTGGCACACATGATAAATTTTGTGGTCCAATCCTGTCCTGAAAGTTTTATGCAGATCGAATAATAAACGGATAGTATACGGCTGTTCAAAATTTCGAAAATATGAACACCTAGATCTCAGAGACTATAAGAGCTAGAGACACCAAATTTGCTATGTAGGACCATCTATATCTACCATTGATCAAATTTGTTTTAGATTTTCGCCACGCCTCTATCCGCCCCCAGAAATTGAAATACAAAATTTCTAAGTCGAGTTAAAGGAGCCCCTTAGTAAAATAGTAAATATAATATACACTATGATCCAAACCTGTCCCGACAATTTCATTCCAATCGGATGATAAACATGGAAGTTATTCAACTAACAATGTTACTGGCAAAAGGAAGAAGAAGAGACGCTAGGGACCTCTGTGTTTATTAACTTCGTAGTGGCGCCATCTATTGTATGATACGCAACATTGAAGAACAATCTACAGTGAACGCTTTGCACTCAAAAAGTACTGGGCCTCCTACTGTCGAGTTTGCTCCACTGTAGCTTACTGTATTTTTAGACCCAGTACTTTAAAAAAGTACAAACGGGTCTATTACGGGGGGGCAGGGGGCAAACCCCTAAGTATTAAAAAAAATTTTTTAATGTATAAAATATACGACTAGCTTGTAATTTTTGTAAATAATATTCATAGCAGCTGTTTTGCGTTTTTACAAAAGGATGCCGAGAAAAGAAAATTTCTCATACAGCAACTAAAATGGAGATTTGAAGCACTGATTCAATAAGTTTTTCAGTTACATATGCAACCAACTTAAGCCCCCAAAAACTGTCAAGTGAAAAATTAGTACCAAAGAATTATTTCCCACTATTCTAGAGGTTTGACACTACATCGATGTATCGTCGATGTTTCGATGTCCAGGAAAAAAAATTTCAAACATCGATGTAAAATTTTCAACATCGATGCTATACATTTTATAGCTTCTCTAAAAGCAGCAGACAAAAGTGTAAGTACCACGGTGTTATTAATAATTGCATTAACTGAATTGAATTAAATTGAATATATATGCTTAGTATACGTACGTGTGGTTGAATATAGTGGTGGTGGTGAAGGCGACAGTAAAGCGTACCAATGGACAAATACTCGGATCCCCTGATTTATTGGAACGTAATTAATTATTTTTGTAAAGTAAAAAATCAGAGCAAACCACTGTGCGCCATCAAAATCTGTGTGCTTCAGAGATTTCTTAGATGAACCTCACTACTGATCGATGCAACGCGCTGTAGTCAGTTTTCATAAAAAAAAACCCACCCCCAAATATACATGCATGTGTGTCGGTCCGCAAAAAAACATGAAAATCAAAGTTGCGCAGACGTCCCTTAGGGCTCATTGTCGATTCTATACTGAACTTATCTGGAGGCTGAATGCTTTCTGTCTCCGCGATTATCTCGGCAGCACTCGTAGCTCGCTCGGCTGCGCTCGGCAAGCAAGCCGAGGCCACTTGGACCCACGGCCTACAAGTGAATTGCAATCACGAAAACAGCAGTTTGACATATCTATGTATTCAATGGTTAGTGCTTCGATGTATCGATGTATAGACACTTTCGCTCCAAAACATCGAAACATCGATGCTTGCAAAGTTCGACGTTTTCCAATTTCGTGAAAATTTGGAAAGATCAAAGCAATTTGAAATCGATTTATGTATAGAAAATTTGGAAAGATCAAAGCATTTCGAAATCGATCGATGTATAGATGCTTTCGCTTCAAAACATCGGAAACATTGATGTTGGCCAGCATCGATGTTTTCCGACCTCTACGCTATTCGTGAAAATTTGGAAAGATCAAATCATTTTGAAATTCTGTAACTGATTCTCAGTTTTAATTTAACATAAAATTATAAAAATATGGAAATTGCCTATAGGATATTTTTAACAATTTCTGTTAAATCAAAGTCAGCAGAACGTTGGCGATCGTAAATGAGACAGAAATGAATGAGTAAATGAAACAAAAGCTAGGTAATGATAATTTTTTTACTAGAATAAACTGAAAATATACACAAGATTATAAATGATATATTTGATGGTTAGATTAGATGATGAACTTTCAAAGCCTAGCATAATATTCTTCTTGCAAGGTCTATTCGTTGATGACGTTTTAATCTCCTTCTACAAGGCCGTCCCACTATAGAGCGGCCGTTTAGAAGGTGCCATGCTGGCAGGCGTAAAAGGCGTAAATCGCTGAAAGTACTGCGCAGACTGATACTGCAGAACATCTTTTTAGAGCCATCTCATTTTGCTAATCCTGGTCTTTAAAGTCGCTATTATGCTGGACACATGCTTGGCAAATGTTAGATGTTTGTCTAAGTGGACTCCCAGGTACTTGTAGCTGCTAAGATGCTCCAACTGCTGGCCCTGCAAGTAGACGTCAGGGCAGAGGCTCACACGCAAAGCTTACGTTACATTATCGCACTTGCTTGCGTTAATGCCAATGTTCCATTGATTTGCCCATATTTCAAAGTTGTGAAGGTACTACTGCAGGATATCAGCGGCTTCAGCAATGCAACTGTTTCTGGCCAGTATCGCGGTGTCTTCTGCATAGGTGGCGATGAGCATGGCCTTGGGGTCTTCAATGGAAATAGTTGATACAGAGGGCATATCGTGTTTGAACAGGGTGTATAAGTGTGGCCCTAAGACTCTGCCTTGTAGTACTCCAGCTTGGGTATTCCTCATGGTGATCGAACGGTCTGCAAGGTAGCTGCGCACTATCCATAGAAGTTTAGGAGGCAGAAGTAGTTTGATCTTAGCAAGAAGTCTATTGTGCCATACTTAATCAAATGCCTGTGTAATATCCAGATACGCCACCACCACGTACTTCTTGGCGTGCAAGAATAATGTTAACAACCCTATTAAGCTGCCCAAACTGAAAGGAAGGAATTTTTTCTTGATGGTGTCCAGTAGAAGAAGACTCGTCAAGAGGCATCGTTCAAATAGTTTGGCTATCGTCGGCAGTAAACGGGTTGGTCTGTATGAGTCCAGTGAAAATGGGCTTTTACCTGACTTATGAATCATGCAGATCCTTGCTTTTCTCCAAACTTTAGGAAAGTGCCTCAGTCTCAGTACAGAGTTGAATAACAGGAAGAGAAACACTACGGCTTTGAGAAGCATAGCCTTGAGTGATGGATTACACAGACAATCTTCACCTCGAGCTTTTCTAGCTTTCAGCTGTAACCGGGGGTCATAACTGCTCAGGACTCTCAAGCGCCAGTTGGACTTCTCTCTGACAACCAGTGGCGCTGGTGTTATACGAAGCAAACGCAGCTTGGCAAATCAACGAAAGAGGGTCATAACGCGCCTAAGAGGGCCAAGGATGCGAACGGCGACGCAAGGGCCACCTCGTTCGGGAGAGCCGAGGCTCGGCTTTTCAGCGAAGGGGCAAAGGATAACTTGGCCATGGCACTGATTGACCGGCTCAACGCGGACTGTTAGCTGCTGGCGGAGAAGTGGGGATAGGTGGAGACCAAACTGATATGGAGCCATAGGGTAATCACCTGCGTGGACGAGGGCTCGAGGTTGTTCCTGGTAGAGTGCATAGCTAAGATTAGCGATGGGATGGTCTTATAATTAAGCTTATCCCAGTCAGGGACATCCCTCGACGCCCCCGGGCACGCATTTGGTTGCCCAAGGGGCAATCGGATCATGACAAGCTGATCCGGACGTTGCGGGTCATGAACCCAGGGATCAAGACCAATGACTGGGTGGTGCTAAAGGCTGAACGAACCTCCCGACAACATCCTCAAGAGGTCGATGAAACTAGCGGGCTGCTAAACGAGCTGATTCTTGAGGAGAAACCAGCTGTCGAGACCGAAACTGGCAAAACGAGCGAGGCAACACTATAAGGCCGACTGTCGTTCAGATAAATCTTAAGCGTAGCAGGGTGGCTTCAGACAATCTGGTTGTCCTCCTCCGTGAGCATTTTACAAAAGCGCTGGACTAGAGACATGGCAGTATTGGGTCTATCGGCATATGACTACGACATAATTTACAAGAGCTCCGAAGGTAAGCCGTGAGCTTGGGCAAGGAAGATCTGACAGTTGTCAAGATCGACTTGGCCAAAGAAAAAGCGCTGCTGATTAGAGCTGGTTCGTTTCGTTCTAAATAAGTTCAATGGAACGGGTCATCAAAATGAACGAATGAACTTATTTAGTACTTCATGAACTATTTCGTTCATTTTGTTCAGTTGCTCCGTTTTTTATGAACGAATCTTTCTTAAACTTACTCAGCCCTGAAGTCGGTTAAATCTTTTTAAAGCGTTGCACTTTGTTAAGTTTTTATTAATAAAACAAAATGTCGAAAACAAAGCGGAGTAACGTTTGGAATCACTTTATTGGAAGTGAGGGTGGAAAGACTGCAAATGCGTTTATTGTAAGTGCGAGCTGAGTATTGCTGGAGGCTCCCAGAGCAATTTGGCGCGCCATCTCAAACTTAAGCACCCTACCGTCACCTTGGCATTGGATCATCAGAAACAGGAGTTATCTGACGCTGGCGATCAGGCTCCAACTATAGAAGCTGAGCCAAGCTCTATGGTTTCAGATGCAGGCCAGCAAATGATCACAAACTTTATTAGGCGTCCACCTACAGCTAGAAGAACCGAACAGCTTGACCGGCAGGTTCTAAAAATGATTGCAAAAGGTAATCATGCATTCCGTATGGTAGTGTCCCGGCTATAAACTTCCCCAGCGAAAGGCCATTTCGAATACGGTTCTAAATAATGAATACGAGGAGTGTAAGGCAAAAGTTCGGGAGAGTTTATGCAAAGCGTATGCCATTTGCTTGACTACCGATTCGTGGACATCCCTATGTAATCAAAATTATATAGCAGTGACTGCTCATTACATTGAGCCGGGGAAGACCCTTCTAAAATATGCTTTATTGGAATGCCAAGAGAATAGCGAGACGCACACTATTCCCAATTTGTGCAGCTTTTAAAAAAAGCCATAGCTGAGTGGGATATTGCCAATAAAGTTACTGCCATTGTTACGGACAATGCTGCCAATATAGTTGGCGCTGTAAAGCAAGGGGATTGGCGCTCAATAAGATGCTTCGCCCATACCTTAAATTTGGTTGTCCAGACGTCTCTTCTGCGCACCGCAGACTTAATTACGCGAAGCAAAAAAATTGTGGAGTTCTACTATCGCAGCTCAAGTGGTTTAAAGAAGCTTCAAGAAGCCCAGCAGCAATTGAGTCTGCCTCTATTAAAACTGAAAATGGACGTCCAAACGCGATGGAACTCAACGTATGATACGTTGAGTAGGCTCTACTTTGTAAAGGATGCATTAGCCATTGCTCTGCCTCGGCTACGAACTGAGCTCATTTTGGTAGAGCAGGATTGGGGTTTTTTTACGAAATAACAATTGAAATATCTTCGGAAAAAAATTTAACTTTATCCAAGGTAAGGGTAAAGAAATACATGTGTATTTAAATAATTATTGCTAATAGTTACCTATTTTTAGACCCAGTACTTTAAAAAGTACAAATGGGTCTATTAAGTTTGTGCAAAAAAAATGTGCGTAACAGGCAGAAGGAGGCGTGGCAGACCCCATAAAGTATATATATTCTTGATCAGCATCAACAGCCGAGTCGATATAGCCATGTCCGTCTGTCTGTCTGTCCGTCTGTCCGTCTGTCTGTCCTATTTTGTGTCACCTAGATCTCAGAGACCATAAGAGCTAGAGACACCAAATTTGGCATGTAGGTTCATCTATATCTCTCATTGATCAAGTTTTGGACTTTTGCCACGCCCCCCTCCGCCCCCGCAAATTGAAAAACAAAATTTCCCCTTTAATGCTAGCGCCTTGATTTTTGGTACATATAGTAAACACTATGGTCCAAACCTGTGCAGAAAATTTCATTCCAATCGGATGATAAACGCGGAAGTTATTCAACTAACAATGTTACGGGCAAAATGAAGAAGAAGAGACGCTAGCGACCTCTGTGTTAACTTATTTCGTAGTGGCGCCATCTATTGCATGGAACGCAACATTCAAGAACAATGTAGTAAACGCTTTGCACTCAACAAGTACTGGGTCTCCTACTGTCGAGCTTGCTCCACTGTAGCTTACTGCATTTTTAAAATCTTTTACTGACCACACATAATGTGGGTCTGTAGATTTAAAGAGCTCTATACACAACATTATATTAGCAACCGAATCAAGTTCAAGCTTATTCCTTAATTTTGTTTTTATTAAACTAATTGCATAAAATTTACACTCTGCCGCAGTAGAGCTGTGTGGCAGGGACAATATGATTCGTAAAAAGCTGACCAAGTCTTTAAACACTTCATCATTAAGCCCATTAGTTTAGCAACCTCTTCCCCAAATTCGGATAATTTTTTTTTTTCACAGTCCCAGAAAGTGTGTCCTTGCTCCCCACAGTTCCAACACGCCATCTCCCCGCCGCTTTGACGCGGCCGATACAAAGCCTCCACGGCTTCGGCTAGTGGCTCCTGTGGTTCTTCCTCTGGCTCTGGAGCACACACCTCTTGAACCTGGTGACGCTCTCTGAAAGGTCTCATCGGCGGCGGACCAGCTGGCGACTCCATGGGTTGGTCACCCACTTTTCGGCGTCATGACATTCGTCCCGTAGCATCTCCCAGCTGGTGATGAACATCGGGTATATTACGCGGGATCCGAGAAATGGTTTTGCCAGTCGGGAGCTGAGAGCTAACATCTCCATCAGATATCCGTCGATGCTCTCTCCGGATCGCTGCCGTCGCTCTCAGAGCTCTTGTTACTGCTCGAAACTGGTCCTTCGTATCTGGAAATGTTTTTCGAGGGAATAACGCAGGTTGGGCCAGTTCATCGCATCCCCGGCTCACGCCTGCATCCAGAACCAATCTTTGGCCCGTCCCTCCACTTAAAGGTGGGGCCGCTGGTGCCGGCTTCTGCTGCGGCTCCACTGGCGCCTTGTTCGCTTGCTGTCCAACTTTCACCACACCCTGGATTTTGAACATGAGCTCCATCATTTCGCGGCGGATCTCAGCCTGGAATTCCGACAGCTGAGTAGACATCGCCGTCCTATAGGTCTCCTGTGCCTGGTCTCCAGTGCCACATTGATCGCCGATTAGATCTCGCTCGGGATCTCGTTCGGAGCGCTCCGGTTTGGCAATCGCTGCTTCGGGATGGCGCTTGCTTTCTCCTGTGCTCCTCCAACTGCGCCCTGGATCGACTCGTCCAATGCCATCAACGACGGAGTGTGCCTTCCTGACCCTGGATCATTTCCTCCACCGCTCTATTCCAAAGGAAGTCGAGATTACGCCTAGTCTTCCGCACCAATTGCTGAACTTCCCTATATTTATTTGTCAATCTTCTTATATTTCTTTTTTTACTTGTGCTTTGTCTTACAGTTTAATATTTAGTATTGTAATTATTTGCTAACATGTAACATAAATACAATAAATAATATACCAAAATGGACGAGCTATTTAAATTATACCTACTGCAAATATTTATATAAGAAACCTATATAAAAAATATTAAAAAAAATTCTAAAAATAACCATACTATTCAGTGCTCCAAAATAAGAAAAACTGACCCAAACAGAATCCTAAAAAAAAAAGTACGAGGGCTGTCTGATAAATAACCGACTTTTTCAAAATTTTTTTATTTATTTTTCTACATAGTCTCCTTGTAACTCCACACACTTCTCCCAGCGATGCTCCCATCTCTGCAACCCTTCCAAATAGTACTTGGCATCTTTGTCTGCAAAATACGAGTTCACGAAAGAGATTGCCTCCTCATTTGACGAAAATCTCTGGCCGCCGAGCGCAGTTTTAAGTTGAGGAAACAAAAAAAAGTCGCTTGGTGCTAGATCCGGTGAATAAGGTGGATGGTCAAGCAGTTCGAACCGCAATTCGTGGATTTTCGCCATGGCGACTGTTGAGGTGTGAGATGGTGCGTTGTCTTGGTGGAACAAGACTTTCTTTTTTTGCAAATGTGGCCGATTTTTCGAAATTTCTTCCTTTAGCTTGTCCAATAATGATGCGTAGTATGCTCCTGTTATAGTTTTTCCTTTTTCAAGATAGTCTATAAAAATAACTCCATGGCTGTCCCAAAAAACACTCGCCATCACTTTCCCAGCCGAATACACAGCTTTAGGTTTTTTTGGGTCCGGCTCCCCCTTTTCAATCCACTGTTTAGATTGGATTTTTGTTTCGGGCGTATAATGATGAATCCAAGTTTCGTCTACAGTTATCAATCGGCCCCAAAACTCGGTCTTATTGCCTCTAAACTGAGCTAACAGAGCGCTGGAAATGTTCATGCGCGCACGTTTGTGGTCTAGCGTAAGCAAACGCGGCACCCAACGCGCGGACAGCTTTCTCATGCCCAAATCTTGGTTTAATATGTGACAAACACGTTCTTTTGACATCTTCATAATCTCAGCTATTTCTCTAACTTTAATCCGGCGGTCGTCTAGTACCAATTGATGAACTTTAGCGATGTTATCGTTAGTGGTTACAGTTTTTGGACGCCCAGGACGTTCATCATCTTCCAAGCTCCTGCGACCACGTTTAAATTCAGCTGCCTAAAATTTTACGGTGGTAAACGATAGTGCAGAGTCACCATACACAGAGTCCAACTCATCTTTGATTTGTGAAGGCGTATTGCCTTTCAAAAATAAAAAGTTAATTACAGCTCGATATTCAATTTTTTCCATTCACCGAAATACACTCACAGAAACGACTGTCAACAGATAATGGTGCAAGATAAATTTCTAAAATTTTGGCGAGTAGCTATTATAATATGCACAATTTGAAGTAGAAACTTTTTTTTTACTTGTGCCGCTAGCTTCACGTTGAGGTCGGTTATTTATCTAACAGCCCTCGTATTACCGTATTAATACTTGAATGGACTTATTAAGAAAGGATTTGCTAAATACATACAGTAAACACTAAAAATTTTGAACACCACGAAGACAAAAATTTCTACAACTGGGTGAGATGAATATGGGCGGGTATGGGTACCTTTCGGTCATCGGTCGCTCCTGCTTGCCACCACTCTCCTTATACACAAAACGGTTTTTTGACTATGGATTTGTAGCGATACTACTACAGGACTGGACAACAAACGCAGTGGCATGAAAATCCACCTGCACCGACCAAAGTCCTTTGCGAACCCAAGAGAGCTCTGTTAGTGTTAGGGAAATCGTATGTTGTCCTGAAAAGAAATATAAAATCTAAAATACCGAAAATACACAAGACATAAACTTGAACGTCCATGAAACACACATACATTTGAATTTGTATATATAAATCTATTGCCATATTTATTTATATAATAATTAAAACACTATTATTTACATTTTTCATATTATTATTTAATGCATCAAATTATTAATTCTACTTATTCTAATTTATATACTAATTTGCACTTAATATATATTTGTTTACGTTTGCTCGCAAACATATGTTAAAGGGTTGCCAGTTGTCAGTTAAGTCGACTGTTATGTTAGTGTTTTATGTTAACTATCGTTATATGCACTAACCAAACAGCAATTTTCGTGTTACGCATTTTTTGCTGCTCATAGATCCCAGTTCGTCGGCAAATTTTACGAAGCTTGTAGATCCCAGCCGAGTGAGCAACGAACATAGCAGGGATGATTGCATCAGTATCGTATCAACCTTACAGCAGAGTGTAGTCTCTGTGTCGCTTGCTCTCTCATTTTTTTTTTTTTGAGGACAGACAAAATTCGCATGTATTTGGGAGTCGGTTTTTATGAAAGCTGGCTACAGCGCGTTGCGTCGATCTGTAGTGATTATTATATTATTTTTAAATTTGTGATGTTCATTTAAGAAATCTATGAAGCACATAGATTTTGATGGCGCACAGTGGTTCGCTGTGACTTTTTACTGTAAAAAAATAATAATGTGCCATCAAAATCTACGTGCTTCATAGATTTCTTAAATGAACATCACAAATTTAAAAATAATATTAGAAAGTTATATAAAGAGGAGAGGTAGGAAAAATTAAAATATAAATAAATACACAAAATACAAAAAAAGGTTTTGGGTTAAGCTTTCTCATTCTTGAAAACAGGACAGATCTGTCCGGAAAAGGGAAAAGTTGGCAACAGTGATGAGCAGCAAAAAAAAAGCGTAACACGAAAATCGCTGTTTGACACATCTATGTATTTATTGGTTAGTGGTATAAGTAAATTAAAAGAGTGAAAATATAGGAAATAATTATATTAAATATAAAGCCAGAAAATAATTGATAAAAGCAAATTATAGTAAAATAATATATAGATTTAAATTAGATAGAAGAGATTACAATTATATGATAATATAAAATTATTGGGAGATATTAATGTTAATTAAAGAAATTAAATATATAAATTGAAAATGATTTGGTAATTTCTGATTAGGGGTGAGATGGGTATGTGGTGAGGTTGGGTAAAGTTTGGATTAGAGAGTCGGCACAAACTATAGCATCCGACTATAGGATGGGAGGGCGTCGTAAGGTAAGGAGCAAGCTCGACAGTAGGAGACCCAGTACTTTTTGAGTGCAAAACGTTCACCCAAGATTGCTCTTCAATGTTGCGTACCATTCAATAGATGACGCTACTCGAGAAACATAGAGGTCGCTAGCGTCTCTTCTTCTTCCTTTTGCCTGTAACATTATTAGTTGAATAACTTCTGCGTTTATCAACCGATTCGAATGAAATTTTCAGGACAGGTTTGGACTATACTAAGTATTGTACATATATACCCAAAATCAAAGCGATAGTCTTAAAGGTTCTCTTGTAATTTGTCTTTAAAATTTTGTTTTTCAATTTCTATGGACGGAGGGGGGCGTGTCAAAAATCATAACAATACGATCGGATCATAACAATACGATGCCAAAGGAAGTCTATAAACAAAAAGTCCGAGATGTCTGGATGCAGAGCACGGAGTTTAGGGAGTTGATAAGGAAGGATCCCACAGATATAACACGGGTGTTCGAAATATTCGAAATAACATAAACGTTGAAACGTTAAACGCTATTTTAAGTATAAGGTCCATATTAAAATTCATTTTTTATTTAGAAATTTATTTACTTAAATTTAAATTTAATTACCAACAACCACTCTAACTACTCGTACATTAGTACAACGAGACTATTATCCTAACCATGATGCCCAAAATATTGACGATATATTACAAATACTCTAATTATCTAATGAAATCATGTGAACATAAAAAGTGAATTTCTTTTTTTTTGTTAAACATGAAAATATGTCTTTATTAATTAAAGTAAACAACACCTTATTTTTATAAAAATCAGCTATTTTCATGACTTTTTTCCCTGGAATTCAGATTTTTTTTTACCTTTTTTTCGTTGATCCAACTTTTTTTGCTCAGATCAAAATGACACCACTACGAAGGAGTCTTCAAAGACCCTATAAAGTATATATGTTATTGATCAGGACGACGAGCTCAGTCGATATCCGTCTATTTGTCTGTTTCTATACAAACTAGTCTCTCAGTTTTGAAACTTGGTACAGGTCCGTCTTTTTGCTGCACGCAGTACATATGTCGGAACTGGCCGGATCGGATCACTATATCATGTAGCTGCCATAGGAACGATCGGTCAGAAATCAACATTTAATATGAAAAACTTTTATGTTTTTTAACATATGGGCATTTCCATAAAAAGGTCCACCGCCTCGAAAACCGTAAATGAATCAAAAACTCACATCATGTGAAATTTTTCATCAGAAACTTATTCATGTTATTTATTTAAGCATAGCATTAAGCATTTACCCATACATTTTTTTATTTTAATGAAACAAATTTCGTTTTTGACCAAATTAAGTTTTTCTGTATCTTTGCCTATTTTGATTAAAATTGACTAATTAAGTGGGGAGTATCAAATATAATGGTTTTTCAAAATATATCTCTTAGATGAGCAGAAATCTAAATAAAATGGAAAGAGAATATGTACTTCAATCTTGATAAATCGGTTTTTATTATTACATAAAAGTTAAGCTTCATTAATTTATACATAGATCAATATTCCCCTAATCTTAGTGGAAAAACTGTCCCGTGCGCGATGTCCCATGCGAATTTACGTCAAATTAAATTTAAAAAAAAAATGGAAGTCATCGGTGCAAAAAATCAAACCCATTCTTAAGAGGTATCAATGAATAAGAGTTTAAAAGTAGTTGCATTAAAATATTGCCTCTGGATTCGCTGAAATTGGCGTTTGAATTGGTTAACCTAACAAGCCCATGTCCCGTTCGAATCACTTGAATTTTGCTATTATCTTAAAAATGGAAAAATTACCCAAAATCAAACTTTGCACGATTCCTTTATACCGTTTTCTTACTTTGAATGCGTACGAATGTCCCGTTTGCGATTTTGGAAATGCCCAAGTTTGGCGCAAATCGGACTACTCTATCATATAGCTGCCATAGAAACGATCGGCTGGTAAATAACATTAAGTATGAAAATCTTTTATGTTTCTTAAGCTTTCTTAACCAAACTCGCAAATTGGGTATTTAATATAGTTCCAAACAGCCTGACCATTTGGTGTAATGGTGCAAATGGGACTACTATATCATAAAGCTGTCCTAGGAACGATGGGATCGAAAGTACCATCTAACAAATTTCGTAAGATATCTGACAACTTTTATAGCTTGCGCTATATTTTTAATTAAAAAAATGCAGTAAGCTACAGTGAAGCAAGCTCGACATTAGGAGACGCAGCACTTTTTGAGTGCAAAGCGTTCACTATCAATCCCATTCAATAGATGGCGCTAATACGAACGTATCAGTTGATAAACAGAGAGGTCGCTAGAGTCTCTTCTTCTTCCTTTTGCCCGTAACATTTTTAGTTAAATAACTTTGGCGTTTATCATCCGATTTGAATGAAATTTTTAGGACAGATTTGGATAATAGTTAATATTATATGTACCAAAAATTAAGGCGCTAGCATTAAAGGTTCTCTCATAATTTTTAAATTTTATTTTTCAATTTCCGGTGGCGGAGAGTGGCTTGGCAAAAATCTAAAGCAAACTCGTTCAGTGCAAGATATAGATGAACGTACATGCCAAATTTGGTCTCTCTAGCTTTTATGGTCTCTGAGATGTAGGTGACACAAAATAGGACAGACAGACGGACAGACGGACATCGCTATATCGACTCGGCTGTTGATGCTGATCAAGAATATTTATACTTTATGGAGTCTGCCACGCCTCCTTCTGCCTGTTACGCACATTTTTTTGCACTTAACAGACCCATTTGTACTTTTTTAAAGTACTGGGTCCAAAAAATTATATAAATATTATAAAAAAAAATATATTTTTTGTCATAGCGTTTAAAGCTTATTCGTCTACAATCATTTTAAAAGTAGTGTGAACCAAATCGGACAACAATTACAAAAGTTTCGTATTGTATATAACAATACGAAAATACAATTGTCAATACAAAAATGTATGAAACTCCATACGTTTTTGCAACGCGGAGTATGAGGACCAATTGTATATAGTCGAAGCTTCTGTAATTGTTGTCCGATTTGGTTCAAACTACTTTTTTCCCTGAAGTTCTGTCGGAGCTAGTAAGTAGCTTATCTAATATTGAGTTTGTTGCTATAAAGTTAATTGTTTATCAAACTTCTGTATATAACCTGCTCCTATATCCCGCCGCAATCGGATCTTTCTGTTTATCTTGAACACTTTTCTAATATACGATTCATATCCTCTAAACTTTCGGATAGAGATTATTTTTGTGTATTGGGAGACTTTAACTTACCTGATATATTTTTCTATTGTGGATAATTTAGTTGTTCCTACTAGCTCTCACGAGTTTGTAAATGGCATCCTAGATCTTTCACTTTATCAAGTAAACAATATTCGTAATCGTAATAACCGTCTTCTGGACCTAATATTTGTATCTGATCTTTCAGTTAGTGTTAGTGTTGTTAGTAGAATAGATCCGCTTGTGCTTCTCGAAGATTCAATTCACCCTACGTTAGAAATGAATCTTGATCTACCTGTTCTGGAGCAAACTGTGTTCCCAAAAGCAGGGTCTAAACCACGCTGTTTTAGTAAAGCCGATTGTAACGAATTAAATAATCTCACAATTAATTATGACTGGTCCCAGTTTTTTACGAGCAATAATTTAGAATTTGCTCTGTGTCTTTGTGACACTTGAACATCTTTTTGATCAATGCGTTCCTGGAAGGTACTCAGTGAGGTCTAATAAGCCCCCATGGCTTACCCGTGAGCTATCAAGTCTAAAAAATTAAAATCTAGATATTTTAAAAATATAAACGTACCGGAAACTATGTCGATTTTTCACGTTATTCTATTGCTAAATGTAATTTTAACTCACTTAACTTGCAACTTTACAACGATTATTTTGTAAATTCTAAACGTATATCATCTTTATAACCTCAAATTGTTACTTCACAACTTACTCATTTGTGTAGTTCTATTATTTCACCTTACCAACATGGTTTTTTGAAACATAGATCTACAGCCACAAACCGAATTTTCGAATTTTCTTCTTTAGTGATCAAGGTTTGTAAAAATAAAGTGCAGACTGACGTTTTTTATACTGACTTCAGTAAGGCATTTGACTCTGTTAACCACTGTGTTTTACTTAATAGGATTACCATAAAATCTTCTGTTGGAATTTGCATGTTCAAATGTACAAAAGTCACATAGATAATTGTGCACGCATATATTCATATTTGCATGAATGTATGTGTACGAGAAGTAGACGCACATTCCGATGGAATGGAGGAAACCGCTAAAAGTAACGGTACCATCGTGCTTCTCCTTCTCATCTTCTCGTCGTTCTTTTGCTCTCTCGATATTCTCGTTCACTTCTATTCTGGCGTTGAGAGCGTGCGGTTCATACAAATCTAAGTGTGCATTATTATTTGTTCATTGGCAGTTAACTGGTTAATACTTAATTGTATTATATATATTTATTAACAAAACCATATCTTCTTATATGGTTTACCTGGTTTATATGGATTACCTTACTAACAGAACTCAAAACGTTGTTTTTAGGTCAGCAATTTTGAGGCCTGTCTTGGTAACGTCTGGTGTTCCTCAGGGTAGTCATTTTGGCCCTCTGTTTTTTAACCTCTTTATTAACGGTCTTCATTCTATTATTCTACACTCTAACATTTTAATTTATGCTGATAATGTGATATTGCGTCTGTCATTTAACGACAGTTCCTACTCTGAATTAATGGAAGCAGATATTGATCGCTTTTTGAAATAGTGCAAACTTAATTTACTAAGTCTTAATTGTCCTAAATGCAAAGTTTTAACTTTCAATAAACACTTGCATCACATCATCAAATACATATACTCTTGATTTAGTACCCCTTGCTAGAAAAGATGAGGTAAGTGATCTTGGCATTCTCCTCGAGCATAAACTGAAGTTTGATACACATGTTGCTTTAATGGTCAGTAAGGCGACTCAACTCCTTGGGTTCATCAAACGATGGGCTATGGAATTTGATTTGCCCCCGTATACTATTATACTTTAACTAACCGTCGTATTATGCTTGGTGTCATGTTAATGGTTAAATTAGTAGCTGGCGAAATTGATTATTCTTATTTATTGAGTCAAATTAGTTTCTCAGTTCCTGCAAGGTATACCCGTAATTATATACCACTATCCCTTAATCTTTGTAATAATAACTATTCCCTGCATGAACCCTTTCGAGTGCTCTGTTCGGATTATAATAGACTTCACTATGATGCAGAGACCTCAATTTTTATTATTAAGAAATCTATTTTATTCCCTCTAACTCAGTATAACTAACGTTGACATGATATCAGACCTGATTGGGTTTTTCTTGGGTTTTCCCCAATCCTCGCAACAAAATGTTGGGTCTGAGTAATTGATCTTAATTTTAAACTTGCCCATCTATGTATATATATAAAACTCTTTGTCCTGATTAATTGACTGATTCACTGATTTATCACGCTGTAGGCCAAAATACTTAAGATATCGATCTGAAATTTCCATACAACATAGCTGAGACATAATTATCGTGCAATAAGAAGGTATTTTCGATTTCCCCACTGGAAGATGCTTAAATGGGGGGTCAAAGGTCAAAATTGCTTAGTATGTAATTTTGGTTTGTTTTTTGAGCTATCTCAACCAAACTTACAGTTTTTGTATTTCTTACTCACTGCTACATCCTGAGAAAATTTGGTCAAGATCGAATGATTACATCATATAGCTGCCATATAGCTTGCCCCCTGCTAATATTAAATACTATTACTTAAAGTCCAATTGCAGGGAAAAGTTGGAAAAGTTTTTTTACTTTAAAGTTGTTAATATAATATTTATAATGTAACTTACACTTAGACAATTATCTACCAATTGCACATAGTCGAAACAAAATTTAAATTTATAAGAGGTTCAGTATTCTTTGCGTAGCGAAGAATACTTCGAATTAGCGAGGGGACCAAAATGTATGTATTTTTTACGAATTACCTAATTTTTTCAAGGGTACATAATTTTTTACGAATTTTTGAGATTTTTGATTTAGCGGGGGTCGAATTATTGGGATTCGACCCTACAAATAAAAATTAAATAAATAAAACTTAATATACCCCACAGGGTATAAAAAGTGGTTTTGGTCCGGAAGAGCTTTCGCTGCTGCATGGTGTAATCGATAACTGTCTCTTGATAGTCCGAAATGGGTGCACTTCAACAAACTCAACTGTCTGTCCCAGCTGTCTGCTACAATTGACGTATGATATTTAAGACCTGATGCTATAATTGAGCATTAAAAAGCTATCATAATGCGGGCTATAAAAGGAAGGAACACCGGTCTAAACCAAGGACTCGATATGCAGGAAAGGAACTGGGCTGTTGTTTCTTGTTTGTGGATTTTGCTTTGCCCACTGGCCTGGGCCAAATTCAACTATAGTCCATGCAATGAGTCCGATGTGGCTATTGGTAATAAAACAACATTTGCAAATTCCCAACACAACAACATACCACATGCCACCGACTAATAACAATTTCAATGGTTTGCAGCTCTCTCGCAGATCATCAACGGATTGAAGCTACGCCAGCTGGCCATCTTAGCGCTGCCGAGGCTGCTCAGTGCGAACTGTGAGAATAATGGCACGATTCAGGTTGACGACTTTGTTCAGCGAATTCATCGACTCTACTACAAGTCCGTCATCTTCTATGATATGGAGCTGTTCTTTCAGTACATTGAAGCGAATCTTTTGGGCGCCATAGAGTGCGTAAATTTGATATTTCAAGAACCGGATGAGCTATTGGCACTCATTCAGGAACGTCGTCTTGCCCATCGCCTCAGTCTTTTTATCTTTTTTTGGGGAGCCAAACAACCACCGAATACGACTCGTGTGCGATTTGAGGAGCCGATGCGTGCGGTGATCATCACAAGGCCTCGTCGCAAGGCTTTCCGCATCTATTACAATCAGGGATCACCCACAGGCACAAGCCGATTGGAACTAGTCAATTGGTACGATGGCGACAATCTAGGCTTGCAGAAGACTCCACTCCTTCCAAGTGCAGCAATTGTCTATTCTAATTTCGAAGGTCGCGTGTTTCGGGTACCCGTTTTTCATGTGAGTAGGAATCAGTTAAATAAAACTCTCCTTTCCTCGCCCATTAATTTCATTTCTACGGCGATAGCATTCTATGTTATTATGTCTGAAATTCACTTTACGTCTCTCATTGTTTTCTTTTCTAGGCAATTATTAAATATGGACATAAGGTCTGTTTTTCGAACAGTCCGTTTTTTAATTCAAAGCACTAAATTCCTCTTATGAAAGTAGAATTCAGTATCTTTCAGTCCGAAATGAGATCAATATTTTACCAAGGAGTGTCTTTCGTCCAAAATTTCTGGTCGGCTGATATAGACTCTAGATTCTTAAATCGCCAATGCAAACATCGATTGATCGCAACATCGGAAATTTCGAAATCGATTTTTCATATGCATATAAATACACAGATGTTTTTTGAAAAAATTTTTTCAGACACTATTTATATTGTTAAAAGAAAGTTTTTGCATCAAAACATTCTTTTAAAAAATCGAGGAAAAAAGTCAAAAAATCAGTATTTTACAAACATTCCAAAAATTCAATGGGTACTTAATGGGCTAAGAATATTTTTGTATCATTCAAACGGAATTCTAAAGACCTTTCCATTGATGCAAAAATGTACATGAAGTAACTTCAAATGACAAGAAGATTCAACTTTAGTTATGTGCAAATACTTTTGACTACCCTTGTATTCTGGTCTTAAGACCCACACCCAAATCTTTACATTACTTTTATTTTAAAATCTGCCCAGATTGGTTTATATAAGGCGAATCTAAAAAAAAGTTTTTAAGAATCCCAGAAAGCTTCTTTTATAATTTTGTATATTTAAGTATTAAGTAATAAATATACTTAATCAAACTATCGGGCAGCCAATATGCTAGAGCGATCATAACGGTTTATTACTCGGCGCTGCAATGGCTAATAGTTTTGTATTCTAATTTGATTCATAATCCAGCAGTCACCGCCTTGGTTCTGGGTCAGATACAACAGCGACATTAGCAATGGTAGCAACAATGCCAGCGAGGAGACGTTGGACGAGTTGGAGAATATGGAGTATAATGAGGTGAATGTGACTGGAGGCAGAGATCATCGTTTGCTCATGCTCCTGGCACAGCACATGAACTTTCAGTTCGTTTACATTGAAGCACCGGGAAGGACGCAAGGATCACTGCGTGCATCAGACGACAATGGGGAGGCCAACGATAGCTTTACTGGCGGCATAGGTCTGCTCCAAAGTGGCGTATGTATTTCATACTTAATAATTATTGACATCTTTTCATTTGTCAATTTTTAAAGCTGGCGGATTTCTTTCTGGGCGATGTTGGTCTCAGCTGGGAGCGTCGCAAAGCAATTGAGTTTTCCTTTTTCACTCTTGCCGATTCAGGAGCTTTCGCAACACATGCGCCCCGTCGCCTCAGCGAGGCATTGGCCATAATGCGACCCTTTAAACTGGATATCTGGCCATACCTCATCCTGACTATTGTGTTCTCGGGTCCTATTTTCTACGTCATTATTGCAATGCCTTACAAGTGGCGTCGTCGTCTAGTGGGTTTAGATGTGGAGCAGCTGGGAGAGCTTTGCATTTATATGGCCTACATTAAGGAGATCACACCATGTGTGCTAAAAATCCGACGCTCTAGACGCACCCATCCAACGGATGTGATGCCGCCTCAGCTTTTCGAGCGTTGCATTTGGTTCACACTGCGTTTGTTCCTTAAGCAATGTAAGTAGCCGCTGATATCATCTTGAGGTCCTAAATCTTATTTAAACCTGCAGCTTGTCATGAGCTGTGCCAAGACTATCGGACCAAGTTCCTGACCATTGTGTATTGGATAGCTGCCACCTATGTCCTTGCCGATGTTTACTCCGCTCAACTGACATCCCAATTTGCTCGACCGGCTCATGAAGCTCCCATCAATACATTGCAGCGCCTTCAGGTGGTCATGCAACAAGATGGCTATCGTTTGTATGTGGAGAAGGAGAGCAGCTCCCTGGAAATGCTGGAGAATGGCACGGAGCTATTCCGACATCTTTACGCGCTGATGCAACAACAACAGCCAGATGACCACATGGCATTTCTCATTGACTCCGTGGAAGCGGGCATTAAGCTGATAGCCGATGGCAGGGAGAACAAGGTTGTGCTCGGTGGCCGTGAAACTTTATACTTTAACATACAACAATATGGAGCGAAAAACTTTCAGCTGAGCCAGAAACTTTACACACGATACTCTGCGGTCGCTGTGCAAATTGGATGCCCCTTTTTGGACAGCCTAAATAATGTGTATTCAGCAATGGCATTTGTCTCTCAATGGATTATTAATATATTTCTTTTTCAGTTTGATACACATGTTTGAGGGCGGCATTCTGGACAAGATGACAACAGCAGAATACGAGGCCCAATCCCGCATGATGACCAAGGATCAGGCGCAGCAATCAAAGGAACTGGCCGCTGCTGAGAATGCCAATGCAAATACTAAAAGTAATGAGGCCAAGCCCCCATCGCAACATTCCCAGGACAATGAAATGATCAGTGCTCTCAATCTACGAATGCTTCAAGGAGCCTTCATTGGCCTCGCCGTGGGATCCATCGCGGCAAGTGAGTGGACCTTCTAGGATCAAGCCAAATAACTGGTCTTTTTTATTTCTCCAGCCCTAACACTTTTGCTGGAACTCTGCTATCGACGCTTAAATCTAGCTCAGTCGCTACGACGCCGGCGTCTGCGTTTGCTGCGTCGCTGGCGACAGCTTCAGCGTCTGCTGCGTCAACAAACCGTGCGAATCTTTGAGCCGAATTTCGGTTGATTACACCAGCTTACGGCCATTTTGCCTTTTAGCCTAAGTACTTTTTTCGCATAGATTTTGACCTCCTAAACCTAAAAAAGTATCTTAAACATTTTTCTATGGAGTAGTTTTTGAGATATTTTTTTGTTTAATTTTTTCATAGGTGACTCAGTTTATTCGAGTATATATCGTAAGCGCGATTACCGTTTTCAACAAAATTAGACTTTAACTAAAGATAATGAATTTTTCTAAAACTTTTCCATTCAAAGTTTTTAAAGTTGAAAAATTCAATTTTTTCGCGAAAAAACACAATAAGGGGTACAAACAAAAATTCAAAAACTATAATAATTGCAAAAATAAAAATAAAAATAAAAATTTGCGCAAGCTAACTTTGGCGCGCCAAAGTTAGGATACTCTTGCAGTGCCCTGTTAAAGACGACAGATTTTTTACAAAATTTATTAAATGTTGATTTTTAACCGATCGTTCCTATGGCAGCTATATGATATAGTAGTCCGATTTAACCCAAATTTGGTCAGCCTATATAAAACTTAATCAGACACACAATGTGTATATTTGGTTGAGATATCTTGAAAAACAAAAAAGTTTTTCATACTAAATGTTGTTTTCGAACCGATCGTTCCTATGGCAGCTATATGATATAGTCATCCGATCCGGCCGGTTCCGACATATGTACTGCGTGCAGCAAAAAGACGGACGTGTACCAAGTTTGATCAAGATAGCTTCAAAACTGAGAGACTAGTTTGCATAGAAACAGACGGACAGACGGACAGACAGACGGACAGACGGACATGGCTATATCGACTCAGCTCGTCGTCCTGATCAAGAATATATATACTTTATGGGGTCTGTGAGGCTTCCTTTAATGCGTTACACATTTCGTGACAAAAATATAATACCCTCTGCAAGGGTATAAAAATTATGTGGGCATAGAGCTTGGTATTTCCCGAGTAAAACAAGCCATCGTTCATAAAAATCGGTTGATGTAATCTGAAGTAATACGTCTTTTAATGGCAAACAAACAAGTTCTAAAATTGTATACTTATGGATTTTCGTGCGATACATCAATAACGATATTGGTTATCTTCGTGCGATAAACGTGCGATACTAGTTTTTTTGAGTATTGAAGCAGTTAGGTACAGTTCCTTCTTTTTGCTGCACGCAGTACACATCTCGGAACCGGCCGGATCGGATCAACATATCATATAGCTGCCATAGGAACGATCACACCTAACGGCTTATACAGGGTACTGCAAGGGTATCCAAAGCTTGGCGCACCAAAGTTAGCTTGCGCTATATTTTATCAATGTATTTACTTTTTTCTATTATTTTGTATTGTCTGTACAAATCATCAGTTCTTTATCGTTTCCATATCTCTTATCTGTCGTCTCGTTGCAATATTTCTCTTGGAATGTGACAATAGGCTTTACAAATTTGGTCCTAATTGGTACAAAAGTTCGATAAAGGTAATTGACATTTTGTGAAATAATTTGAATTTGTTTGGCTGGTCCTTGGCCAAATTTAGCGTTTTATGATATATATGTATATATATATATTAAAAAATTTTCCTGGGTGTAGTTTTATTTTAAATTTGTTAAAATTGGACCGTTATATTTTTTAATTTTTTCATGAGGTGCTCTTACATTTTGAATTATGGCTAAGAATCCAATGTCGCCGACAGTACACAAGATTTTGGTCCATGTTCCTCTAGTTCCTGTAGAATGCTTGGAGTAAATGGATCTGAGGCGCGAAACAAATATTACAAGCGCGATAGACTGTTCCACGCACGTCAAAACAGCCGTTTTAACAATATGATTGATATTTTCAATAGAGCAATTGATTACACTGTGTTACAAATTGGAATGAAGTTGAAAACCCTGGGAAATGATAGTGATTTTCTGGTAGGGCTTATCGAGTATAGCAAATTGGCATACTTGGAATTTTGGGGACACCCCAGAAATCTGCATTTACCGCTAAAAAAAACCTAGTTTTGCTATGTATGGGTACTTAACAGCTTGTAACTTAGTAAATTTTACATCAATTTTGAATATCGTAGCCGATTTAATAAGAAGAAAAATAGACCTTTCGATTTGTGTATATATTGGTTGACCAAACTTGAGACATCTATGCGTAATTGCCTCCCAAACCCATTTGCTTTTCCCTTTTTTCAACTTTTTTCAACATTTTTCAACTTTGACAATGATTTTATGCACTATTTTCTATAAACACTATTCTACTTATGGAATGTTTTAAAAAGACTGTTTAATTCTGAGTATAACTTAGGTTTAATTTTAAAAATCGGATAGTAATTGACCAAGATATTACGTACGACATAGATGTCTCATATGGGTCTTTCAAAGGAGAAGTACGATATTCTGCGTGGCGCTTTAGTGCGCCCCAAGTTCCACATTCTTCCGAGCTATACCAAAATAGGGCTAGCAAATAAGCGGGCAGTTCCACCGAACGTAGAAGTTACAAATACATTGGTCAAGTGGGGTTGGACGGATCATCCGGTCAAAACATCTACCAACAGATAATCGTTACAACAAATGGAGAAACGTTTTCGTAAGCAAATATGTGTAAAGCGTCCGTTGTACCTTAGAGGCTTCAGGATGGGGACACAGACCACTGGAGAAATTTTCGGCCATCAGCTGTACAACTTTGTCGTCCCATTTTGTTCAAATATGGAAAGGAGACTTTGGACCTAATCAAAACTACAGCTAGTGAGGTGAATAAGGAAATTGCAAACGTTCAGGAGCTCCACATAAAAACAGAAGATGGAAGGACAATTGTAATCCGCTACGAATTCTTCCTCACCATGATTGATGGCAAAGTGTTGAATGCAATTACAAAAAAATGCAGTAAGCTACAGTGGAGCAAGCTCGACAGTAGGAGACCCAGTACTTCTTGAGTGCAAAGCGTTCACTATAGATTGTTCTTCGATGTTGCGTACCATACAATAGATGGCGCCACTACGAGGTTAATAAACACAGAGGTCGCTAGCGTCTCTTCTTCTTCCTTTTGCCCGTAACATTGTTTGTTGAATAACTTCCGTGTTTACCATCCGATTGGAATGAAATTTTCTGGACAGGTTTGGATCATAGTGTATATTATATGTACCAATAATCAAGTCGCTAACATTAAAGGGGCTCCTTCAATTCGACTTTTGAAATTTTGTATTTCAATTTCCGGGAGCGGATTGGGGCGTGGCGAAAATCTAAAACAAACTTGATCAATGGAAGATAAAGATGAACCTACATACCAAATTTGGTGTCTCTAGCTGTTATAGTCTCTGAGATTTTAAGTATATATAATACTCACTATAGTCCAAACCTGTCCTGAAAATTTCATTCAAATCGGATGATAAGCGCGGAAGTTATTCAACTAACAATGTTACAGGCAAAAGGAAGAAGAAGAGACGCTAGCGACCTCTATGTTTATCAAGTGGCGCCATCTATTGAATGGTTCGCAACATTGAAGAACAATCTTTAGCTTTGCACTCAAAAAGTACTGGGTCTCCTACTGTCGAGCTTGCTCCACTGTAGCTTACTGCATTTTTTTTGCACAAACTTAATAGACCCATTTATATTTTTTTAAAGTACTGTGTCTAAACAGCTTCGACAAGCTCATGTGCAGTATGTAGCAAGAGTCAAAAAGCCTTTCATAATATGAATGATTCTATACAAGAGGACAACAATTTGGAGTATGGAATATATACATGGAGTTTATTCTCAAATTGTCATACTTTAAGGAGGACACGGATGATAATGAGAAGATGAACCATCGGAAAAAAGTATTGACACTCCAAAGTGTGGATATGGAATCAGCAATGATGGAGATACATACCGGGCATTCTTCAGGAACTTTGAAGATTCTGCGCGGATTACTGGTTTTAATGTGGAGATCATCAAAAGACTACAAGTGATATTATGTATCCTTAACTGCAAGGAAATGGTTAATGGAACGAAATTTAGGTACTATGCAATGGAAACTGCTGCAATGTTGAAATATCCTCACAAGCTACTGACTCCCAGACTTCGTAAAGATTTTGACCACGAAGGAGACCTCATCGAATACCCAAGTCATCCAATTGGAGAATTCTCCAAAGAGGCACAAAAATTAAAAAACATGAAATACAAGAAATACAGGTACTCGAATACTTGCAAGGTGTCACGGATGAGACAAAATGAAGATCTTTTCAACACGTTATCGGCTTCTTCAGATCTACGATCAACGAAAATATTTGTAAGAAGTCACAAAGAACTGGAAGAGGTTTATACAAAAGATATGGTAGATCTAATGTATTTAGGCTATGAACTTGAAGATATTTTTGAAGAAAGTTAAAGAAAACTGGAACATTTACTGTGATTAAATGTAGCTATTAATCTAAATAACAATAAAATTAATTTAAAACAATTATAAAAGACTTTTATTATACCCTTGCAGAGGGTATTATAATTTTGTCACGAAATGTGTAACGCATTGAAGGATTTCTTGATATTCTTGATCAAGGCGATGAGCTGAGTCGATATAGCCATGTCCGTCTGTCTGTCCGTCGGTCCGTCTGTCCGTCTTTTACTATGCAAACTAGTCTCTCAGTTTTTAAGCTATCTTGATGAAACTTGGCACCTGCAAGGGTATCCAAACTTTGCCGCGCCAAAGTTAACTTGCGCTATATTTTTTCTTCAAACGGTCAAATTGTTCATGTGACTGGCCCAACGTTCAGGAGATGACACAAAAATATAAGTAAATTTTGTCCATTAAATGTTTTATTGGAATTATTTATGTGGAATTATTAGTCTTCCGCGGCTTGAGGTTGAAGGAACGACATAAATCTTATCATTTTTTTATATAACTTGGCATTTATCTTTTATCTTCTCTTAAATTTGAGACTAACAATAAGTTTGCAAATCTTATAAATAAACAATAGTTATAGGCATAACAAACTAACTTTCACTGTGACCGGACGTGTTTTATTTTGTTCTGTGGTATTTTATGTTATTTGTGCGTTATTAAATTGTAAATAATGGACATTAACTATGTGACTATCGCTAAAATAGTGTTTAGTTGTTGTGATGTGTTTTGTATTATTGTAAATATGCATAACATTTTATAAAACTTATATATTTATTTTCGCGCTTTACTTGATGTGTTATTGTTGTAGTTGGCTAGAACTATTAACGCTCATTTACGCTCTCACTCTCTTGCTTTTGTGTACTCGTTGTTGCTTTCTTTTCGTAACAACGCTTACACGTTTAGTTCAGCTTCTCTTAACTAATGCTCTCATCTATTTTTGCTTTTTTTAGACCCAGTACTTTAAAAAAGTACAAATGGGTCTATTAAGTTTGTCAAAAAAAAATGAGCGTAACAGGCAGAAGGAGGCGTGGCAGACCCCATAAAGTATAAATATTCTTGATCAGCATCAACAGTCGAGTCGATATAGCCATGTCCGTCTGTCCGTCTGTCCGTCTGTCTGTCTGTCCCTTTTTGTGTCGCCTTGATCTCAGAGACTATAAGAGCTAGAGACACCAAATTTGGCATGTAGGTTCATCTACATATATCTCCCATTCATCAAGTTTGTTTTAGATTTTTTCACGCCCCCCTCCGCCACCGGAAATGTAAATACAACATTTCGAATTACAAGAGCCCCTTTAGTGCTTGCGCCTTGATTTTTGGTACAATCGGATAATAAACGCGGAAGTTATTCAACTAACAATGTTACGTTCAAAAGGAAGAAGAAGAGACGCTAGCGACCTCTGTGTGTTTATTAACTTATCTTCGTAGTGGCGCCATCTATTGAATGGTACGCAACATTGATAAATAGTCTATAGTAAACGGCTTGCACTCAAAAAGTATTGGGTCTCCTTCTGTCGAGCATGCTCTACTGTAGCTTACTGAATTTTTCTTAATTTCTTCTCTCTGTGCACTCCGTTATATTTGTTTCTTATTTATATAACCTAAGCCTCTTGTAGCTGCTCCCTTAAGGAAACAGATATTTATCTCTAGGTTGCATCCGGATACTTCGATTGATGACGTAAAAGCGTATGTTCAATCATAATAAATTTATGTTCAGTTGATCCAGTTGATCCATCGAATCTTTAAAAAAACTAAACATTCCTTTTCTGTTAGCGTATCAAAATGTTAGAGGCCTTAAATCTAAATTAACTAATCTATATTCAAATAGTATCTCTTTTGATTATAAAATTCTTGCCATCACTGAAACTTGGTTGAAATATGTACATAGTTTGTCATTATTCACTAACAAGTACACCACTTATAGATGTGACCGTTTGTCACAAGTGGGTGGCGGCGTATTAATCGCAGTTTATTCTGACCTTCCGTCGGAATTATTAAGTTGCTTACCTAATATTGAGTTTGTTGCAATCAAGTTAACTGTTTATCAAACTTCTATTTATATGAGGCCCTATATCCCGCCGCAATCGGATCTTTCTGTTTTTTTTTAACACTTTTCTAATATACGTTTAATATCATCTAAACTTTCGGATAGAGATTTTTTGTGTGTATTGGGAGACATTAACTTACCCGATATATCTTGGTCTATTGTGGATAATCAGGTTGTTTCTACTACTTCTCATGAGTTTGCAAATAGTATCCTAGATCTTTCACTTTATCAAGTAAACAATAGTCGGAATTGCAACAACCGTCTTCTGGACCTAATATTTGTATCTCATCGTTCAGTTTGTGCTGTTAGTAGAATAGATCCGCCGCTCGTGCTTCCCAAAGATTCATTTCACCCTACGTTAGAAATGAACCTTGATCTTCCTATTCCTCAGCAAACTGTGCTCCCTAAAGAAGCGTCTAAGCCTAAAGCCGATTTTGACAAATTAAATAATCTCATTATGAATCATGACTGGTCCCAGTTTTTTGCGAGCAATAACTTAGAATTTGCTCTGTGTCTTTTTTATGACACTTTGAACATCTTTTTTGATCAATACGTTCCTCGAAGGTACTCAGTGAGGTCTAATAAGCCCCCATGGTTTACCCGAGAGCAATCGAGTCTAAAAAATTAAAATCTAGATATTTTAAAAAATATAAACGTACCGGCAACGATGTCGATTTTTATTGCTAAATGTATTTTTAAGTTACTTAACTTGCAACTTTACAACGATTATTTGTGCCGTTGCCGGCTTCAGTTTGCTCAGGACCCTAAACGATTTTATAATTTTGTAAATTCTAAACGTAAATCATCTTAATAACCTCATTCAGTTTCATATAACAATACGACGGCAAATAATGATCAGGCTGCAGCCGATTTATTTGCAGAATTTTTTCAATCTACTTACTTACTCTGTTAATAACTACTCTCCTAGTACATCCTATCCCTATAATTTGCAAAAATCTAACTTTATTCCTGAACCCGTGATCACTGAAGAATCAATATTATGTGAGCTCAATTTAATTAAGCCAGTATTCTCCCCAGGCCCCGGTAGGTTGCCAGGGTGCGTACTTAGGTACTGCGCTGGCTCTTTATATCTACTCTTACATAGACTGTTTACTTTATCTGTTTCATTTTTCGTATTTCAATAATTAACTTTATTTGATACTCTCAGATATGTTTCCAAATCAATAAATCTTTAAAGGAAGGTTCCACAAGCTTACAGCTTCAACTTGGTACGCCTCCTTGGACGGCGCTTAGCGTTATACCTAATGGTATTTACGGAAGCGAACCCATTGTGGAACAGATCTGTTTTGCTTCAGCTTTTTAGCCAATTTCTGCTGGATGCGGAACGATTTGTGTGCCGCCATTTCGTCTGCCTTTGTCAAGTATCAGACCGGTTGCTCATTCCCTTCTGTTTGGAAGGAATCACATATCATTCCGTTACACAAAAGTGGCCCTAAAAGTTGCGTTAACAACTATAGGCCAATTTCAAAAATGTCAGCTACACCTAAACTTTTTCGAAAATTATTACTTCACAACTTACTCAATTTTGTAGTTCTATAATTTCACCTTACCAACATGGTTTTGTGAAACATAGATTTACAATTACAAAGCTGCTCGAATTTTCTTCTTTAGTGATCAAGGGCTTTAAAAATAAAATGCAGACTGATGTTGTTTATACCGACTTCAGTAAAGCATTTGACTCTGTTAATCACTGTCTTCTAATCAATAAATTGAATTTAATTGGATTTCCTTATAATCTTCTTATATTATTATCCGATTACCTTACTAACAGAACACAAAACGTTGTCTACAAGTCATCTACTTCGAGGCCCGTCTTGGTAACATTTGGTGTTACTCAGGGTAGTCATCTTGGACCTCTGCTTTTTAACCACTTTATTAACGATCTTCCTTCTATTATTCTACACTCTAACTTTTTAATGTATGCTGTCATTTACGGACAGCTCCTACTCTGATTTAATCAAAGTAGATCTTGCACGCTTTCATAAATGGTGCAAATTTAATTTACTAAATCTTAACTGTCCTAAATACAAGGTAATGACTTTCTATAGACACTTGCATCACATCATCAATTATACTTTTGAATTAGTACCCCTTACTAGAGTAGATGAAGTAAATGATCTTGGTATTTGGTTTAACGGTCAGTAGGGCGACTCAAGTTCTTGGGTTCATCAGACGATGGGCACAGGAATTAAATGAGCCTTATACGACAAAATTACTTTATGTATCTCTTTTTCGTCCAATTCTGTAGTATGGTTCGTGTGTTTGGTCTCCACAATACTCTAACCCACAGGATAGTATTGAATCTGTCCAAAAAAATTTATATTATTTGCTTTACGAGGTTTGAACTGGGTTTCAGGCTTTAATTTACCTCCGTATACTAGTAAACTTCTTTTAATTAATCTACCCACTTTAACTAACCGTCGTATTATGCTTGGCGTCATGTTTATGGTTAAATTAGTATATGGCGAAATTGATTCTTCTTATTTATTGAGTTTCTCAGTTCCTGTAAGGTATACCCGAAATTATATACCACTATCCCTTAATCTTTGTAATAATAACTATTCCCTGCATGAACCCTTTCGAGTGCTCTGTTCGGATTATCTGATTATAATAGACTTTACAATGTCTTCAATGCAGATGCCTCAACTTTTACTATTAAAACATCAATCTTATTTTCTCTAACTCATAATAACTAAGACAACCATGATATCAGACCTGATTGGGGTTTTCTTGGGTTTTCCCCAATCCTCGCAACAAATGTTGGGTCTGAGTTAATGATCTTAATTTTGATCTTACACATAAAATATATTTTATAATTTTTTTCTTTATTTACTTTAAAGAATTTTTTAAGTTTTAATGTCTATACCTTGTAATGTAAACAATTACCTGTCGATTGCAAATAGTCGACATTAAATAATAAACCGTCGCGCGGCTCTAAAGTCTATCGTTGGGTTGACGGGATCGGCTGCACAACCTTATTGGGCCTCTCGCGAGGTGGTTGGGGTGCGAGGAAGCATGGCAAAGTACATTGTCTTCTGTTTTGTTATTACATCTTTGACCGGCTGGATATTCTGGTCGCTTTGTATGTTTTCGATTCGAACGTACCACGGTGCCCCGGTGATGGTTCTTAATATCTTCGACTGGGCTCGCTGGATAATGTCAATATTGCTATTGCAAGCATTCCCCCATAATTGGGAGCCATAGGTCCAAATAGGTTTTAGCACAGAATTGTAAATCTTATAGTAAACGACATATATTGTGCCCTGAAGCCAACTTGCAATATCGGTCAAAAATCTAGATTTATCACTTCTAGATTTATTCCATCTCAATTCCAAACCATTGCACAGTTTTTTAAGTGCATCTTTAACTTCAGATGGTCAATATCATTGCCAAAAATTATCCCAGCGTTCTCTTACGTTGCTTGAAAAATCTTGATAAATTCTGCACTTGGTATTTCACTCATTACTAAACTCAAGGTCTTTGATCTTGGTTCAGAATGATTTTCTCCAAACGAAGTATGTTCTGGTTGATTTGTGATTGAATGTTTGTTTATTTTTTTCAACATCAAAAATGAAATATTGTTAAAAATCTACTTACTTTTTGGCACGTATTTCAAGAAAAATATTTACAGCGCTAAATTTCAATAATGATGATTATGGAAAAAATAAATTTTTAGTTCACAGTGACCACACGATCGAATTGAGAAGAATAAACATTTTCAACTGTTGCTATCCGATGCAATTTTTGCATGCATTTCAAATGAACCGGTTCAAGAACCGTTATCTTCTGAACAGAACTTTTTTGTATACCCTTGCAGAGGGTAGTAAAATTTTGTCACGAAGTTTGTAACGCATTGAAGGAGGCGTGTCAGACCCCATACAGTATATATATTCTTGATCAGGGCGATGAGCTGAGTCGATATAGCCATGTCCGTCTGTCCGTGTGTCCGTCTGTTTCTATGCAACTAGTCTCTCAGTTTTGAAGCTATCTTGATGAAACTTGGTACAGGTCCGTCTTTTTACAGCACGCAGTACAAATGTCGGAACCGGTCGGATCGGATCACTATATCATATAGCTGCCATAGGAGCGATCGGTTCGAAACCAACATTTAGTATGTATAGCAAATTTTGTAAAAAAATCTGACGGCTTACACGGGGCACTGCAGGTATCCAAACTTTGGCGTGCCAAAGTTAGTTTGCGCTATATTTTCTTTTGTGTTTGTTTTTGTAATATTTGAACATTTCTAAATTGACTGCTTAAAGCTCATCAATTTAAAACATTTTATTTTTGTAAATGAAGCCCCCTAGATTAGCAAAATCTTACACTTTGCGTTGTAGCAATAGCGTCCTTTCTCCTTTTTGCCCGACGCATTGAAAAATGGTTTCTTAAAAAGGTTATATGTACATATTTTATTTAACGAATGGGAAAATTCAAGAAACAGTCCACCGCATTAAAAAACGAAAAATTTATCACATCTTGTGAAATTTTACGTTTGAAACTTATTCATGTTATTTATTTAAGAAATTTACAAATAAATTAATTTATTTTGATATGCAAACCGAAATTTTTTCCACAAATTATATTTTTCTGTCAATTTTCGTGACATTTGTCACATAAAGCGATATAGTCCGTCTGTCCGTCTGTCTGTCTGTTTCTATGCAAACTAGTTTTTTTTGAACACCTAGATCTCAGAGACTATAAGAGCTAGAGACACCAAATTTGGTATGCAGGATCATCTATATCTCCCGTTGATCAAGTTTGTTTTAGATTTTCGCCACGCCCCTATCCGCCCCCGGAAATTGAAATACAAAATTCCGAAGACAAATTAAAGAAGCCCCTTTGATGTTAGAGCCTTGATTGTTGGTACATACATATAATATACACTATGATCCAAACCAGTTCAGAAAATTTTATTCCAATCGGATGGTAAACACGGAAGTTATTCAACTAACAATGTTACAGGCAAAAGGAAGAAGAAGAGACGCTAGCGACCTCTGTGTTTATTAAATTTGTAGTGGCGCCATCTATTGTTTGGTACGCATTATTGAAGAACAATCAGTAGTAAACGCTTTGCGCTCAAAAAGTACTGGGTCTCCTACTGTCGAGCTTGCTCCACTGTAGCTTACTGCATTTTTGTGTTTAATATTGTTTCAAACAGCCTGACCAAATTTGATGCAAATCGGACTACTATATGATATAGCTGCTATAGGAACGATCGGTTCGAAATCAACAACTAACCAATTTTGTAAAAACTCTGACGGCTTATACAGGGCACTGCAAGGGTATCCAAACTTTGGCGCGCCAAAGTTAGCTTGAGCTAGTTTTCTGCACTTTATTATGCTCATCTTTCATTTACATATTGGATTTTGTGTGCTTAATTATGCATATTTCGCTAAAAATTACAAATGAAATTACAAATTTAAAAGTAAGTAACTGCCAATGCTGATGACTTTTAAACAAAAAGAAGGGGAAGTGTGAGAAAGTCGCATTTACAGCTCGCCTGGCCATTGCATAGCACGCAATCCAATCAGCTGCATTGGGACCTGTCTGCATAGCTTATGTCTTAGGCAAACGTTGGCGCAACGCCGACGTCAACGGCGACCGCATCACAGTGGTTCCCTCCATAGGCCAAAATTCAAAAAATTCATGCAAAAAAAAAATTACTAGAAGTAAACAAACTGTCCCTAAAATGTCCAAACTTTGTAATGGCAAACCGGTTTTTTCTGGAAATCTAACGGGACTTTCTAAAAATAGCATTGAACATGTGAGCACGTGTTCATTTTTAGAGCGCAGATGCACGCAGTGCAAAAAGCTCACAACAAAAGCGCACTTCAATCAGATCAGTCACTTAAACAAGTTTATCAATTTGAGTTATTTTGAATGGATTTCAAAGTTGAAGGTATTTATTTTATATTCTTAAATGGAAAAAAACTAATTTGTGTTGTAGTTGTTTTAAAATTATTGTTATTGTTTTAGTTTAACCTATTTTTGTACATTTTGTGTGCGTCTTTAATATGTTTACTTAAAGTTTTAGTTGTGTTCCCCTTTGATTCCCCCATTCTGTTCTTTTGCAGTGAATTTGTGTGTGTCTTAAGGTAATAAGAGAGTTAAAATTAGCTGCAGAAATTTGCAGATGTGTGCATAATCTACAATATACTAACGGCGTCTATTTTTTTTTCAAGGTTAAATTTTCCTTGCAAAGTGGTTGCTTTGCCTTGTTGTGCTTTGTCTTTGTCTTCGTCTTTCGAGTTTTATGTTCTTATTGGGTTCAAATTATAATTATTAATGCTTTTTTTTTTTAATTTGGTTTAAAAAGGCGACTTTTATCACTGTGTCTTTACACGATTATACATTTTCAATCGTTGGTGCACAGAAATAGGTACCAATGCAGAAAAATTACAGAGTTAAATAATATAATTACACCAAATTATTTACTTCATGTGGGCGTACTGAGAAAAACCACGCCCATTTTCAAACAAATTTAATTTTAATCTTATAATTATAAAATGAAAAAGTTTCAAAAATGAAAAAGTTTCAAACCGAAAAACTACCACTTTATTTTTTTTTAATCACAACCTTTTGTTGTTTTTTTTCGGGGTGGGGGGATTTAGGGTGGACGTGGGGGTGTTCAAGCACTTCAATATTTTGTATACTTCTAAGTGTGCAAAGAACTTACAATAGAAATTTTAGCCCGATATGCCCACTAGAAGTATTTATAACCGCACTCCCATATAAGCGAAACCACTGAACCGATCGTTCCTATGGCAGCTATATGATATAGTGCTCCGATCCGCCTGATTTTTATACATCACACTACTGCAAATTTATAAAAATTTTGAGGTAAGTTTCAAGCCTCTACCTCAACTAGAAGTATTTTGGCCGCTCTCCCCATACAACAGGAACCAGTGTGCGCATCAAAGCGGCAAGTTAATTGAAAAAATAATGCTTTGCTTGTGCAATTTTGTTGTTGTTGCTGCTGATGCTAAAGCGCAATCCAGATCTTGGTGAACGAAATGAAATGTTATCATAATCAACAATTTACCAATAAAAGTTTGCACAAACAACGACGCGACGTTCACTGAGCGACGTTCAGATAGTGAACTTGATTTGGGGCCAATTTTCTCTTTCATTGGCTACAACACCAACAACAACTTGCTGCCGGTTCCCAACTTCACAACGCATGCAAAATGGTCGATTCGAGGTACATATGCATGGGTGTGCGAGTAATGTACGTTGAGTGTGGCTGTGTGTCTGCTGCTTTTCAGACTGGCACAGTTTTTCACAAAGAATCTGCAGTCGTCGATGAGACGATGGTAACCACTTTCTAATCTAACCCACAAGCTTTGGAAATCGCCGTCTCGACGGCATCCACAATTTTTAAGCTTAGACTTTAGAGAGGCTTCGACTGGCTTTTGCTATTTTTAAAGGCCCACTTTTCATTTCTGTCTTTTTTTCCTTTTCTTTTATTTTTGGCGGACTCGACGTCTCTGTGCTTGGCCACTTTCCCAGACTCAGTCTAAGACGCAGAAAAATGGCAAGAGTGAAATTTCGTTACCGGGATACATAATTAAATTGTAAACTCTAAGCCGTAACAATATGAAAAGAGACAGCAAGAAGTCTATTTAGCATTTATAAAAATAAAAACTCACACCACATCCTATGCCATCGCATTTCGAATTACCAGGTTTTACTATTCTTAAAATAACAAGAAAAAGTTTTGCGTGTGTGTGTGTGTGTATGTGAGTGTGTGTGTGTGTGAAGTGTTTATGAGATGCGAGTATATATTCGTCTATTACAACAGTTACCTGCGTGAAGTACAAATTTCTCCCCGCACTTGCGCTGATTAAGTTTGTTGTGTTGCTACAATTCTTATGGTCTTTTTGAAAGTGCTTACAATACAACAATTCCCACATAATACGGCAATGGTTGCACGCCATAAACTTAATTATAATAATAACAAGTAAAATACAAAAGTAAAAGCAAAGGCAGAGGTAAGGCAGTTACCTCGTGTTTTCAGACGTATGTATGTACAAAATTACATTATCCAATGGCAGAGCTCGCCAATGTTGAAATATTTCTTTCAAATTTAACTTTAACTTACAATATAATGCAATGAAGTGCAACGAAGCATGCAACATGAAAATGTTTGGGGCAAGCAGAACGTTGAACTAAAAACTTAATTTTGCAATTTAAGCACATGGCAAGCATTATTTTTGTTGTTGTTGTTGTTGAAATTTCTGTTGTTGTACAGTTAATTACTGTTGCTGCGTGCATCCTCTTCGTCTTTTTCTTTAGTGTTTTGCAAACGCTACATTATTGTCTAAGGTTTTGCTGCCCCAAAAACCGCAACGGCCATTGTAGTAATAAATTTGAGGCAAATGAATAAACTATAATGGAAATGAGCAGTATTTTGAAGACTGTTGTGGACGCCACGAGCGCCACCGTCATGACTACTTTTGTGGCTGACCCAAATTTACGGTCAGCTTTTCCAAAATGCAATGTTGCAAATAATTTGAAAGTATAATTTATGACTGTGACACGATGCAGGTCTTGGACTTGGAGACCATATACATATAATTTTCAATGCTCACCAAAGCGTAGGCGGTAGCTGCATCAAACCTGCTGTATTTTCTGAAAACTTTGTGTTAATTTATAGCTATCACAGCAAATTACGCTAAATCCGCCTGCTTAAAAAATAAATTTAAAATTAAAATTCATTAGAACATTGTCAGTAGTGTTGGATACAAATTGCTCATTTTTTAGACCCTGTACCTTAAAAAAGCACAAAAGGCTCTGTTACGTTTGTGCAAATGTGCGTAACAGGCAGAAGGCGGCGTGGCTGACCCATATAGTATATATAATCTTGAGCAGCATCAACAGCCGAGTCGATATAGCCATGTTCGTCTGTCTGTACGTCTGTCCCTTTTCTGAGTTCCTAGATCTCAGAGACTATAAGAGCTAGAAACACCAAACTTGGCATGTTCATCTATATCTTGCATTAATCAAGTTTGTTTTAGATTTTTGGCACGCCCCCTCCGCCCACGGAATTGTATACTGCTACCACACGGCAACTTAAGTTAATTTTATATCGAAGAAAATAAAATAAAATGACTTACAAAAGAAGGGTTCTGGAAGGCAGAAGGATTCGGGAAGGCAGGTCCTGTGGGTGGTGTCTTTTGAGCCTCCTTTTTCCGCTTGGAGTTTATTCTTGTTTATAATCATGTCAAATATTTTGATGTTTCACACAAACCCATATATTTTAGAAAACACCAGATGATAATATACTCAAAATGTGTTTAAATAAAACACTCCACATTCCAGCCACTTCAACGGAGAGCGAAAGGATGTTCAGCAAAGCAGGACTTATCTTGAACAAAAAACGCTCGAATTTAAAACCAAAGAATGTTGACATGTTGATTTTTCTTTCAAAGAATGATTGGATCTCGTAATATTCTAATTGAATTTGTTTCTGTTTAAAAGATATGTTAAATTGAATGATTGGATCTCATTTTATAGGTTTAAGATCTAAATTTGTTTCTGTTTAAAAGGTATGTTTTATTAAATGATTGGATCTCATTTTACAGTTATAAGAATTTAATTTGTTTTAAAACTTTATAAAGAACTGAAATACATCGGTATAAAATGTATTTAAACTTGAATATGACAACACTTTAAATTAAATTAAGTTTTTAATAGCATTCGGGGAATTTAAAGCTTAATTCTTCAAAAAACTTTTAATGTTTTTATCTGTAAATAATTATAAATAATGTAATTATAAAGGCAAAAAACGACGATATATTATCGATAATATCGACAGTTTAAGTCAAAATATCGCTTATATCGAAAAACTCTTAGCTTAGAGTACGCGATAGGTTACATTTTGTTATGCTGGCAACCCATTTTTTGTGTATTTCTATCAAAGTGTCTTTTGCGCAGCAGTGCTATTTGAACGCGTTTTGGATGAACAACGCATTTATATGTAAATGGATAAGTCCTAGTTTTGCTTGCATTATATTATGTAATTGTTTTATACAGGTACATGTTCTTAAATTGGCCAATATGTGGGGTAAGTCAAATTTGTTAATAAAATGCTGGACCAACACGAAATGTAAGTACGTAAACACAAATAATAGAGAAATATATTCAAATAAAAACTAATGTATTAACTTTTTATTGCTATCTCTTTCAGTATTAATTACTTTGATAATATTAATATTAAGTTATTGTACGAAAATGTTTATTAAATAAACCTATAGAATAAGGTTGAAAAAAATATATGCATGTTTACGCTTTTTTTTCTGCAGCAGCCAGATCCCTAGGGAGGGAGAAATGCCAGCAAGAATTCTAAATGAAATCCCCAAGAATTCCCAACTAGAATTTCCCTACAGCAGAAATGGAAACTGAATTTCCTGCAGAATGAGTCTATGACGAGCTCAGGAAAATGTTAGAGTTCAAAGCGGAAAATGCCGTAGCGAAGTGGGGATTTCCTACCGAATTACCTCGGACACGATAATGTAAAAGCGAATGAGACTTTTACACGAACTCGGAGTGCAATCCTCTGAGTTGGGCAGCGGCAAACTAGTACATTTTTCTGCGGAATATTTCCTTCTGGGAGTGAGTGAGGCTTGCACACTGGTAAGGTTCTGGCGCACATTGCAAATTACACAAACAATTTTTCGTTCTTTACCCTCCCCCATTATTCGTTGCAGCAAAGCAACAACAACTTTTCACTGCTCCCTTTCGCCGAATATTCGCAATTTCATTGCTTCGATTTGCCGTCGCCATTCCGAATGTATTTTGTTGTTGTCGTTTCGTTTGCTGTACACTGAAAAGTTTTTTCCCACAGGTCCTTAAAATGTGTGATCAACTGGCAAGTGTTTTCTTCGTAGGAAACTTCGTGCGAATACGTGCGATACACGAAAAAAATCACTATCGATATTGAAGTATCCCACGAAAATCGATATATATATACATTTTAGAACTTGTTGTATGCCATTAAAATTAATTAATACTCCATAGTTAATCAACCGATTTTTATAAACGATGACTTGTGTTAAATATACTTTTTAAATTTTTGTTTGTAACCCTCTTTGTGTTTTTTTTCGTAAAAAAATTTAATTTTTCAACCTTAAGAGGCTCTAACGTTATAAAGATCGAGATGATTTCAAAACTTTGAATGAAAAGTTTTAGAAAATTTCATTACCTTTAGTTGAAACCTTATTTTGTTGAAAACGGTAACCGCATTTACGATTTATACTCGAAGAAGCTGAGTCACTTATGAAAAAATTTAAAAAAAATAATATCTTAAAAACTACTTCATAGAACAATTTTTAGACCCAGAACTTTGAAAAAGTACAAATGGGTCTCTTACGTTTGTGCAAATGTGCGAAACAGGCAGAAGGAGTCGTGGCAGACCCAATAAAGTATATATATTCTTGATCAGCATCAACAGCCGAGTCGATATAGCCATGTCCGTCTGTCTGTCTGTCTGTCTTTCTGTCTGTCTGTCTTTCTGTCTGTCTGTCTGTCTGTCTGTCTGTCTGTCTGTCTGTCTGTCTGTCCGTCTGTCCCTTTTTGTGTCGCCTAGATCTCAGAGACTATAAGGGATAGAGACACCAAATTTGGCATGTAGGTTCATCTACATCTCCCATTGATCAAGTTTGTTTTAGTTTTTTGCAACGCCCCCCTCCGCCCCTGGAAATTGAAATACGAAATTTCGATTTTTTGGTACATATAATAAATACTATAATCCAAACCTGTCCAAAAAATTTCATTCCAATCGGATGATAAACGCGAAAGTTATTCAACTAACAATGTTACAGGCAAAAGGAAGAAGAAGAGACGCTAGCGACCTCTGTGTTAATTAACTTATTTCGTAGTGGCGCCATCTATTGCATGGTAGGGAACATTGAAGAACAATCTATAGTGTACGCTTTGCTCTCAAAAAGTACTGGGTCTCCTACTGTCGAGCTTGCTCCACTGTACCTTACTGCATTTTAAAGATCCTTTTTATGTTTAGGAGGTCAATATCTATACGGGAAAAATACTTAGGTCTAAAAGGCAGACACAGATAATTCATTTGTAAACTAGTGTAATGAATAGGCACCCCAATTTCAAAAATGAAATAACACCCCAAAATTTGCTGACGTTTTTATACCCTTGCAGAGGGTATTATAATTTTGTCACGAAATGTGTAACGCATTGAAGGAAGCCTCACAGACCCCATAAAGTATATATATTCTTGATCAGGGCGACGAGCTGAGTCGATATAGCCATGTCCGTCTGTCTGTCCGTCTGTCCGTCTGTCTGTCTGTTTCTATGCAAACTAGTCTCTCAGTTTTGAAGCTATCTTGATGAAATTTGGTACAGATCCGTCTTTTTGCTGCACGCAGCACATATGTCGGAGCCGGCCGGATCGGATAACTATATCATATAGCTGCCATAGGAACGATCGGTTGGAAATAAACATTTAGTATGAAAAACTTTTTGTTTCTCAAGATATCTCAACCAAATATACACATTGTGTGTTTGATTAAGTTTTAAACAGGCTGACCAAATTTGGTGTAAATCGGACTACTATATCATATAGCTGCCATAGGAACGATCGGATCGAAAACAACATTTAGTATGAAAAACTTTTTTGTTTCTCAAAATATCTCAACCAAATATACACATTGTGTGTTTGATTAAGTTTTAAACAGGCTGACCAAATTTGGTGTAAATCGGACTACTATATCATATAGCTGCCATAGGAACGATCGGATCGAAAACAACATTTAGTATGAAAAACTTTTTGTTTCTCAAAATATCTCAACCAAATATACACATTCTGTATTTGACTAAGTTCTAAACAGGCTGTCCAAATTTGGTGTAAATCGGACTACTATATCATATAGCTGCCATAGGATCGATCGGTTCAAAATCAACAAATTTTGTAAAATGTCTGACGGCTTACACAGGGCACTGCAAGGGTATCCAAACTTTGGCGCGCCAAAGTTAGCTTGCGCTATATATTTTTTTTAATTTTTACAGTTACATAAAGACTTGCATGAAATTTTCAACAAGCTTTCTTCAGTAAGGGCTGTTGGTAAGCTCGGAGTTAGTTGCAATTGCATCTGCTTTTTTTACTCACTAAAATGAAAAATAACGGAAATACCCAAAAACAAAATTGAAAATAATTTTTATCTTGGATATCTGGTAAAATAAAATATTTATAACATTAAAAAAATTGAAAATTTGATTTAAAAAAATCGCGCGATTTTTTGTAAAACATTTTCGACTGCGGCGCTAAGATTCGCACGAAGTAACGCATTGAAGGAAACCTCACAGACCCCATAAAGTGTATATATTCTTGATCAGGGCGACGAGCTAAGTCGATATATGTCCGCCTGTTTCTAAGCAAATTAGTCTCTCAGTTTTTAAGCTTTCTATTTGTTTCTTAAGATATCTTAACCAAACTCACACACTGAGTGTTTGGTATAGTTTTAAATAGCCTGACCAAATTTTGTGCACATTGAACTACTATATCATATAGCAGCCATATGAACGATCGGTTATAAATCAACATCTAACAAGTTTGTATAAAATCTGACGGGCGCTGCAAGGGTATCCAAAAGCCAAAGTTAGCGTGAGCTATATTTTTATTTTGTCATTGTCCTTGGAATTATTAGATGAACAAAACATTGGCGTCACTATATGGATCATCGCAATCAACCTTCGTGATTAACGGTCGTGCTATTTTACGCGTTCCGGAAAGCGCCACAACTGTGAACATAGTGACAGTCACAAAAAAGGTTATAAAAGAAAGCCAAAGCCACCCCCTATATATATCCGAGAGAAAAGCTCCAATGCTCTTGTAAACAAAATTATAGAGCTTATTGGGGCGGACAATTTTCATATAATCCACCTTGTAAAGGGCCACATTTATGAAACAAAAGTCAAATTGAAGTCCGGAGATAATTATAGAGTGTTGTCGAAGTTTCTAAACGACAGTAAAAAGAACTTCTACACGTACCAACTAAAAAGCAGCAAGGGACTGCAAGTCGTACTGAAGGGCATTAAGCCTGACGTTACACCTGAAGAAATAACTAAGGCGCTACAAGATAATAGACTTAGCGCTAAGACAGTTTTCAACATCATAAACAGAAATAAGAAACCGCAGCCGCTACTCAAAGTAGAACTTGAACCTGAAACCAAGTCGTTAAAGAACAACGAAGTGCACCCAATATATAAACTTCAGTTTTTATTGCACCCTAGAATCACAGTAGAAGAACCACATAAACGCAAGAACCGGTACAATGCATGAATTGTCTAAAATATGACCATACAAGAAAATACTGTACATTGCGTTCGGTGTGTGTAGTTTGCGGAGAGCTTCACGACTCTGCACACTGCCCAGTGGATAAAGACGACCCCACCACAAAAAAGTGCAGCAACTGCGGTGGTAATCACACAGCTAATTACAAAGGATGCCCAATATATGAGGAGATGAAAAGTCGACTCCATCAGCGAGTGACCACTGCACGCCCCCAAAACGTACCGTTTACCATTAAAACTAAACCCAGATGTCTTCTTTTCGACTGCAGCCCAATCCTCTATTGGCCCCAAAAACTTTACAAAAAACGTGACCTTCGCAAACGCGTTAAAATCAGGACGGGAGCTCTTTGACTCAAATACACCGGTAGCACAAGCAGCACATTTGAAACCCAACACGGCAAAGCAGTATCAACCACCGGAGCAGCAACAGAGCAATTCTGAAGCAATATTATTTAACCTGCAGCAAAGCCTTATGGAGTTCATGGCATTTATGCGGACTACCATGCAAGATTTAATGCGAAACTAAATCTTTTGATACAAATGCTGCTATCACAACAATCAAAATAATCGATGGCTCCCCTACGTATATCTATGTGGAACGCTAATGGCGTTTCACAACGTAAACTTGAGTTAGCTCAATTTCTCCTCGACAATCATATCGACGTTATGTTACTCTCAGAAACCCGCCTTACAAACAAATATAATTATAATCTACGAGGCTACTTGTTCTACGGAACAAAACATCCCGCTGGTAAAGCACATGGTGTTACTGGTATTCTGATTAGAAACCGTATCAAGCACCACTGTCATAAAGAATTTGCTGAAAACTACCTACAGGCCACATCTATAAACAAAAAAGTGGACAATGGTAACCAACTTACTCTAGCCGCCGTATACTGCCCCCCTCGCTTTACCATAACTGAAGGTGAGTTTACGCAGTTTTTTAACTCACTTGGAGAACACTTTATAGCAGGAGGAGACTACAATGCCAAGCATTGAACCCAAAAAGGAAAGCAGATTTACAATGCCGTTATTAAAGCTAACAATAAGCTAGACCACGTTTCTCCCGGTAGACCAACATACTGGCCAACAGATTCCAAGAAACTACCCGATTTAATTGACTTTGCAATTACTAAAAATATTCCTTGAAGTCTGATAAGCGACGAATGTCTTTCAGATCTCTCATCTGATCACTCACCTGTTTTAATAAAACTACTTCGACAAACAGAGTCCGTAGGTCAACCGATTAGACTGACTTCACATAAAACCAATTGGCTTCGATACAAAAAATATATTAGTTCACATATTGAAAACCTCTCCTTAATGTTGAAGCTGACATCGAACACTGTGTAAATACACTGGAGTCCGTCCTCGTACTACACATCCAAAAGAAGTCAAATCTAGAAATCGAACAGCTCGTCCAAGAAAAGCGACGGTTACGTCGAGAATGGAAATTTTACAGATCGCCTTCCGCACGGCAAAGTTTAAAAGACGCCACACGTAAACTCACCAAAGCCTTAAAGCAGGAAGAAGCATATGCTCAACGTCGTTATATAGAGAAATTATCAACATCTTGTAAAAAACAGTCACTATGGAGAGCACACCACACCCTTTCTTCACCGACAGAAACCGTGATGTCCATCAGAAACTCCGTAGGCGGTTAGGCCCGCAGCGATGAAGATAGAGCCAGCACATTTGCGGTTCACCTTCAAATGTGTTCCAACCAAATCCCGCAACAAATGCGTTTACACTACCAACCACACTGTCGCACAACTCTTCAATGCTATCACAAAACTAGGCCACTTCCCACAGAGATGGAAAATGTCGGTCATTATAATGATACCGAAACCAGGAAAGGATCACACTGTCCCGTCGTCATACAGACCTATAAGCCTGTTATAGTGTCTATCAAAGCTCTTCGAAAAATGTCTGCTGAATCAGATAAATCCATTTATAAGACTCCACAACAAAATCCCATCGCATCAATTTGGCTTTCGGGAAGAGCATGGAACTATTGAGCAGGTCAACCGCATAAAATACGAAACGCATTCGAAAATCGAGAATATTGCACAGCAATAATTCTAGATGTCTAGATGAAGCATTTGACAGAGTCTGGTTCGACGGCCTAAAGCATAAAATTAAATCAACGCTTCCAAATAACACACACAAGCTTCTAAGGTCATACCTCTACGATAGAAAATTTGCAAGCAGATGTAACACGGCTGTATCCGACGATCACACCATTGGAGACGGAGTTCCACAAGGCAGCATACTTGGGCTGATGATACAGCTATTCTCAGCCGCTCAAGATGCCCAATACAAGCAACTGCGCAATTGGGTCTTCACCTGGTCGACGTAGAAAAATGGCTATCCGACTGGCAAATAAAAATAAACGAACAGAAATGCAAGCACGTCACGTTTACCCTGAACAGGCAAAATTGTCCACCGCACAGATTAAACAACACCGTACTCCCTCAAGCAAACGAAGTGACGTACCTAGGAGTTCACCTCGACAGAAGACTCACATGGCGCAGACACATCGAAGCAAAAAGAACACATTTAAAACTAAAAGCCAACAGTCTTCACTGGCTTATTAACGCTATCTCGCCCCTAAGTCTTGATCACAAGGTTCTGCTCTACAAATCTGTGCTAAAACCTATCTGGACCTATTGCTCCCAATTATGGGGGAGTGCTTGCAATAGCAATATATAGCAATATAGCAGCGAGCCCAGTCAAAGATATTGAGAACCATCACCGGGGCACCGTGGTACGTTCGAAACGAAAACATACAAAGCGACCTGAATATCCAGCCGGTCAAAGATGTAATAACAGAAAGGAAGACAAAGTACTTTGCCAGGCTTTCCTCGCACCCCAACCACCTCGCGAAAGGCCTAATAAGGTTGTGCAGCCGATCCCGTCTTCGTCGTATTGACCTACCAACCCAACGATAGACTTTAGGGCCGCGTTTCAATTTACAGTCCAAGAAGACTGTTAACTATTGTTTATTTATAAGATTTGCAAACTTATTGTTAGTCTCAAATTTAAGAGAGGATCCAATAAATAAAAGCCAATAGTTAGTGCGCTTTTGAAACGGTTATTTTTTTGTTGCATTCTTCTTTGTACCTATAAGTGCCAAATTTGCCGACTTCGTTAGAATGTCCGTTTGTTCTGTAAGTTTAGTTGGTCAGCGTCAACCAAGAACTTAAAAAGCGAGTTTGTAATCAACCAACATTTATAATAAACTAAGTTGTTAAGTAAAACAATCGTTTATTTTTTCGAGCATTGATCAACGCAACGGCTTAGACAATTCAACCTGGTGTTGGGAGCCTCAAAGCCGCCACGGATGGACACACATACCGAGGGCAGCATCATATTCTTTAGGCAGTTTGGGGCTCCGCATTGGGCGCAGCTAATAGCCAGCATAGATAGGATGTTCTAGGAGAGTAGCTATAAACAGAGTAAGTAGTTTGAAAAAATTCTGCAAATAAATTGCAAACTGAGGCCGGCAACGACACAAAGAATCGTTGTAAAGTTGCATGTTTAGTGACTTAAAATAAATATAGCAATAGAATAACGCTAAAAATAGCGCGATTTTAAACTTTTTAGACTTGTTAACTCTCGGGTTAACCATGGGAGCATGTTAGACCTCACAGAGTGCCTTTTAGGAAGGCATTGATAAAAAAAGCAGTTCAAAGTGTCGTAATAAAACAAAGATCAAATTCTAAGTTATTGCTCGCAAATAACTGGGACCAGTCATGATTAATAATGAGATTATTTAGTTTGTTAAAATCGGCTTTTCTAAAACAGCGCGGTTTCGACGGTAGATCGAGAATCATATCTAACGTAGGGTGAAATGAATCTTTGGGAAGCACAAGCGGATCTATTATGCTAACAGCACAAACTGAAGGATCAGATACAAAAATTAGGTCCAGAAGACGGTTGTTGCAATTCCGACTATTGTTTACTTGATAAAGTGAAAGATCTAGGATACTATTTGCAAACTCATGAGAACTAGTAGAAACAACCTGATTATCCACAATAGACCAAGATATATCGGGTAAGTTAATGTCTCCCAATACACACAAAAAATCTCTATCCGAAAGTTTAGATGATATTAAACGTATATTAGAAAAGTGTTAAAAAAAAACAGAAAGATCCGATTGCGGCGGGATATAGGGCCTCATATAAATAGAAGTTTGATAAACAGTTAACTTGATTGCAACAAACTCAATATTAGGTAAGCAACTTAATAATTCCGACGGAAGGTCAGAATAAACTGCGATTAATACGCCGCCACCCACTTGTGACAAACGGTCACATCTATAAGTGGTGTACTTGTTAGTGAATAATGACAAACTATGTACATATTTCAACCAAGTTTCAGTGATGGCAAGAATTTTATAATCAAAAGAGATACTATTTGAATATAGATTAGTTAATTTAGATTTAAGGCCTCTAACATTTTGCTACGCTAACAGAAAAGGAATGTTTAGTTTTTTTAAAGATTCGATGGATCAACTGGATCAACTGAACATAAATTTATTATGATTGAACATACGCTTTTACGTCATCAATCGAACTATCCGGATGCAACCTAGAGATAAATATCTGTTTCCTTAAGGGAGCAGCTACAAGAGGCTTAGGTTATATAAATAAGAAACAAATATAACGGAGTGCACAGAGAGAAGAAATTAAGAAAAATTCAGTAAGCTACAGTAGAGCATGCTCGACAGAAGGAGACCCAATACTTTTTAAGTGCAAGCCGTTTACTATAGACTATTTATCAATGTTGCGTACCATTCAATAGATGGCGACACTACGAAGATAAGTTAATAAACACACAGAGGTCGCTAGCGTCTCTTCTTCTTCCTTTTGAACGTAACATTGTTAGTTGAATAACTTCCGCGTTTATTATCCGATTGAAATGAAATTTTCAGGAAAGGTTTGGACTATAGTGTTTATTATATGTACCAAAAATGAAGGCGCAAGCACTAAAGGGGCTCTTGTAATTCGAAATGTTGTATTTACATTTCCGGTGGCGGAGGGGGGCGTGAAAAAATCTAAAACAAACTTGATGAATGGGAGATATAGATGAACCTACATGCCAAATTTGGTGTCTCTAGCTCTTATAGTCTCTGAGATCAAGGCGACACAAAAAGGGACAGACAGACAGACGGACAGACGGACAGACAGACAGACGGACAGACGGACATGGCTATATCGACTCGGCTGTTGATGCTGATCAAGAATATATATACTTTATGGGGTCTGCAACGCCTCCTTCTGCCTGTTACGCTCATTTTTTTTTGACAAACTTAATAGACCCATTTGTACTTTTTTAAAGTACTGGGTCTAAAAAAGCAAAAATAGATGAGAGCGTTAGTTAAGAGAAGCTGAACTAAACGTGTAAGCGTTGTTACGAAAAGAAAGCAACAACGAGTACACAAAAGCAAGAGAGTGAGAGCGTAAATGAGCGTTAATAGTTCTAGCCAACTACAACAATAACACATCAAGTAAGGCGCGAAAATAAATATATAAGTTTTATAAAATGTTATGCATATTTACAATAATACAAAACACATCACAACAACTAAACACTCTTTTAGCGATAGTCACAGAGTTAATGTCCATTATTTACAAATTAATAACGCACAAATAACATAAAATACCACAGAACAAAATAAAACACGTCCGGTCACAGTGAAAGTTAGTTTGAGTAAAATACACACAACTCTTAAGTATTTATAACAAAAGTTTTAAACTTGTAAAACTTTTGACACTTAAAACATTTAATGAACAAATTTTACTTATATTTTTGCGTCATCTCCTGAACGTTGGGCCAGTCACATGAACAATTTGACCGTTTGAAGAAAAAAATATAGCGCAAGCTAACTTTGGCGCGGCAAAGTTTGGATACCCTTGCAGTGCCCTCTGTAAGCCGTCAGATTTTTTACAAAATTTGTTAAATGTTGATTTTGAACCGATCGTTCCTATGGCAGCTATATGATATATAGAAGTCCGATTTACGCCAAATTTGGTCAGCCTGTTTAAAACTTATTCAAACACACAATGTGTATATTTGGTTGAAATATCTTGAGAAACAAAAAAGTTTTTCATACTAAATGTTTATTTCCGACCGATCGTTCCTATGGCAGCTATATGATATAGTTATCCGATCCAGCCGGTTCCGACATATGTACTGCGTGCAGCAATAAGACGGACCTGTACCAAGTTTCATCAAGATAGCTTCAAAACTGAGAGACTAGTTGCATAGAAACAGACGGACACACGGACAGACGGACATGGCTATATCGACTCAGCTCGTCGCCCTGATCAAGAATATATATACTTTATGGGGTCTGTGAGGCCTCCTTCAATGCGTTACACATTTCGTGACAAAATTATAATACTCCTGCAAGGGTATAAAAAACGAACCAACCTCTCTTGGCGAACACGAATTTTTGAAAAACGTTCGCTGACGAGCTAGTTTTCTTATTAAAAATCAGAAGTGGGCGGAAACAATGATAATTCGGAATCCGAATAAGAACCGGAAGAGCCTGACTATGATCCTGATCCAATAGATTCGGATGATGAGGCGATGACCACAATTAAGAAATTTAAAGAATTTGTTCAAAGTGACTACAAAGCGTTTGAATACGTAAATAATTTGGAAAGCCATTTGCAGTCCTGCATATTAGAGAAGAAATTAAAGAACGCTCGACAAACAAAAATTAATGATTTTTTTAAGACGCAGTAGTATTAAATGCAACTAATAAAATATAAGTTAATTTTCCTTATTTTTAATTAGAACCAGTACTTTAAAAAAGTACATATGGGTCTATTAAGTTTGTGCAAAAAAAATTGCGCGTAACAGGCGTGGCAGACCCGATAACGTATATATGTTCTTGATCACCATCAACAGCCGAGTCGATATAGCCATGTCCGTCTGTCTGTCCCTTTTTTGAACACCTATATCTCGGAGGCCATAAGAGCTAGAGCCACCAAATTTGGCATGAAGGTTTATCTATATCTCCCATTGATCAAGTTTGTTTTAGACTTTCGCCACGCCCCTATACGCCCCCGGAAATTAAAATACAAAATTTCGAAGTCGAATTGAAGGAGCCCCTTTAATGTTAGCGACTTGATTATTGGTACATATATGTACACTATGGTCCAAACCTATCCAGAAAATTTCGTTCCAATCGGATGATTGAAAGAATTTAGTAAAGATCGGATTACTATACCATATAGCTGCCATAGGAACAATCAGATGCAAATTAATATTTTGTATGAAGAGCTTTGTTGTTTTTTAAACTATCTCAACCAAACTCACAGATTTAGTATTTCTTACTCATTGTTACATTCTGTGAAAATTTGGTTAAGATCGGATTAATATATCATCTTGCTGCCATAGGAATAGTGGCTTTTAATGCTATTAATAAACAATCAAAAGAAGATGGACAGGGGGATGGGTGGGGAAGGGGGGATGTTACGACTCATTAGTGTTGCGACTTTCAAAATCAATTTTCAGTATATGGCACTGTTACTCGCTCTTGCTGCAATAATCCAATTGCAGCGAAAACTTTAAAACAGCGAGCAGCGAAAATGTAAATTCTCTATCTATATCTATATATAAAACTCTTTGTCCTCACTGACTCACTGACTTAGTCATCACGCTGTAGGCCAAACGGTTCAAGATATTGAGATGAAATTTTTACACAACATAGCTGAGACATAATTATCGTGCAATAAGACGGGATTTTTTGATATCCCCACTGGAAGGGGCTAAAATGGGGGTCAAAGGTCAAAATTGCTTAGTATGAAATTTTTGTTTGTTTTTTGAGCTATCTTAACCAAACTCACAGATTATGTATTTCTTACTCACTGCTACATTCTGAGAAAATTTGGTCAAGATCGGGCCACTATATCATATAGCTGCCATAGGAACAACCAGATGCAAATTAAAACTTTGTATGAAAAACTTTGTTATTTTTTGAGATATCTCAACCAAACTCACAGATTATGGATTTCGTACTCATTGTAACATTCTGTAAAAATTTGGTCAAGATCGGATCACTATATCGTATAGCTGCCATAGGAGCAGTGGCTTTTAATGCTATTAATAAACAATCAAAAGAAGATGGACTGGGGGATGGGGTGGAGGAGGGGGAGGTGTTACGATTCATTAGTGTTGCGACTTTCAAAATCAATTTTCAGTATATGGTACTGTTACTCGCTCTTGCTGCAATAATCCAATTGCAGCGAAAACTTTAAAACATTGAGCAGCGCAAATGTAAATTCTCTATCTTCTATATATATAAAACTCTTTGTCCTCACTGACTCACTGACTTAGTCATCACGCTGTAGGCCAAACGGTTCAAGATATTGAGATGAAATTTTTACACAACATAGCTGAGACATAATTATCGTGCAATAAGACGGGATTTTTTGATATCCCCACTGGAAGGGGCTAAAATGGGGGGTCAAAGGTCAAAATTGCTTAGTAAGAAATTTTTTCTGTTTTTTGAGCTATCTTAACCAAACTCTCAGATTATGTATTTCTTACTCACTGCTACATCCTGAGAAAATTTGGTCAAGATCGGACCACTATATCATATAGCTGCCATAGGAACAACCAGATGCAAATTAAAACTTTGTATGAAGATCTTTGATTTTTTTTTATATATCTCAACCAAACTCACAGATTATGTATTTCTTACTCACTGCTACATCCTGAGAAAATTTGGTCAAGATCGGGCCACTATATCATATAGCTGCCAAAGGAACAACCAGATGCAAATTAAAACTTTGTATGAAGATCTTTGTTTTTTTTTTAGATATCTCAACCAAACTCACAGATTATGTATTTCTTACTCACTGCTACATCCTGAGAAAATTTGGTCAAGATCGGACCACTATATCATATAGCTGCCATAGGAACAACCAGATGCAAATTAAAACTTTGTATGAAGATCTTTGTTATTTTTTGAGATATCTCAACCAAACTCACAGATTATGGATTTCGTACTCATTGTAACATTCTGTAAAAATTTGGTCAAGATCGGATCACTATATCGTATAGCTGCCATAGGAGCAGTGGCTTTTAATGCTATTAATAAACAATCAAAAGAAGATGGACTGGGGGATGGGGTGGAGGAGGGGGAGGTGTTACGATT